>PVIU01000381.1:0-335333 GCA_004026605.1 Ondatra zibethicus | reverse complement strand
GGACAGCTGATGGGGGTGCTACCCTGCCCCTGTCGGGGACAAACCAGAGTCAGTCTTGTTCTGGCACAGTTTGAGCCTCCTTCAGGTACAGGTAAGGGAAGAGGCCTCAGAGGGAAACATCTGCCTGTCCTGGGTCTGAGTCTCCTTCACCAACTGTACCTGTGACACACTCCTGCAGGGTGGCAGCTGCAAGAAGTTCCCTGTGCCAGGCAAACGGGCAGCTTTCCCTCAGCCTTACTGTGACCCAGCCAGGCTGGATGCTCCAGGCAGGAGGAGAGAACAGAGCAGGCCTTAGCCACCAGGCGGATTTCTTGTTTAGATAGAAATTGGGTCCTGTGCCACGCACAGTCCCAGCTTGGCTGGCAGTCAAATTGGCAGTTGAAGGATAAACACTAAGCCAATGCCCTGAGTAGGGCAGGGTGGCCTGCATGGTCAGATTGCAACCTAGGCTGGCTGCACTGGCAAAGGCCTTGGGATGTTATACTAATACGTGTGCCAAGGCTGAGCTGCCTGGTCTGCTCAGACATCGTCGGCCAAGCCCCTTGCAAACTCTACCAGGATGGAGTGACCAGGGGGGTCTGCAGGCTTGGAACTCGGCCTGGAGGTCCCCTCCCCCAGCTTCCTGCAGCTTAATCCTTTCTCACGCTCCTCCTCCAAACTGAGCAGCCAGGGCCTCCCTCCCCTGGGCCACCCACTGCCCTCCTGATTCATTATTCTAATTATTTTTGTCACAGGCAATTAGAGCAGGCTTCCACCCCGAGGAGTTCCGGAGAAATGAAATGATCACCAGGGTCCCCAGGGCACCCTCTGAAGAGCAATTCCAGGACGCCTACTCACTATTGTGCTCCGGGTTTTGCTGTCGAAAAAGGAGTCCCTGTCAGTCAGGTCGAATCTGCAGGAACAGAAGGAGACAAGGCGACCACTGTAGGCTCCCAGCTTGGGAACTCATCCTCTTTCTAGTAACAGTGACTGTGTGAGGGGTCTGACTATCCTCATAGCAGGCACAGGTCCCCCTGTCGCTGGGCATGGCATTAGCTGATCTCATCAGCCCAGTGTGCAAGGCTCTGAGACCGCCATTGCTGGGAAGGCAACTGAGGGTGCCCTCCAGCTCTACTTTGTCATCTTGTTTTGTTGCAGCAAAGTCTCATGCAGCCTAGCCTGGTCTTCAGCTGGCTGTGTAGCTGAGGATGTCCTTGAAAGCCTCATCCCCTCCTCCCCCACACCTCCACCTCCTCAGCACTGGGACAGAAGGCAGGTAGGACCATGTTCAGCCAAGCCCGGTTTGGATGAAATTAAAACCCCAGGCAGGTAGTCTTTCAAGTCCCAGTTTCAGTGTCAGGGGACAGGGACAGTGTCATCCCTCCACATGATGGTTTCGGCTTTGAGGACACGCTCCCAGGAAATGGTTTGCATCCAGGTGTTCTGGGCCACACAGAGATAGCTTGAGGTTTCTAGGGCACAAGAAAAGCTCTGAAGCCACCATTCCCTGGCATGCTTAGTAAGAAGAGGGTGGAAATGAGCAGGATTTGGACAATGGGTATGAACCTCTCATGCCCCTGAGCTGGCAGAGGTCGCACAGCAGTGTGTCCAGTCCACCAAAGACTGGCCAGTGTAGTCAGGGCAGTACATGGCTCCCCCAAAGCCACCACTGTCTTTGCAAAGCAGAGGCCTCTGTTCAGAGCTAAAGTGTGGGTGCATGCTCCTTGCCCCCTGGATATCCTCGAGGCCACAGCACCCCAAAACCACCTGCTCCTGGGCCTAGCCATCCAAACTGCCTGGGTGTTTGGTACCCAAGCCCTTTCTCCCACTTCTGCCAGTGAGGCCAGGCCTGGGGAGGCCTTGCAACTGCTCCACCTGAGCCAGGTGGCTATGCTTCACTGCCCCTTGGGAACAGGGAGGATGGAAGGTTCCAGAACAGACCCAGCACTGCCAGGCAACACGCTGCTGACTGTGGAGCCCCAGGGCCTTGGGACTCCCTTGAGGGAGGCTTCTCGATCAATCGATTGCTGCCTCACCAGCTGCTCCAGGGACTGCTGAGGTTTCGTGACAAGGAACAGGGCTCAGAGGGACAAAGCTAGGTCTGCAAAGCCTAGACCTTTGCTCTAGCCAGGGCCCAGGCAGTTTTCCCTAAGTTTGCCTTGGCATTACCAAGCCAGGCAAAACTCCTTCATCCCTCTTTCCTTTGTGACCAGGGCCCTTAGACATTGCTTCCTCAGCCTCTTCTGGGCTGAGGAGTCACAAAGTACTATAAGAACACATTCCCCTGTGTGGGGGCAGCTGGGAATCAACCTGTTCTTCTGACTCACAGATGCTGCTTCTCCCGGGAAAAGGGGTAGGAGAGCCTCTTTGTGGTCTGCGGTCTGTGCTCAGCCACCTTGGGCTGGATGGGGTCTGTGATCTTCTGCAGAACTGAATTGATGGTTTTCAGGAGGCCTCGGGTCTCACTGATGTGGTACACCTGTGGGCAAGACCAGGCGGTGACATGAGTCTCTCTACTGTGTTCTGACTTCTGTAAAAGCTGATTAATGTTTCTTGTCAGCTCGATACAATTTAGAATCACCAAGAAAACAAGCCACTGGGCGTGTCTTGGAGGAAGTTTCTAGATTGGGTTAACTGAGGTGGAAGACCCACCCTGAATACGAATGGCATCGTCCCATGGGCTGGGGTCGCAGCCTGAACACAAAGGAGAAAGTGAGCGTTCATCTTTCTGCTTCGTGCTCATGGATTCAATGTGACCGGCCGTCTCCCACTCCTGCTCCATGCCTTCCACACCACTATGGTCTGGGTCTCCCTAAACTGAAGCAAATAAATCCTTCCTTTGTTAAGCTGCTTTGGTCAGGGTAATGTGTAAAGTGACTAAGTCATCCTTTCCTTGATGGTCAGAAAAATACTGCACAGTGGTATGGTCCTTCCTGGGAACAGAGCACCCGGGTAGCCAGCGGACCTCTATCTGCTCTGTTTTAAGCTTACCCAAAGGACCCAGCATTTTAGGAGAGTTGGGCCAAGAGCTCAATTATAACACATTCTAGAAAATATTTGCCCCAAAAGTCTTTTTGTTTCCAAAGCTGTAATCCAAGCGACTTCAGTAGATCTGAGAAGCCGCATTGAACGTCTCCCTCCCACTCCACACATAAATATGGACTCTCAGCCCAGCTTCCCTGGCAGGCTGCTCTTCAGCCATAAACTTTTAAGAGATTAAAAGGAAAAATCCCAGCAAGCTAGAAAATGTAATTAAATTGAATCTGATAAATTATCTGAGACCCCACAAGCATCAAAGAAGCAAGGCCTCAAACTGAACTATATTTGTTCAGGTCAAATTCCTGGGACAGAGTGGGCAGCTTTTTTGCCTGGATCTTCTCCTGGTGTCCCGGTGGGGTGTGGCCTTAGGTGTTGCTCTTTTCTTTTTTTAAGATTGTGTGTGTGCCTGTGTGTTTATGTACATTTGTGTACAGGTACCTGAAAAGGTCAGAAGAGGGCGCTGAATCCCCTGGAACTGACATTGCAGGCAGTTGTGGTCCTGAAATCTGAAATCCAGTTCTCTCGCAAGAGCAGTATGACTGCTAAGGTATCTATATAGCCCTGGCCTAGAGTCTCTAAAGACTACCTGGGCAGGGTCAGAGGCCTCATGGTGGATAGGAAATATCTCCTCTCGCCTAGTGATTAAGAGTTTGTGGAGATGATTCTGCCTCCGGATGTCCTCAAACCAAGACTAGTGTTTTGAAATATAAACATTCCCACCTACCTTCTTCGTGGGCATCTTCAGTTTCAAAAACTCAGCCTCCCTGCAGAGCACATGCCAGGGTGCATGGATCTTCACAAAGCCGACACCGTGGATTTTGGTCTACAGAGAGAAAAAGGGCTGTTGGTCAGGGTGTTTGGCAGCTATGACCCCTTTCACCTTGATACCCAGTTGTGAATGATCAGGTGTGTCTGCCTTTGCTTGGCACCAGCTGCAGCCTGACAATACTCACCATAGCTAGGCACCTTTCTCTTCTTTTTTTTTTTTTTTGAGACAGGGTATCACTGTATAGTCCCAACTGTCCTGGATCTGGAACTCACTCTGTAGACCAGGCTGGCTTCTAACTCTGCCTGTGCAGAGATCTGCCTGCCTGTGCCTCCCAAGTGCTGGGATTAAAGGTGCGCGCCACCACCATCCGGCACTAGGGATCTTTCTTACACACAACACTTTATGCAAGAGTCCAGGGGTTCTCAGGTTACAGCCAAGAGGGATCTTAGGGGTCTAAAACACTTAGGAAGTTTTCAGGAATTAAGTGAGAGTCCCCCAAAAAGCCTGGTAACAACAGAGAACCATTCATGATTCCAGGTCCACAGCCCTCAGCCATGACTTGGGGCTCTCAGGGCTCACTGGACAGGTGCTCCTGTGGGGGTCATGCAGTTCTTTCTCTGATGGTAGCCTAACTCCAGCATTCCTACATATCTATGACTGTTATCCTTAAGAGGCCGACACAGGGACACCAAGAGTTCAAGTCCAGGTGCCCCTGCAGTGCTGCTTTGACTTGAGACAAGTGTAATGGTTAGCTTTGTCAGTTTGACACAATCTAACATCATGCTGGCCTGTGGACATGTTTCCGTAATAGACCGTCTTGGTGAATAGGAAGGCCTGCCTACTGTGGGTGGCACCATGCTCTGGGCCTGGGATGATGCTAGGTTGTATATGAGTAGGAAAGTGAGCTAAGCATAAGCACACATGTATTAACTCACTGCTCTGACTGTGGGTGTGATGTGGCCAGTTGCTTCAAGTTCCTGCTGCCAATTCAGACCCAAGCTGTGCTTCCCCAATGGCAGAAGTGCCACACCTGGTTCCTTGGAAAGGTGCCTTTGTCAAGGGTCAGGTGCCTACATAGTCACACAAACATGCAGGACCTTGCCCAGAGCTTTCACAAGACCTTTCATGGCAGACTGGAGCTCAGCCCCAAGTGTCTACAGAACTCTCTGGCCCACAATTCTGAGACCTGAAGGGGCTTGTCATGAGGTACGGAGCAGCCAGTGTGACCTGCCCCCTCTGTGCCCAGGATCACTGGCTGATTGAGTGGCCCAGACCACAGGTGTGCTGCGGGCTAATGACCAAAACCCAACAGGCCAATGTCATCTGAGGATGGCCTATAAGAAAAAAAATTCTGGGATGCTGAGTGGGATTGTTTCTGAGGCCAGTCTGCTATCCTGGTCTACATGGTGAGTTTCACCCAATCAATCAATCAACCAACCAAATTAATCAAGCATCTGAGGCAGGTGAAGCAAACACATTTGTCTAGACCTAAAGTCACAAAGTTGGTGCCTCTGGGAGCTGACACTGCAGGGCAGAGCACCTGGTGGGAAGAGGTAGACCATGACGGGGACGTGACAAAGGTTGGGGACACCATGCCTAGCGTGCATGAGGCCCTGGGATCAAGCCCCAGTACCCCATAAACTGGGTGGAGTGTTGATATGCCTGTAATTTCAGTACTCCAGAGGTGGAAGCAGAAGAATCAGAAGTTCAAGGTCATTCTCAGCCCGGGAATGCCAGACAAGCCTGGGCTAATTGAGACTCTGACACAGACAAGCATGATAGTTTAGGCCAGAGCCCAGGGATAGAGGGCTTTATCTACAGGCTTGGTCTTCTTCTTTGAAGAGACAGATATCATCCCAGGACAGAGAAAGCACCTCAGATAGGATAGAAATCTGTGGTACTTCTGCTGCCCCCTGGTACAGATGGGATGGGTTTGGGAGGCTTGTATGGTCTAAGGCAAGTGTTGTAACCTCTCTAGACCCTGTTCCCTCATCTATAAGGCAGGTGATATGAGGTCTGGTTTGCAGACAAAGGCCCTCTGGTACTCTTAGCAGTTGAGCCGCAGCCTTGGGCCCACAGGCAAAGTCAATACAAGGGACTGAAGCGGCTAAAGTGGCTGAGTACAGCTTCAGCCTGGCTCCAAGGCAAATTTGGCCACTCCTGCTTTGGCCAGCCCTGTCACAGAGTCCCCAGCCCCAGTGACTCACAGGCTGATGTCATGGGACACCCCTGAGTCAGGGGGAGATGTCGGTTGTGGCTCACAAGTGGTGGAGGCTAGCTTTTCCACTATAGACCAAGATTAATCTCTGTGTAGTGTTTGCCCGCACGCTAAGACCCAAAATATTCTTTGCAGTCCCAGCATCCCTGGGAAAGTGGGCCCTGCTGACGTGAGTGCCCGGGTCTTTCCCAAGGAAACATCTGGTTGGTGAAGGGGTCGTGGGACCCATTTAGCAAAAATACACTAAGATGTTTTTAAAAATGTGGTACCCAGCCTGACCACAGCCCTCCCACAGTAGGAGGAGCTTGGGGGATGGCCAGGTCCCTTCTGTCACAGCCGAAGGCTGCAAAAGACTAAGTTCTGTCCCTACTCCTGATCACTGACTGCGCTGAGACATTTGAAACCACAAACTGACAGACATAAGACCCCAGGGAGGGCACAACCTACCTAGGCTACAGGGATCTGTGAAGAGACAGGTCCCCAAGAAGCCCCCTGCCAGAAGATGTGGGGAGGGTTAGGCCAAGCCACCTAGCTCCATATAGAGTGCAGTTGAGGAGTTGGGCTTCTATCCTGAGCCCCAAATGAAAGGACTCTGACTTTACTAGAACTGGTTCCAGGACCTTCAGCACTTGAGAGATTAAAGTAGAATTGCTATGCTATGAGTTCAAAAGGTGTCCCATGATGCCAACCTGTGCTACATAGTGACTTCCAGGCTAGCCTGGACTACAGTGTGAAACTGTCTCAAAAATTAACAAACAAACAAACACAAAAGAAAATTAAACTAGAACTTTGACCACACAGGTGGTACATGTCTGTCACCACAGATAGGAAGGAGAGTCAGGAGTTCAAAGCAGCTTCACCTACATAGCTAGGTCAAAGCTAGCCATGAGACCCTGTCTCAAAACACAGAAGGAAAAATAAGGGGGAGGGAGAAAAAAACAACAAAAACTCAAAACAACAACAACAAAAACAAAGCCACAGAGGTCCCACGAAGGGTTCACGTGGCTGAGGACACCACCTTACCCTTGTGCCTGAAGCCCTGTGTAGCAGTCAAGGCAATGCCCAACCACACCTCCCATCTGTCCGATGCCCTGATTCCCACCTGGTTTTCCCCACTGGCAATGGCTGCCCCAACAGATGTGAGCCTGAGACTCTGCTCCAGTGTGCACCTAGGGTGGCTGACTGCCCAGGGCACAGCGTATTCAGGGAGTGATTGATAGAGGAAAGGGAGCAGCCAGTCTGAGGTAAGTGCCTACTGTGTACCAGATGGAGACAGCTTCAGCATCCAGCCCAGTCCCACCTTCTCACAGACCTTCTGATCTGCCTCAGCGTACCCTTATAGGTGGTGAGGGGCTGGGAAGATCTGTAGACACTTGATCCAGATGTTTGAACAGCAGGTGTGGCATGGGAACCCAATCTGGTGCTCACTTGCCATGCTCACTCTGTACCTCCACCCACACAGCTCCCAGAGGGTGAGGCACGGTCCACGGGGTTGGGATATGTTGCCACTAGTGTGGGGCCTGGGTGGGGAAGGGTTGCCTGCTAACTGGCATACCCACAGTAATGTGTACTGCTAGCCATGTTCACAGTGTGAGGGAGACCCAGATGGCAAGAATGGGTTGGTGCCTACCTACCCTTAGGGGAATGTCCTCTTGACTCTAACCTCAGATTTGAGCCCCCAGATCTATGGAGCCATGAACTGGTTCTCAGGGGGTGCACCAGGCTCACTTGCCATTTGCCAAGAATATGTCAGGGACAGGCCCTGGATGTGTTTCTCTTCAGCCCTATGCCTGAGGCCTGCTGGATAACAGAGAAATCAGTAGACAGATCCAGTCACACCTTTGCTGCCATTTAAGGAGGAGCCACCCTTCCCCCACCCTACTAGGGCAATCCTCCATGGGAAAAAAAATGCTGGCTACAATTAGAAAAAAAAATGATTAATGCACAGCCTTCAAGATTCTGCGCAGCTGGTACCAGGGCAGGGCGGTGCAAGGCATGCCATGACAGTGAATGAAGATCCATTGAGGACACTAGAACCATGTCTTCAGAAGGTGTGGCGGGAACCAGGCCTGCCTTGAGCTGGCTTCAACGACCACCCAGCCATGGTGGGAAGGTACACGCTAGGGACCCTCCCACGAAGACGAGATCCCCTTTCATGAGTCCCACAAAGGAACAGTCACTTTCTTCTGACCCCAGGACAGGAGGTTGTTGGCTGCTGAAGAGCTTGAGGGTACAGGAGGATTTACACCCTGGAATGGGCAGACGCCACCAAACAACCCCACACTCGTGTGAGGATGCTTGCTACTCTGAGTCACCCTACAGAGCATGGAGAAGACGAAGAAGAAAGAGGAGTGAAACCACCTGTCAAGGTGCGATGGCTTCACCTGTGGCTGTGGCCAGGGACAGTTCCTACCATAGTCAGCTCAGGCCCTGGGACCCTGACAGTGTTTCAGGAAGCCCCTGATGGGCACAAAGACAACTGAGCCCACTGGGTGTAAACAACCCAGGGATACGGCTGGGGAGAACCAACAAGTGACAGAGACAAAAGCCAGTGCTCTTGGCTAGAGAGTGCGAGCTCATTAGATGGATGACAGACAGGTCAGGCCCGCTCACCTCAATTAAAGACATAAACTTCAGGACAGGAAGGCCTGCAGAGGACAGGAAACTATTAAACACTGACACAGCTGGCTTGGGAAAAAAACGAAACAGAACTTCCAGAAATTAAAAGACTCGTACTGAGAAAAAATCCTGACACGGTGTTGGCGAACAGCGTCCCCAAAGAAAGCAGGGTTAGAGGAATCCCAGAGAGCTTGGGGACATTGGCTCACTCCCATGGGGTGCTCATGGGCTGTGGCCTACCTCAAGCTAACAGCTGCCAGCAGGGTTCCTAGCAGGCTCCTGCAGGCCTGTCCAAAGAGAGGACTTCAGATGGCAGCCACAATGGGACAGGGTTTACCTGAAGCCACCTGCCTTCCCCTGGCCAGGGTGAGCTTCCCAGGGTGGGAAGGGCTGGGGAGTTGGCTCAGTCAGGAAGTGCTTACAAGCAGGCTGGAGGACCTGCATTTGATCCCTGGAGCCCATAGTGTCGAGCATGGTGGCCTGACCACTTGTAATCCCAGTGCTGCAGAGGCAGGGTGCCCAGCCAGTTTAGGCCGATCAGTTAGCCAATGTGTTAAAGAACAAGGGGAGAGGAACAACAGCTAAAGTTGTCTTTTGGCCTTCACACACATGCACATATACATAAAGCTGTGCAAATGCATGAATGCACAATCCACACATCCAGAATTCATGCCAAAGAAGCATGTTTCTGCAGAACAAATTAAGCTAGAGGGACAACAGTCCGTGCTGCTTTGAGCCTCAGAGTAGCGCCATGGGGCATGGGCCTTCAGGGACCAAAGAGAGCAACACGTGGCAGGATTGGGAGTTACGAGTCTATCCAGCCTGGAGCCCAGCACTGCAGCACGCAAGAGGCCAGTTCCTCCTTGGGGGAGACTATGGGGGAAATGTTGCATGTATTAGGGTGAACAGGTCAGAGCCAGGGGTCTTCAGTTGGCTTTCTAAACAGTTCTACACTGTGGAGCCCAGGGTTAAGATCAGAGATAAGTTACCCCCAGATCTGTTCTCCCACACTTTGCCAGGAAACGCACTGGGTGAGGGTGGGGGCAGCTTGCTTCCAGGCCTATGAATCCCATGAACTGGCCAACAGCCTCATCTCATGAAGGCGCCCAGGGCTGCAAGCACACCCCCCCATACACACACACAGTGCTGAGCCCCACATCGGCCTACAATCATTGGAGACATCGGGAAATGGATGTTCCTGCCTCTACCCACACCCTGGGGCCATGGTCACCCTGCCCTCCAACTTCCCCAGTCACCTACCCTTCTCCTCAAGAACATGAGTCCTGATTCTGCTTGGTGGTGATAGGGTCAGGCCACTGTTGCTGCCCCGACCTTGGGAGCTGTGGAAAGCACTTCTTACCACGTGCCAGGTCTGGTGTTCCTCTCCTAGCCCCACCCACCACTCATGAGTAAAGTCTCCCTACCACCCCACTTAACAGATGGGGGAAAACTGAGACACAGAAAGGGGATGCCACTTGATCCAAGAAATGGCTAGTTCTATCTAACTCCATTCCACACTTCAGAGGCTGTGTCACCCCCACATTGTGTGTCCCCCAGCTTGGCATGAACATAGTGGCAGGAGATCAAACAGGCGCTGATGAGATTCTGTGTTCACAGTCTTTGGAGGATCTGCCAAAGCCAGGGTCAAGTGCAGCATCAGGGCAATGAGGGCCCCAGGCACCCCCCACCCCATAGACACGCCAGGACTTAAGCCTGTGGTGTTCTTAGCAATGACCCCAAAGACATAAATAATACTCAGCTGGCTTTGAGGCTCCGCTTCAAAAATGCTAATGGATTTTCTTGGAGGAAAACACATTGGTCACAAATTTCTCTTGTCTCTTTAATGGGAACCCTGGAAGCTGACCCCACAGAGAGAGAGGTGGGGTGTGTGTGTGTGTGTGTGTGTGTGTGTGTGTGTGTGTGAGAGAGAGAGAGAGAGAGAGAGAGAGAGAGAGAGAGAGAGAGAGAGAGAGAAACAAGGACTGAAAGAGAGAGGGAAGTGGGGGGAGGGAGAGAGGGAGGTAGAGAGAAGGGTAGAAAAAGATAGAGCTAGGAAAGAAGGGGGAGGGAGGAGGGAGACAAGAGGTGAGAGAAAGCAAGATAAATGATTTACTGTCACTCCCCCCCACCAGGGGTCCAGGACCCCTTAAGGGCAGCAGGTGGTAAAAGACCCCTGTGGGGCAAAGCATTGGTCCTTCCTGCCCACCCAGGCTCCCTCAGTGAGGCATCCTAAATTTCTCAGTGTGGGAGTGGGGAAGAGAGCTACCCTACGGGCTCTGCGGTCACATGGAGGCCTCTCTCGGGACTGAGCAGTGGGTAGGGGCGCTCCTCCCTTTTCTGGGGATGCATCCAGGGAGTCAAGTCCCCCATTGACCACTCAGGGGACAGTCTAGGACTGCTGGATTGAAGCCCGTGTTTGCATACACCTGTGGGTGTATAGGGTACATTCTGGCCCCATGGGGAGGCAGGCCAGGTCAAATGCTACCGCCCGCCCGAGGCGAGCCCTTATTTGGAGAGAGGGTCTTTGCAGATGTAAGAAGGCTGAGGTAAAGCTGAACTGGGAAAGGGTGAACCCCAAACAGAGGGACTGTCTGTGACAATGGGGAGGGGACATATGAGCCACAACAAAGGAGGCAGAGTACAGTTCTGCCCACATCTTGACTTCCATCCTGTGGCTTCCAGAATGTAAAGAGATGCAATCTGCTGTCTTAAGTCACCACACATCTGGGCACACTTGTCACCTGGTGGTTAAGAACTGCTCCTTGTCCACTAGCAGTATCACAGGACACATATCATCTCTACTACCTCGAGAAAGCAAGCAGAGAGGGGGTCTGGTCTGCATGGGGCTCCCAGGCCACTGCTCCCAGCTACCCAGCTTCAAGAAGCCACAACCTCTGAGAGAGAGGAGAGAGAGATTCAATGTGGTTTTGGTTACAGACTGTGACCCCCACTTTGGTAACAGCAGAAGCAGTGTAGTGTATACCCACTGCCTGTAGGAAGCTGGGCAGACCTCTGCAATGCTACCTTGTGGTCAGTGACAGCTCAAGAGGAGGCTGACACACACACGGGATATCTCATGTCCTTCAAGGTCATCATTCACCTCCCAATCCAGCCTTGGAAACAGGGTTCCCTTGGCTGGTGGTGATTTAGGGCCCCAGACACTTTGGGCAACATCACAGGGGACAGATAGTTTTAGTTTTCAGGATTCGAGAGCCACCGCCAGCCCAGCAGAGGCTAGGGTTGTGGTTAAAGGTCACATGCCATAGCATGCAGGTTGGGAGACCAGTTTCAGAAGCACAAGTGTTAGTGTGGGTTATGGGCAGCCCACAGAGTTTTGGGATACCTGCTCAGATCCCCACAGAAGATACCTAACCCTGACATTTTTGCCTCAAATTGAGTAAGAGACCAACTGGGGGATCCCGTTACAGGCTTTCTCATTTCAAAATCTGCCAGCCCTCGGGCTCCCTGTTATCTGAGCACACCCGGGAAGCAGCTCATTAGCTCTTCACCCCAAAACAAGCCTGACCTCGCTGGGCTGGCCGTGCCTGCTAATCTCAGCAGCCAGGGCCCACTCACATCTCTGCTTGCCATGCGTGCCCAAACAGTCCGTCCAGACCCAGCCTCTGCTCCACCCAGGGCAGCAGGCAGCAGATGCTAACTGTGGCCCTGCCAGGCCTGTATCTCGTAAGTTTCTAGCAGGCGGGTGGGACCAGGTGATAGCTTCAAGGCTCAGCAGGGAGACCACTCAGTGTTGTTGCGTAGGAAGCTTGAACTAGAACCTGGATGAACTCAGGCTTAGTTCACAGAAAGCAGATGTGGCAGTGTGCACCTGTAACCCTGGCACAGGCGGGTAGAGCCCTGTGGATCCTGGGGCTTTGATGGCTTGCCAGTCTAGCTGAAATGGCAATCCCAGGTTCAGAGAGAAACCCTGTCCTCAAAAATAGGTGGTGATGGTGGGTGGCCGGAAGATGGCTCAGTGCATAAACCCTTGCTGTGTGGGTATGAGGACCTGAACCAGTGTAAAGGTGGGTGTGACATCATGTGTCTGTAACCCAGGACTCACAACAAGACGGGAGACTGATAGGAGAGATAGCCTGACCTAAGCAGCACAGTGGCAAACAACAAAGAGACTGCCTTAAACAAGATCAGGACCAACACCCTCTGAGCTACACAGGCAGGTACATACGCACGAATGTATGAACACCGCCCCCACCCCCACCAGAAAACTTGGACTGTCTCATGTACTTGTGGCTTTCTTTTTGTGCCAAAGACTGACTCCAGGCTCTCAGGCATACCAGGCAAGTTCTCTACAGCTGAGCTCTACCCCAGTCCCATATTTTATTTTTGACTTAATTTTTAAAAAATTTATGGGAGTATTTGCCTGCATGTACGTATGTCTGTGCACCACATATATGCAGGAGCCTGTAGAGGTCAGAAGAGGGCATCAGATCCCCTGGAACTGTAGTTACAGATGGTTGTGAGCCACTCTGTGGGTTCTGGGAACTGAACCTGGGTCCTCTGCAGGAGCAGTAAGAGCTCTTAACTACAGAGACCTCTCTTCAGCACCTCATAGTTTGTTTTTTAAAGAACCAAACCAACTGCTGCAAAGCCTTCTTCAGTTCCAGAGCCAAACTGTCTGTGAAATTAGGGGTCATTTTTTAAAAAAAAAAAAAAAAAAAAAAAAAAACAAGAATCACCAAAACCCTCATGTTTTAAGAAGAGAGACGTCATCACTAACTAAAACCTCCTTCTCCCTGCCTTTCCCTCTCTCCCAGCTTTCCCCCCTCTCCCCACCCCACAAGTTTTTGCTTTGATTTTGCCCTCAGCATCACTGTTCTCTTTCATCTCAGCCTCTCTCAGATGTTGAGGCTCAGGTATGCACCCCCAGGCCGAACTTGGACATAACAGGAATCCCAACCAGCAAAGATGTGCTCTGTGCCCAATGCTGTTGCGTGAAGGCTGTTGCTACCTCCAGTCTCCAGATGGGAAAACCAAGGCCTTCGGTTCAGAGGCTGAGCTCCAAGAAGTCAGTCAGAGTCACCCCATGTCAGAGGGCCCACACCTGGGAGCTTCAAATTGCTCCACAAAAGAACCTCACCGATAGAGAGAGGAACCCATGCAAGATACAGCCATGGAGACAAACACAAGCACTGGACATCTTAGCGGCAGGTGGGGTCGGGGGGAACCCATAGCCTTTGAAAGACCCTCTCCTTCCTCCAGGAATAAAAAGCCCTGCACATATACTCTGCACAGCAGCAGTATGCTTCAAAGGCCCCGGGGTGGCCTGAGAGGACAGGGACAAGCCAGACACAACCCTGCTCAAAGTGACAGAAATCACAGAGGATCAGTGATACCCATGTTCTAGCTGCCAGCCTTGGGGTCCAGTAGCCTCTGAGTCCTTGCCAGCCTCAAACTTTTGCTGCCTGATCCCAACTTTCCTAAGACTGCCACAGGGAACATGCAGGGAGGTTTGCAAATACCTGCCAGGGGGTCCAACCCCAAGAAGGTGGACGATACCCCGAGACTGTGTCACACTGGGCAATAACCTCAGCGGCGTGTGTGTGTGTGTGTGTGTGTGTGTGTGTGTAGGTCAGAGGACGAATTCATCCGTGGTCCCTCAGGTAATATCCATTGCTAGGTCTGGGATTACCAGTGTGTGTCACCTTGCCTGGCTTTTTACATAGGTTCTGGGGACCAAATTCAGGTCCTCGTGCTTACAAGGCAAGCTCCTTAGCAATGGAGCTGTCTCGCCAGCCTCACCGTCTTATTTTTAAACAGTCTCTTGCTGTGTGGCCCAGGCTGGCTTTGAACTCTCAATTCTCCTGCTAGTCTCCTGAGCACTGGGATTACATTTACAGAGCAGGGCCTTTCCCCACACATACTCATGCTGAGAGGGTAAGATGTCAACCAGGAAGCACACAGCAATTGACTGAGTGGTTCAGAGCTGCAATGATTTGAGCCACTCTCTTCAGCTGCCTCAGCAGGCAGTGGAAGAGACAGTGGATCCTTTGTTCTGTCTAGAAACTTCTCTTAACAAAACTTCTACACTTCCTGAACACAGTGTTACAAAGATGCAGGTTTCAGAGCAGGGACCCTAAGAACCTACAGACTGATGTCTTTTTCACAGGTTGGAGAAGGACTGAGGACACCCATGAGAAGCCCCCAGAACAGCTCCACACTTCGTCTTCTGACCCAGCAAATCTTCCCATGCTGGGCACTGGCTGAACTGAGGCAGGAAATGCGCTGACCTCAAGGTCATAGTCACTGGCCAGCTCTGCTCCAGGCGGATGCAATTGCTGGAGGAGGAGGCTGGCTTGGGACTCCCCAGAGCTGTTTAGAAAGCAATTTCTAGTCCACTATGGCCCCAAGAGCAGAGCTATTCTGCCCCCTCCGCCTTCTGCAAACAGACCTGTTCAGCCTACGTCGACTCAATATCCCCAGTCCACATGAAGTCACACTTACATCCTCGTCATGTTCTAGCTCCAGGCCAGCCTCCAACAGGTTGCCCTCATATTCCTCCCGTCTGAAGCGCTTGTCATCTTCGTAGTAATCCATGGGGGCCTCGGGTGAGCCCACGTCCACGGGGCTCCCCTTCCCAGGAAGGGGCTGGTCCTGCCTGACACTGCGGGTCCCCAGGACCATGTCATTGTGCAGTCCCCTCTTGGTCAGAGTTCTGCTGCCCGAGGCTCTCTTGTGATGGTACACCAAGATGTAGTCCACCTTGCGCTTCCCATCCCGGAAGTACAGGCCATACTTGCATTCGGCATCAGGGTCCACGGACAGGGAGTTGAGCAGCTGTGAGGCAAGAGAGAGAGAGAGAGTTGTGTTCAGTATGGCGTGGTTCTCAATGAGCCTTTGGGAATATGATTTTAGCTGGGTACAGTGCTCACCTATTCCCTCAGTCACTCGGCAAACATGCTAGGCTTCAGAGCCCCCTTGATGCAGCCAGAACCTAAGAAATCCCTGATATAAAGTTTAGAAACACCAGCTTCTGTACCGAGAGCCTGCATACACTTCTTCCTCACTAAAATCACCACTGTTCACAGGTTCTACACAAATACCCCAGCATATTATTTAATTTTCCTTTGTGTGTGTGTAAGTGCACGCATGTGTGTGTGCATAGGTTTCTGAACTTGCCCATGTGTGCAGAAGTTGTAAATTGACAATAAGCATCTTCCTTGGTTTCATTTCTTTTTTAAGATTTCTTTTTATGTGTATGAGTATTTGCCTGCAGGTATGTATGTGTACTATGAGTGTGCAGTGTCCATGGAGGCCAGAAGAGGGCACCAGACCCCTTGAAACTGGGGTTACAGGTGGTTGTGATCCTCGGTGTGAATGCTGGGAACAGAACCCAAGTCCTCTGCAAGACCAAAACAAGGGGTCTTAACCATCTTCCTTGTTTATTGAGACAGGGTCTCACACTGACCCCAGAGCTCTCCCATTAGGTTAGGCTGGTTGGCCAGTAAGCCCAGAATTTCTCTCACTTATACCCTCCAAGTGTTGGGATTATAAGTATGCCAGCATGCCCAGTTTTTTATGGTATGTGCTGAGAATCCAAGCTTAGGTACTTGCGCTTATGTGGCAAGCAGTCCCCAGCACGGCTGTCCCCAGCACGGCTGTCCCCAGCACGGCTGTCCCATATCCTACGAGACTTGAGCACCTGTGGGTTTCGGTATCTGAGGGATCATGAGCCACTACTGTGCTATACCAAGGGACAGCCAACCCTATAGATGCCCACTGCGAGCCAGACCCAGTCCTATCGACTCAAACATAGAAGACGGAATGGCCTTCTTGGGGCCCACACTCTAGAAGGAGGTCTTTGTCTCCCGCAAGAATGACAAGTCATGCCTGGTCACCAACAGGTCATCATGGTCTCTGGATGGGAAGGCCCTGTCTGACTCCTGGCAAAAGCTACTGAAAAAGTAGCAAAGTGAAGGCCCTGGAAGGATGAATGTAGGGCAGGGTCTGAGGCTGGGCAGAGCTGAATTTTGTTAACTACAGGCACACTGTCAACCTCTGGCAGCTAGCATCCAGGCAACACGACAATGGCGTCAGGGCTACCAACTAGCTGTATGAGCAGAGCTCAAATGTGTGAGGCCCTTGTTCACTCACCCTGGATCCTCCAGAAACCTAGTCCCAGTGTTGGGCTCTAGCATGGAAGAATGAGGACTGAGATCCAGGCTGAGACACAGCCTGATGAACAGCCTAGAACTGCCAGCTGTCCCCAGAGCTGGCTTCCACCCAGCCTGAACACCTGATTCCGGCAGTTTTTTTTCCCAGAGGTTAACGGCCACACAGGGCAGACATTACCCTTCCCCCTGTGCCAGCTCTTGGTCCATGCAGAGACACTGCCCCTCCCCCATGTCAGCTCTTGGTCCACACAGAGTGGTGGGGAGGACAGTACCAGCTAGGTCCTCCCTGGTGGCATGTGAGGCCCAACACAACGGCCAGCAACTACAGCTACCTACATGTCCCTTTTTGTACCACATCCAGGATGCCTCCTCCAGGAACCCTTCCCAAACTGAAAGATCATAAGTTGGGTCGAGATTTCTCTCCACACTGGGCGCAGTCCCGACCTCAGTTTCCTCTGTATAGTACTGGAAGACGTAAGTCTTCCCCAGGATTTGCCTGCTAGGTTCTGCTCCCTTCTCAGGACACCTGTTACTATAGCCCTGGTTGCGGGATTCTCCATTTCCTTCCATGTCCCCTTCTGGCCTTCTATAGTGCCTCTTGTCCCTCTCACCCGCTCCATCCCATCCTGTCCATGCCAGAGGCTCAAGCTCCACTAATGCCGGAGGCCTGGCCTTGATCTGACTTTGACTCTGATACACCAGCAGCTGGGAAGCCCCTGCCTACCTCCCCCAGGAGGATGCCCCAGCTACTAGGTGACTCTGAAGGGCCATGTATTTCCTCAGAAGCAGCAGGACAACATCCTCCTCCAAGGCACAGTAGGCTATGATAAGGGAGTATGGGGAGAAGGGAGAGGGGGCAGAGTGGAGGGGTATCTAGTCCATAGCAATGGAAGGAGAGAGAGGGGTCCTTGGAGCAGAGTTCAGCTACTGGGGCCAGAGGGTCATGACCTTGCATCTTAGTATCCTTACCCCAAGAGAGCAAGGCCAACAGTCAGCATAGGCCACTTGGTACCCATAGCTGAAAGAGGCTGGAAGGGTTCTACCTACTTCCTCCATGGTGATTGGGGTCTCATCCACCCTGGTGACCTCCACGGGGCCCTGGACAGTGTGGACATTCCACCCAAAGTGCTCCAATGGGGTTTCTTTCTTGTTCTGTATGAGTAACCTTCTGGGTGGCCTATAGGCCAGAATCAACGTGGTGGCCTCTGGGGGAACTCAGGCTGGTTGGTTTTTTGTTTTGTTTTGTTTCGGTTTGGTTCTTTTGAAGCAAGAGCTGCTGTAGCCCACGCTGGCCTGGAACTTGTTATGGAGACCTTAAACTTCAGATTTCCCTGCCTTTGCCCTCCCAGTGCTGCAGCTGGGGTACATGCAGAGCTGAGGCTAGAACTCAGGCTTTCATGGATGCTAGGCAAGTACTCTACTTACTAAGCCACACCCCAGACCAGGGATGGCTTTTGAGGAAAACAGGAGCAGCGACACTCTGGCCCAGTAAAGAGCTAAATTTATGGGAATCTGAACATCTGCCCTCAGCCACCAAGAATATGTGTCTGTAGAGGGACAGGGGCTCCAGGTCAGGGGTAGGCATGGGGTTAGGCATAGCCTTGGATCCTGTCCACACACCCAAGGCATTTCTGCCCTTCACAGAAAAGGTGACACTCTTTCTAAGAATGGGGCACCCTGTCTTCAAATGTCCTGCGCATGGAGGGAGCGTTGTTGCTAGGTCCACTTGACCTGGCAGAAATTAAGACTGACATATGGGCCCCAGGTGACCAGCTCAATGCACTGGGTACCAAAACCCCACCCACTACCCTAGGACCCCGCTCCTGACTCACTACTGAGGGGCACAGCCAGAAGTGTGCCTCCATCCCATCATGAAGCTCCTGAGCCACCAGGCAGACTAGCAAGCAGAGGCTGGCAGGGAGATCAAGAAACAACAGTGGTTTCTTGCAGGCTCTGAAGGTGACCAGGCCAGATCCAAGCCTGGGAACCCTGAGTGGCTGAGAGTCTGGAAGGGCAGTAGGGCCACCTCTTGCCAGGAGGATTAGCCAGGTTGATGAGGGATCTGCTGCTGAGCAGGAAGCAGGCCTAGAATATGCTGGGTCAGGTGCCTGGGGGGCACGCCTGTCACCCTAGCTCCAACCCGGAGGCCAAGGGCAGGTCCTTCTCAGAACCCCAGGAAGGGCAGAGAAGGGCAAAGTCACAGGGTACCGGCTGCTAGAGGAGCCTTGAAGGGGAAGATGAGCCAGGCTCCAACAGAGAGCCCTGGAAGACAAGGAGTCCCTGGACCATGCCGGGCAGCATGCTGAGCTACCCTGGGCATATACACACCTGCCAGAGGCACTGAGGTCTCAACCTCGGTTTCCAAATACAATCCTGGTATCAATTCCTGAAGCTGGGACCTCACCTCTGTCCTGCCTCTCCTACCTGCCTTCTCCCTTGCGTGAGCACATCAGCTTCCCTCTCCTCCACACCCCTCCCTTTCTTCGTCCTTCTAACTGGTTTCCAAGCTTCTTTGTCTAGGATCCAAGGTGCCATGTTGGTCTCCTGTGGACCACCTTCCAAGAAGTTCTAACTTTCCTCAGCATGAGCCCTGAGGCTAGACCAGGGACTGCCCTACCACACCCACACTCAGAGCCAGAACAATGGCTACCATTGAAGAAGATGGACAGCCATGACTTAGAGAAAGGGACAGTCAGAGCCTTTCTGCCAGACAGTCAGGGAAATGACCCCAGGGAGCCACCAAGGATTCTGCGAGGTGAGGCAGGGGTCAGATCCAACATGAGCAATCGCCGCCTATCTACATGGCCTTCTTAGGCCTCCCAACAGGGGTCTGCCAGTACTAGGGAAAGGCCCAGCGGCCAAAGTGGGCTTCATCTTGCCTGTGCTCAGAGACCAACTCAGCTATGGTTTGGCTGCACTGCCCCTAGAACGTGGATTCCCCTCCCTGAGGCACATGCCAGTAAGCCCTCCCTCCTTCATCCAGGACTTTGCTGGCAGTGTTGGTGGAAGGAGTCAGTGTTTACCATAAAGTATCTACCACAGGCCCCAGCAGACTTTGTAGTCCCAGGGATGCACAATCTCTCTGGGAGCTGAGTGCATGAAGAAAGAAAAAGGATGGGGTGGTTGTCCCTAAAACTACTGGCACAAGAATGAGGGCCTGGGTTCCGGTCCGCAGCACTCATGTAAAAATCTGGGTGCAGCGTGCAGCGAATGCAATCATAGTATTGGGGAGGGAACAGAGGCTTACGGGCCAGCCAGTCTAACGGAATCGTCAAGCTCCAGGTTCAGTGAGAGACTCTGTCTCAAAAAGTAAACTGGGGAGTGAGAAAGGGAGCCAACCAATGCCAACCTCTGGAACACACACACGCATGTATGCATGTGCATGCACACGCACAGGTGGGGCAGAGAAAAAGAACCTTACTGTCAGAGTGGGCCATAAGAGAAAGGTGGCAGGGTATCAGATTCGGATTTTAAAGCTGACAAAAGGGGGTGTAGGTAGCAGGAGGTGGCCCCAGTAACAGCACAGCCTTCCCTTGGTATCTTGTTCTGTTGTACTGGGAAAACTGACTGTGTAGGTATTGCCTTTATAAAACGGGAAAAAGCCATCTTTGCTCAGAGTCAGTGGGTAGCAACTTCTAGATAAAGTGGGCTCCTTGCCAGCTGTTCTCTATGCCAGCCTGGGACCCACAGGATCTGCAGGACTGTTCTGGGGTGTGACTGCGAGACAGAGCAAAGACATGGCAAATCCCACAGAAGCTGCAGACACCAGGTAACTCCACATGCCTCTTCCCTGTATAGAACAGGACAGAACTATGTAAACAGCAACGGGAGGGATATGGGTTGGACTTTATGTGTAACTTCCAAACGTTCTCGTTTTCTATGATTAAGAAAAGGCGCACGCCTTTAATCCCAGCAGAGAGGCAGAGACAGGCGGATCTCTGTGAGTTCGAGGCCAACCTGGTCTACAAGAGCTAGTTCCAGAACAGGCTCTAAAACTACAGAGAAACCCTGTCTCGAAAAAAAAAAAAAAAAAAAAGAAGGAGGGGACACCAGCGTGGAAAGCAAGGGGTTTCTTAGTGCTCTCTTAATAGCTGGTTGAGAAAGTGTGTGTGTGGGTACCTCTATTACTTTGGCCATAGAGAATGAGAAGGACACTTCACTTGCAGGGGTTGTCACCTGGGTGTTTGGAGGAAGACCTCCTGGAAAGAGCTTCCCCAGGAGAAGGTTTAGAGAAAGATAGAGTGTAGCTCCTGTCCCAGCACCACAAACAGGGAAGGTCATGCCAGCTGCCCCCAAGATGCTGGGTAGAGCAGGGAGACAATGGCAGGACCCCATATTCACACCCTAAGTGTGCCGGGACCAGCTTCTTCATTCACCTCCACTTTCTGGAGCCCAGGCTGAATTCAAACAGCCTGTGACAAAATACTGGTGCTTTTGAAGGAATCTAAAAATCCCAGAATTTCTTTTAAAAATGGGGAGATGACATCAGAGACCTGAGGACTTGGGTCTCAGATGACAAGGAACATGCTCGTCATGCTGACTGATTCTGACACAAGGTTTCACTCTGTAGCCCAAGCTGGTCTATAACTCTCAGCAAGTCTCCTGCCTACGATTCTCCGGCTCTTGGATTACAGCCAGAGGCCACCGTGTCCTGCTCCGGGGGACAGCAAAGTAAAACTTCAGTTTTATTCCAGACAGTTTTCGCCTGACTCATAAGCACAAGCTATCCATTTCCGATCACTGGGCTTGCCCAGGAATCTATAAACAGAAGTCTCTGATGGCAGATAAGCAGCCTAGGCCCTTGCCCCAGCAGGTGGGTTAACACCCACACAGCAGGTATTTCTGGATATAGGCATCTCAGGCCATCGAGAACTTGCCTTAAAGACAGATACGCTCAAAGATCAGACTAGAGAAAACAACAAAACCAGTCACATTCACCTGGCCGCTGGCTTCCCAGCTGCTCCCCTAGTCTGCCTCTTTGACGGAACCAATGGAGTGATCTGGCCCCTTTCCCTTGAAATGGAGGGGACAGGAGGACAGTCTGAGAACCGCAGTGTGGGGCTGAGGGGTTTTGTCTAAGGCTGCACTTCTAGGAAAAGGAGGTGCAGCCCACACCCTCTGGCCTTGGGCTTCTGCTGGGTGACTGTATGATGACTAACGGTGGCGGCTAGAGTGTGTGGGGATACTCGGAATCTCAGGTTTCAGCGCTACTGATTGCAGCATTATCCCTGAGTATGACCTGTCTTTCCTGTACATGAACCCAGGGCCACAGCACTCCCAGCCTACAAAATCATGCAAGCATCTAGGGAAAGCTCAGTGCAAAAGAAGGGCTCCTAGCCTCCAGTCCTCAGGACTGGCCCATGTATTTCCGAACTGTGAAGACTTTGAATGAGATCCAGACCTTAGTGACCTCTTTGGTTTGAGGGTCACTGATGGCTGCTAGGTGTGGACACAGGTCTCTGGATGGGAATACCAGTGCCCAAGGCCATTTGTTCAGACTGTTTGTTCATACTCAAGTCCCCTCCCATGGGTACCACCTCTACAATAACACCTCTTTATTAGCTTGGCAACCACCATTCCCCTGTGTCTACAACTGGAGTCCCCATGTTCCCACCTCTGGGTGCCATATCATGGATGCCACCCAGTTCCCCCCACCACCATATCCATTCCTAGGTAGACTTGCCTGCAGTCTCCCTCAGTTGTCTTTGAACTGGTGAGTGACTTGGAAGGAGTCACCTGTCCCTCTGAGCCTCAATTTCCAGATTTGTATTAACAGCACCCTCCCCCCAACTCCACCTCCTTGTCTTGAGTTAAACAAGTTAAGAAACACAGTTGGCCCACTCTAGGGAACTGTCCTTTGTTCCTATTATAGGTAACAGGAGAGCATTCCATCAGAACTCCTTAAGCTCCGGAAGAGCAGAGCCTTCCCTGTATGTAGCTCTCTCTGGGTGCCCAGGTGCCAACAGGGGCCAGTAAAGACCAGCAAGGACCAGCCCACAGCTCTGTTCAAATGTGCCCCCAGCTCCTAAGGCTGTTCCCGTCCTGTACATGCATGACAGGAAGGTACCTGTCATCAACAGCTGTTCCTGGTCCAGACTCCCAGAACTCTGTACCACCCAGTAGAGCCCCTTTGTCTCACCTCAGGAATGCCAGGTCTGTCCACAGCCTGAGCTTGCTCTGCCCAGCCTGAGTTTCAATCAGGCCTCTGGCAGCATCCACCCTGGACCCTCTGGCTCCCAGCCCCAGGCTAGGTAGGACGGGTCAGGGCAATCCCCCAAACCGGGCCCTCCACTCTTACAGCTCCAGGCTGCCCTAGACATTAGACAACTATGCTGCCTGGAACCTAGGACCTTGAAGGGAGACAGGAAGAGAAAGAAGTTTCTGCTCTTTGGTCCCCTCTGAGAGTGCCCCGCCCCCACTCGCTCCCTGGGAAACTGTTCTTTAAACCAAACTCATCAGGGGTGAATTTGAAAACATCCCCCCCGCCCCCCCCGCACCGCCCCGTGCCACCAGGGATCCCTGTGTCCTGCTGGGTCTGGCTGCAGGGACAATGATAAGGTAAGAGGGAACCTCTGGACTAGGTTCCCCAACCAGGTGACTGGCTCCACTCTGCCCATGGCTAGGGCACTGGGACCAACACAAGGTAGGTAATTAGCTTGTCTCACTTAACCTCCCCGCCCCCCTGTGCCCCCCCCCCAGCATGACTCGCGCTGCTGGCAAGTGGAGTCTCAGGACTCAGCCCCACCGGGTGGCGGCGCAGTGGTCTTGCTCAACCTGGTGGCCACCTGGTCCCTGCCCTTTGCTCCCACTCCCACCCATCCTGATGCTCCTGGGGCACCCCTGGCCCAGAATCTGGAAAGGAGGGTCCCACTGGACTATATGCTCAGAACACTGGGAACCCCGGTCCGGGCACTGTGGGGACCCCGGGACACTCTAGGGACCCTGGGAGCAGCAAAAACCTCGAGAGACACTTTTGGCACCCTGGGGACACCGCAAACCCCAAGCTGGGCGCTTTGTTCACTCTGGTGATCTCAGACAATGCACTGCGAAGACTTCAGAGATATTTTGGGGATCTCGGGGATACTCTGAAAACCTAGGTCCAGCGCTACGGGGACTTCGGAAACACTCTTGAGACCTCGTGACACTCTGGAGACCCCTGACAATGTACTGCAGAGACCCCAGGAACACTCTGGGGATCACGGGCCGAGTATTTCGGGGACCCGGGGACACTGCAAACCCTGGGCCTGGCGCTACAAAGATCCCAGGGACACTCTAGGGACCCCGGGCGCTGCGTTCCGTGGGTGGGAGGACACGCAGAGTACAGCGGGTCGCGCGTACTTCGTCAGGGCAGCAGCGCGTTTCCGGATCGCACGTGCGTTGGTGGGAGCCCCCAGCGTCTTGCACGGTGTGGGGAGGTAGCCCGCGACCGCACCCGAACTCGAACTCACCGTGCCCTCGGACGGCAGGTAGCCGAGGTCCTCGATAGCGCAGATGTTCACGATGTGGACGCTGCGGTCCTCGGCTGGAAGCGTCGAGTACTTCTCGGGGATCCTCATGGTGGCCGCGCGCTCCCCATCCACGGCCCCGGTGGCCTCTGCAACGGAGAAGCGGTGCTGGCCTGGCGCGGACGGGACGTGGCCGCTCCCTCCTCCCTCGCGACCTCCCGGGCGCTGTCGCCACCTGGCCCGTCCCGAGGGCGCCCGCGCGCCGTGAACTTGGCCGCGCGCCGGCTCCGCCTTAAAGATATAAGCGCAGGGGCGGTGGCCACGCGGGTCAGATTTTCCGTAAAAATTTAAACACAGGAAGAAAGGATTCCGAGTTTTATTTTTATCCGGGGTCAGAGCCCCTTTAGAATTGGGTTTTTTTTCGTTGTTGTTTTGGGTTTATTCTGTTTTTTGTTTTATGGGTTTTTTAAATTTGAAGGAGGAAAGGATTTTTTACTCGGAGGGGAGGTGCCTGAGACTGCACGTTAAATAAAGGCCCCCGGAGCTAACTTTGCTGTCTCTTCGGGAGGTAACAGATCAACCACAGCGCCCTCACCTGGGACCCTCTCCCGCCCCAGGCCTCCCCAGGTGTCTGCCTTGTGCAGACCCCCTCCCCCACCATCATCTCCCAAGGACTCTTGCCCCCACCTATGAGTTTTTAGACAATCCCTTCCACCGGGGAGAGAGTGGGTGTCAGCTAATGAACCCCTGCATGCCAGGGGAGAATGGTACCCTGTTGTTTGGTGGAGTTTTGTTTTCTTAGAGAATTTAAGGAGGCTCCAGTACACCCTGACCTGACCTGACCCTCTGAGGCAGGTTGTATCTTCTGCAGAGCTCCAATGATTTTGGATCTCTCACTCCAGGACTTAGCAGAGTCCCTGCACACAGTAGGTGTCTTTAAGTCTCCCTTCCAGAGGAGGAGGAGACAGGCTCCAGGGGCAGCTGTTGTCCTGATTTTAGTCTGCAGGGGCCACGCTGGCCTCCTGCCCTGGAGGATGGTCTGTCTTTCCTCCTGGGCTCTCTCCAGTCTCCAGTCAGCCAGGTTCTCTTCTCTCCCTGTCCCCAGACCCTGCCTGTCTGCGGTGCTTCCACCCATCACCTTGTCTGGTGGGCTGCCAGCATCCCATAGCTAACATTCCCACCAGCTTGTGTAGCTAGCTTAGCTGCATGAGAACATTCAAGGCCCTCGGAAGTAACCGGCAGAAGCCATCAGCACTGACCCTGGTGATTCCCAGCCAGTATCTAGATAGGTGGAATGGGTGGGAGAGACAGGTGGTATTTGGCTACAGCTCTGGAGTTTAAGCAACACCTTCTCAGGCTCACAAGCTGGCCTCTTCATGAGCACCAACACTGTCTCGCTGCAGCGCAGTGTGCTTGCCCATGATGGCTGCCATCATGACATTGTCCAAACTGCCCCTTCTCTGCCAATCATATCCCCCCATTTAGGTCCAAGTCTTTGAACTTGGAGTGGTGAAAGGGCTCCTGGGTCCTTGAGCTAGCCACTCCCATAGGTGCCAAGTGGCCTTAAAGTGGGATTTAAGAAATGCCTTAAGCTGGCCAAGTCCCAGTGCAAACAGCTCCCTTCCCCTGCCAGCCTCCACTGTGCCCGCTGTGCCGGGACTGGACTGGAAAGACATACAGTCACACACAGGATTATGTAACTTCATACTTGTGTTGATAAACAAGTGGCATTGTGTAATTGGAGCACACCCTTCCCCTGAATTTATATTCAGGTGTCAGAGAGCTTCCAGAAACCAACAAGGTATACTTTTTCCTTTTGAGGAGAAAAAAATATAATTGGTCAGGGCCAGGGATGTGACCTAATTGTGGAATGCTTAGTGTGTGTGTGATGCAGTGGGTAGGACTTTAGTGTTATATCAAAAATAAAGTGTGCATACATGTGTGTGCATGTGTGTGTATGCACAGGTGAGTACATGTATGTGTGCATATGTGTATGTGTGTGAGTACATGTATGCATGTGTAAGAGTGCATGTATGTGCATGAGTGTGTGTGTGTGCATGACTGTGTGTATAACTGGTCAGTATCAGAAGCACTGGTGTCCCTATGTGTTTGGGAAGTGGCACTTTTCCTCTAGCCCTGAGGGGGTTCTAAGGTGGGAGTGGCCCTCCTGACCTTGTTTCCCAAAGCCCCAGGAAGTTGTCAGGTGGGGGACCATCTCTAGATATGGCAGCTCCATCTTGACCCCAGGCAGCATCACCCTGTAGCAGAGGAAGCTGTGCTGAGGTTCTTTCAGGGTTTGGCCTGGTTCTGCCGTTTGCCTTGCCCAGTAGTTGACACCTGCTTGCTTAGAAAACTCCACTTTCTCCTTTTCCAACCATTGCTTCTTCTGGTTACCCCTCCTCTAAGGCTTCTGAGTGCAGTTCAGGGATGACCCAGCAAGTGCAGAGGGGGTATGGGTGGCTGTCAGGGATGGCCCAGCAAGTGCAGAGGGGGTGTGGGAGGCCATCAGGGATGGCCCAGCAAGTGCAGAAGGGTGTTGGTGGCCATCATCCAGTGAGCATCTCGGGAGAAGGATGGGCTGGGATCAATCTTGTGCCGGCTGATGTTGACCATCAGCTTGACAGGTTCTAGAATCATCCAGGGACAAACCACTACGCACATCTGTGAGGGAGTTTTTAGAATGGGTTAACTGAGGTGGGAAGACCCACTTTGAATGTGGGAGGCACCATTCTGTGAGCTAGGGTCTCACAGTGAATGAAACGAGAGAACCAGCTGAGCACTGTGTTCATTCTCCCTGCCTCCTGACTATGGATAGAATATGACCATCCTCATGCGTGCCTGACCCCGTGCCTTCCCACACGATGAACTGAGCCCTCAAACTGTGAGCCAGATAAACCTTCCCCCCACACACATTGTTTTTTTGTCAGCGCAGTGAGAAAAGTAGCTGTCCCCACAGTCCAGGCACAGAGTTCTTGAGTCTTGGAATCTTGAGGATCAACAACAAAAAAATACAAAATTAAACCAATAGCTCACAGACCCACTTCCAGGACGAAGAGAGGACGCTGCCTCCTCCCAAGTCAAGCCCTGTCTCATGGAGCCTTTGTTCTGGGCTGAGTCACTTCTCCAATTCACTGCCAGTTTGTCCCAATGACCATGCTGTTGGGGACTATTTCCCCTCAGAGTGGTTGAGTGGAAATGAGCCTTGCCCATTGAAGAACACAGTGGTTTTCATCACACCATACCCCAAGGGCCAGCTTCTGTCATCAAGACTAATCCCCTCATTAATTAGTTAACACAGCCTTGCTGGAAGGCCACACGGTGCTCTTTATGCTGAGAAGTTCCAGCCCTCAATGTACATCTTGCCTTCTCGAATCACCCTTGACTGGTGTTTGATGCCAGGAGCCAACAGATACCTGTTTCTTTGCTGACATTTCTGAGTCTTGTGTGTGTGTGTGTGTGTGTGTGTGTGTGTGTGTGTGTGTGTGTGTGTGTGTAGGGGGGAACAGGAAGTGAAGAAGGGAGGAGAGAACCTGCCTTGTACAAGGCTTGGAGGGAACCCTTTCCCATGGCCTTTTTGTCTTGGCTTGGCCCAAACGGAAGGAGTCTCTTGCCCTCTGCCCTGCCCTGCACCACCTGTCTGAGCACAAAGCCATCTGCAGCTCAGAGCGAGGAGCCAATGAGCTTTTACAAAGTCAGACAGAAGGAGGGCTTCTGCCAGAGAGAGGCAATACCTGGTCACAAAGACCCTGGTCCCAAACCAGAACCTGACTGCCTGTAACCGACTGCCAAGCCTCACCATGCCTCAGTCCCTTCTTTGCAAAATGAGTCATCTAGAATCCTGACCCTGGTGATCCCTGGGTCAGGGGCTGTTCCAGCAGAGGTTCCTTCCTAGATGGCTCTATAGGGGCAGTCAATTGTGGTGAATTGAGAGTCACCTAGGAAATTGGTAGAATGCACTTTTGGGTGTCTCTGTGAGGTGGTTATAATACAACAGGGTTTTCCCAATTGAAATATTCCTTCTCCAGGAGTTCCTTAAGACTCAGTAAAGGAAACTCACAAGACTTAGAAAGATCCTAAAACTTACAGGACTCACAGGCCCCTCCCAAAGGTTATACAAGCAGAACAGTAGCTGGGGAAAGGAGACTCCCCCACTGGCTTAGATATTTGCATGCAAGTCATGCAGGGAGCTCCACAGATATGGCTCTCCTGAGCTGTCTGTGATTCATGCTGGGGTGGATTTTTCAGTGATGTAACCTTCTTTGAGCCACAGGCTCCTGTTTAAGTACCTGATGTGGGATTTCCCTTTGTATGCTATAAATACCATTGGTTAATAAAGAAACTGATTTGGACCTATAGCAGGGCAGAACTTAGGTAGGTGGGAAAAACTAAGCTGAAGGCTGGGAGAAAGAAGGCGAAGTCAGAGAGATGCCATATAGCCCCACCAGAGACAGACACCAGAAGTTTAGCTGGTAAGCTACAGCCACATGGCCATACACAAATTAACAGAAATGGATTAAATTAATATGTAAGAGTTAGCCAATAAGAAGCTAGAGCTAATGGGCCAAGCAGTGATTTAATTAATACAGTTTCTGTGTGATTATTTCGGTTCTGTGTGGCCGGGACAAACAAGCAGCCTCTCTCCCTCCAACAAGTACCTCTTCACATATATGCCTCTAAGTTATACCAGTGAAGTTACTGGTCAATTGAGCTAGACTCTGGTGGAATGGTTTCCTTGGTCTGTTGCCAGTGCTCTATCTAGGGTGAATGGGCATTTGCTCACATCTCCCCAGGAAAAGTTACACAAAAATGTCCCCAGAGATGGTTGCATCCTAATGGCTCGGACCTAATCAGTGGATTGATGTCTTCATGGGTTCATAACCTGATGGTGTGACTAGGAGGTATTGAGAGGTAGGAGGCAGGAGCTTGAGGGAGGGAGTAAGTCGTGAGGGGAGTGTCCGTGGGGCTGGGCCTGGCCTTGGCCCTTTCAGAGATTACTTCTTTGTTTCCTGTCTATTGTGAAATGAGCTTTCTGCTCGACATGATGGACACCTCTGATGTGGTTAGCCCAAGCAAACACTGTCCTTTCAGATTTTGCTCAAGTAATAAGAATGCAAAGGTAACTAAAACACTCCCATGACATTTGGGATGGGACTGTTCTTGGACCCCAGGACCATCTTATGTCCTTAGTCCTCTCTACCCCTAGAATCCAGTAGCATCTTCTCCTGCTGCCTCCTCTGTGACAAGTTAAAACTGTCTCCAGACTTGTCAGATCTATTTGAGGTGCCCCCAGGTTGGCCGCCATTCTAAGGCATCCTTGATGGGTGAACCACACTTGTCACTGGCCTGAGAGTCAATGCACTTAGCTTAAATATCAGGCAGGAGAGCAAGGTTGGTTTTCATCAGGGTCTGCTGACCCCCTACTGAGAATCGTGTGTGTGTGTGTGTGTGTGTGTGCGCACGCGCGCGCGTGTACATGCACAGGTGTTAGAGAGGTCAGGCAGATAGCAGCGCTCCGTAGAGTTCTGCATTTCTTAGGTGCCTAAGGGCTGGGGAATGAGGCTATGTTGGTAGAGCGCTTACCCAGCATGCACAAAGCCCTGAGTTCCATCCCCAGTACTGCATTTAAAAAAAAAAGACAGACAGAAAGACAGGTTCCACAGTGTATCCTGTGATCCCAGCACTCAGGAGGTGGAGGCAGAGGATCAAGGGTTCAAGGTTATATTAGACATAGTGAATAGGAGGGCAGCCTGGTCTACATGAGAATCTGTTTCAGAACAACAAAAAGTCACTCACCAGCATGTCTGTGGCCTTGGCTTTAATTTGTTAAATTCCCTTTACATCCTTAAACCTAAAGATTTATTTTATTTTTAATTATGTATATGTGAGTGTCTATGTGCAGATGTGTGCACATGAGTGCAGCTGTCTGCTGAGTCTGGAAAAGGGCATCAGATCCCTGGATCTGGAGGTACAGGAAGTTGTGAACTGCCTAGTGTGGGTGCTGAGAACAGAACTACTCCTGCCTTCAACAAGAGCAGGAAGAGTTCTTAACCACTGAGCCATCTCTCCAGCCCTCATCCCTAAACCTAGACCACTGCACCTCAAAAAAAATCTTCCTTACAATTCTCTTCACCAAAGGAAATTCTTTGGGCCAGCCGGATGGCTCAGAAGGTAAAACTGCTTGCAGTTAGACCTGCTAACCCAAGTTTAATCCCAGGGATCCACATTGCTGAGAAGGTAACTAACTACAGCAAGCTGTCCTCTGGTCTCACACACACAGAGACTCACACTAAAGCAGAGGTTCTCAACCTTCCTAATGCTGTGATCCTTTAATACAGTTCCTCATGTTGTGGTGACCTCAACCATAAAATTATTTTCATTGCCACTTCCTAACTGTAATTTTGCCACTGTTAAGAATCATAACATAAATATGTGATATGTATCCCCCAAAGGGGTCATGACCTACCAGTTAAGAACCATTGTACTATATAAATAAATGTACCAAAAGCAGTGGGGGCGATCAGGGGTCCTTAAGAACTGCTGGTGACTCACAGCAGCCTGAGGACAGGGACAGGAACAAGGGGAAAGTGAGCCACCTATGAGTCAGGGCTGGTGTTATCTCATGGAAGGACCAAACAGATGCCAAACAAAGTAGATTACATGGCCTGCTAAAAGTGAACTTGGGTGTATAAAGATCTAGAGGGGGCTGTTGCTGGGGGATTCAGACCTGAGCTAGCAGGAGATGGGATGTCAATCATTTCCTTCCCTCCCATGACATCAGCGCCCAGCAGCGGTTGCTGCTACTAGGAATGCAGCCAAAGCTGGGTGCTCAGTGTAAGGGGATTGTGTTGTTCCAGCAGCGTTTGCGGAGTCTATGGGAGGGGTCGATTTCAGGGGAAGGTCCAGCCTCTACTTGTGTCTGGCTCATTTCGATCTCTGGAAACTCACAATTTTTTTTTTTGAAAACGTGCCCAGGCTAGGCTAGGACTCTCCAGCCTCCTGTCGCCTCCTTCAGGGAGCCTTTCATGTGGGGCTGTGGACACTGACTCAGCTCAGTTCCACCAGCCCTGGCTCCCTCTTCCCAGGCGCCTAGACTCATTGCTGCCCCACCAGGCCTGTTCCCTCAGCCACAGGCATCCTGTGCTCTGGCGTTTGGCAGCCTGTGAGCTTTCTCCATTTGTGCTTATTTATTTAACAAGCTGTCTTATTCAAGCTGGCCCTGTGCTAAGCTCTCTACAAATATTAACTCGTGATTTTGCCCTGATTATGGCTGTCTATGAGTAAATTCACACCCTGCCCCTCCTGGAGCCTTGTAAGGAAAGAGCCATGAGAGATTCAGGGCCAGAATCACCAGCTTTCTCTCTTCCGTGATCCGATGAGGTGGGAATCACAGGTTGGTCTCCAGCATGGTGACACAATGGCATCAGAAGCCCTGCCTGGGCAGCAGGGTGTACTTCTCCACCTTGCCCAGGAAGAGCGTGGATGCCCCAGACCCCAGCTGGGTGAGCCCTCAGAGCCTCACTGGTTGCTTGCAGGCTTCCACCCCAGACTGAAAGAGTAAAAACTTCCCTGCCTTCCACCAGCACTGTGCTCGTCCTCCAGGAGGAAGGTCTCCTGTGCCAGCTGAGGGGGCTGCACGGATGGAGGAACATAAGAACCCAATGACAATGACATTCCCTCTAACAAGGCCATGAGTCCTTCCCAGCCAGGACTGGGGCATCTGAACCTCTAAGTCTCTGGCACCACGAACCTCACTCTCTTGATAAGACTTTCCAAACGATGTCAGTCGCTGGGACCACAGCAAGCCCTGTCCAGCTTTCCCATGCTCTGGCAGTCACATCAGTGGGATAAAAACAACCAGGTCAAACGAACGATGCATTTCATGCAACCCGTCCGATTTTTAAAAATTAAATTTCAACCTGACTTCAATGGTGCTCATTAACAAAATGCTTTTCTGTTTTCTACGGATTGGATACATGCTCACCGTCTCATATCCTCAGAGATTCTTGGTTTCCTGCGCTGCAGGTCACATGTGACCAGAAACCACCTCAGCTGGGAGCCTTTCCTGGCTGTTCAAGCGAAACTAGGCGTGTGGCTTTCTAGTCTGTTCTCCGTGGTCCTGGGCTTTCTATGGTTTCTGCTGGGAACTTACTTGATTGAAGTCCATTTGCCCATCAGGGAGAAATCAGAACTGCCCCATCGCATGGCTTGTGGGCATGTTTGGGGCCTCTTATTAATCATCAGATTTTGATCTAGGTTGTACTAATTAGAGGAAGCTGTCTTTGTCTCAAGGCTGTCTGCAGGAGCAATCCTGACATCCTTAGGCAGAACACTCTTTTATGGTAAAGTCCATCCATTGGCCCAGCTACCACCTGGTCTGTGACAGAAGTACAAGGCCCACACAGGACATAGGAGCCTTCATGTGGCTCCAGTATACACAGCACCAGCTGGGGCTGCCGTAGGTTCCCTGTCCCCAGCGTGGATACCTGGATACCTGGGTGGGAGTCAGGCAGGGCTGAGTGGGCCCAGAGAGGTACCTACCTATTCTGCCAACAACTGTCACTCACAGGTACCTTAATCAAATCTATTCACTGGCTAGATTGCTGGTTCATTCTCTCTGTCTCTTTCTCTGTCTCTGTCTCTCTCTTATTTATATTCTCATTCCAGGGACTCAAGCTAGAAGCCAAAATCTGATTCACTTTATAAATGAACCTGAGAAACCACATAACTCCCCTCCATCCTCACGTCTGAGGCTTCTGTCCCACTGCACCGTGGGGAGCCCCTCCGTTGAGCCCGAGACTTTTTGCCAGCCTGCCAGTATTCTCTCAGGTTCAGGAGAGCAGGGTCCTTCATCCTCTCCCGTGGAACCTATGCTCAGGTTCCAGTAGGATCTCGCTAATGTGGTATAAAACGTCTGTGGGAAGGAAGTCGTATGCCACATAGACCAGAGACCTCAGTCTCAAGTGCTGAGGCAGGAGAATGGAGAGCATTAGGCCTACCTGTGTTACACAGTGAGTTAGAGGCTAGCCTGGGCAACTTACTAAGACTCTTTCTTAAAGGAAAACAAGCAAAGGATGGAGAAAAACCGGCTGCTAAATGCCATCTGTCTACAGGACACTTGACAGCGCCAAGACGGGACAGTTTGTTGTCTTGACATTTTCAGGTGGTGCTGAGAGCCGTGGAGGCTGCTGGTGGCAGTTGCCATATCCGGCCCATGGTCAGACAGCCCAGTGGCCTTCCCTAACCCTAGAGTGAATGGCTTGCTCTTTCTGAGGGAAGAAGTGTGGTCCTCCTACTAAAACCTTACTGTCTGCAGCCTTCCTCTGCAGACAGAGGAAAAGAGATGGCTCCAGGGAGCCCACACGGGCCCAAGCAGCTGCAAGACTGAAGAACAGGCTAAGGACTGTGCAGGTAAGAGAAGGGAAGGTCACCAAGGTGCTGAAAGCTTGCAGCGGGAGCCCTGAAGTGTCACTGGGAACCAGGAAAATGGGTATTCAGACACCACGCTTTGTGGGGGCAAGACCTGGAGGAGGCAAGTGCACAGGGCTAGTGGAGTGATGGAGACTGGTGTGCATCAGGACAGTGTGTGTAGACCATGGAGGAGTGGGCCAGGCTGGTATGAACCAGGGCAGTGTGGGCCAGGGCAGTGTGGACCAAGGCCTGGGGACCAGGGCAGTGTGTACCAAGGCGCTGGGGACCAGGGTAGTGTGGACCAGGGCAGTAGGGACCAGGATAGTGGGGACCAGGGCAGTGGGGACCAAGGCACTGGGGACCAGGGTAGTGTGGACCAAGGCAGTGGGGACCAGGGCAGTGTGGACCAACGTGCTGGGGACCAGGGTAGTGTGGACCAGGGTAGTGTGGACCAAAGCAGTGGGGACCAGGGCAGTGGGGACCAAGGTGGTAGGGACCAGGACACTGTAGGCCAGAGTGGTAGGGACTAGGGAGATGGGTGCCAAGGCTGTGGGGATTGTCAGGACCAAGCCAGTGGAGATCAGGTGAGTAAGCTAGCTATGTTGTGCCCACCTCTGCCAGCTGTTGCTAAGCAACTTTCAAGATTCCAGAACCCAGGACCACAGTAAGCTAGCCACACAGCACCCCTCCCTGCAGTGCTGACATCAGTGCAGAACAGACAGACACCATCTAAGAGTTGTGCAGCCTATAAGGGTTTCCCATGCTGCCTTGCTGTCAAGGGGACTTCATAGGCCCATAGTACGGGGTCAGGGAGAAATAGGGGAAACACTGTTTTTGCATGAACTGAAGGATTGCCTATAGGGCTGGGGAGTTGGCCCAGCTGGTAAAGCTAGGACCTCAGTTTGATCCCCCGCACCACATAAAAAACTGGGTGTGGTGATTTGATCTTGTAACCACAGGAGGTAGAGATAGGTGGCTCCTGGGCTTACTGGCCAGCCAGCCTAAATACCTTGGTCTCAAGGAGAGACTGGCATGGAAAACATAAGGTGCACAACTCTTGAGAAATGCCACCCAAAGTTGACCTGTGTCCTTCACATTCAGTAGCATACGTGAGCACTCACACACACATAGATATGCATAAACATACATATGCACATACAGATATGCACACATGCATACACACACACACAAAATAAAACAAGGTCTGTCAGAGATATGAGGTGGAGCTTTCTCTTCTGTGGCAAGGGTGAGGGTGAGGGCACTTGAGAACAACCACAACATGCTTATGTCTGCAGCCCCACTGCCCCTACGCTGTGCCCAGCACGTCCCTAGCCACCAGCAACTCTCTTCTCTGGCTGTGTGTCCTCGGAACACAGGGCAAATGGGCTGTGCCTTTCTGGGATCACTGTAACATGAGTAGGGCTGGCAGCAGCATCTGGGCTTGGGACACGGTGGCCCCATCTAGCTGTCTGGCTGTCATAGAAGGTTGTGTTGAGTGGCCTCTGGGTTTTTTTTTTTTTGAACCACCTGGGAGTGGCATACCACAGGTACTGCAACCTGCAGCCAGGCTTCTACACCTGGATTTGTTTTAAACTCCATGCATGCCAGTATGTGGGAGGTCACAGATAAATTGCTGTGTCTGCTGCGTCCCACTCCACTGAGTCACCGGGAAGGAGAGGAGCAGACCAAGTGTGCACTGTCGTGCACATAGTAAGTACTCAGCAAATGTTTATAGGTAGGGCCAGAGGACCATTAAGTGCTAACATGAGGCTCCTCTGTGGGTGTAGAATGTTCCAGACCTGGGCATGGCCTCCTCCCTCCCAGGCTTGCCCTGTGCAGGGTGACTTTGGACAAGGTATGCGGGTTCTGGGACCCTTGCTTCTAGTTCAGTGGAGACAGGACAGCTATGAGAATGTGGGGATCCCACACAGTGATTCTCAGGGCTGAGTTCAGTTCAACATGGCTGTTCTTGGCATCCAGGCCATTGCTGGTCCAAGATGCTGGTAGCCACAGTTGCCACTCAGCCATCTGGGCTAGGGTCCACGCAGGCCTCCCCACACTTCCTTCCTTCATACAGTGGACATCCTGTGTTGGCTGAACTCTTGTGTGTGAGGCACAGAGCTGGGGCCAGGGTGTCTGACCCAACACTGCAAGGGAGGCAGGTTCTCAGGGGGTCACACCAAATAAAACCAACTCCAAAAAACAACATGAAGGAATAGCAGTCAGTGATGGCCACTGTGGAACCTGGGACAGTGGCAGCAAATGTGGGGACATAATGCGGGTTGCTAGGGAAGAACTGCTTGGCAGTGGTCTCTGACTAAAACAGGGGCCTCAAAACAGTAGATCCCAAACAGGGGCCTCAAAACAGTAGATCCCAAACAGGGGATCTCAAAACAGAGGACCCAAAGAATGAAAGCTTTCTTGGGAAACTCACACAGGCCCTGGTGTCAGTCAAAGAGGAACTTAATGGCTGAGAGAGGCCACGTAGAGCTGACAGCGTGCCTCACAGGTAGATTGACACGTGTACTCCCTGGCTTTTGTCCATCTGCTTCTAAAAAACCTGTCCCCTGCTTCAGGATGAACATCAGAGAAGAGAGTGTCACTCTCCCTGGTTGGGCTAAACTATCAACAAATCTACCTTCCTTTGCCATTTGAGTCTCTAATCTTAGGTTTTGTTTTGTTTTGTTTCCTGTTTGTGGTACTGGGGATGGACCCAGGGCCCTTGTATGTGCTGGGCAAGTGCTTTACCACTGAGCTGTGCCTCTAGCCCTCTTTTTATTTTTTTGAGACGTGGTCTCTCACTAAGTTGCCCAGGCTGGCTGTGAACAGCCATCCTCCTGCATCAGATTCTGGAGTAGCTGTGAACAGCCATCTTCCTGCATCAGATTCTGGAGTAGCTGTGAACAGTGAGGTGCCACCAGGCCTGGCTCCTAGTTTCTTTTAAAAGACAAGAAAATGGGGATTTTAGAGACTTAATTCAGGAATCAATGGGAGGAGCCAGCCTTCTGCCCATGGCTTCTGCCCAGGCTTCCCAGGTGGAGGCCTGAGGTTGAGTGAGTGTGTGGTGGAGACCTGGCCAAGAGAGGGCTGGTGGGGGCGAGGCCATAGAGGGAGTTGGGCTGGAACTGCAGGGCCTTTTGGCCAGAGTCCTGAGTGTGAGGAGGCCCCAGAAAGGTCCTGTGGTACAGACGACCTCAAGAAGTATCCACAGATAGCAGTCAAGGATGGGATGACTCTGTATTGAGACAGAATGGAGAAAAGGGGGGTTGCTTAACCTGGGAAAACCCAGCCTGGGTGAGCCCCTCTGTGATGACCCAGGACCAGAGGTCCCCAGAGCCTTTATAGCCTCCTCATGTGGCTTTGTAGAGTCCAGGGAGGGCTCTGCCTACTTCACACAAGCACTCCACAAGTACTTGGGGCCACATGGATCCCTCCTTCAGGAGGAAAAATAAAACAACAAAAGATTTAGTGGGGTCTCCTAGAACACTCCTTGGCCTTATCCAGCCCAGCTCCCTCCACTCCCCACCTTTGTCCAGGCTCCAAGTTAGTCTCTCAGCCATGTGTTTTCAAAATCCTTGTGCTGGAACATGAACTGTGAGCAAACCAAGCCAGGACTCGGGGCAGCTTGTACGCACGATTGCCAGGGCTCTGGAAGTTCCTTCCCAAGATCAGCCCCCTCCATCTCTTCCTGTTATGCCCTGGAACATCTGTAATGTAGTCCAAAGTTTTTCATTCCCCACTGAGACTTAGACAACAAATATTCTGAGAATAGGCAGTCTTGATATAATTTATACTTGGGTGTAAATGGCTCTCTTTTCTTGGCTATGCTGCCACGTCAGGTCCACAGCGGCAAAGGGGAAAGGGAAGGAGGAAGGAGAATGGAGAAAAGGAACAAAGAGGGCCTAACCCAGCCCTGCCCTGCCCACTGCCCTGACTGCTGAGGCAGCTGTACCAGAGATGGGGGGCTGACACCTGTCTGACTAGGAGCGATCTTAATGTTCCCCTTGATCTGCAAACCCCAGAACAAAGGAGAGATAAAGAAGAGAAGGGTTAAGGCTGAGCTCCACCAGGAGCGGCTGGGGGCCTGAGAAGGCGGCTTTTCAGATAAGAATCTGGTCCCTGGGGAACCAGCAGAGGGACAGTGGGGGAGTGAGTACCAGACACAGACTCTTCCTGGTACGTGCTGTGCAGAGGCAGAAGGCTGGCCGATGGCCCACAGCCTCTGTTCCAGGGGCAGAGTCCTCCAGACCCCCTCCCACTGACAGACCCAATACTTCTCACTGGACTCCAGTCCCCTGAGTCAGCCCTAGGTTGCACTGATAGGGCAGGGAAGGAAGGGCTTGGTCCACCCCATCCTCTGCTGGGGAAGGCCAGAGACTCTCTACAGCCACAGCCAGGCACAGCTTTGAACACAAAACAACCACCGTGTGCTGGGAGAGAATGCCGTGGGAGGATCCCCACGCCCGCCTCTGCTTACTCCTAAAGCATCGAGCAATCATCTCCTCGGATTAAAAAAAAAGAATCAAAGAAAGGAGGAAAAGTCTGAGATGAGGGAGCAGGATTCAGACAGGAGGCTGAGAGTGAGAACAAGATCTGAGAGCCTGCACCTGTGGAACCGTCTCATGTCAGCTGGCACTGATGAGGACTGGACAGGACCATAAGAAAATGACCAAAAGAGACAAAGACAGAGTGGCAGGCACAGTCAGGTTGTATTTCTCCAGAAAAAGGCTAGAGACACAGGTGGGTGGGGCCTGAGTCATTATTCGGCAAGCACACAGCTCTTAGGACCCAGCATCCCTTATCACGTAAGCGGACACCGGAGCACCCGGCCGGTTCCTTTCCCTGCACAGGGTCTTGACCTCTGGTAAGAGCTGCATTACCGTGAATTTGAGCTTATCTTTAAAGCAGACGAAGAAACTCCCTCTGGCTGGAAGGCTGCTGGGCACTGGACCTCAGGAGGGGAGGCTGGCTTTGTTCTGACCAGACCGTGGAGCTCAGCCTGGGGAACGAGAGCCGCATCCTATAATACTGCCATTCAACACAGACATAATGTCAGGCTGGATATCACCCCGTGCTTCTCCTTTCTCCTCATGTAACAAGATACAATGAAAATAAACAAATAAAATCACTCGACATGGTGGCGCAAGCCTTTTAATTTTCCCAGGACTCAGGAGGCAGAGGCGGGCGGATCTCTGAGCTCAACACCAGCCTGGTCTACAGAGCCAGTTCTGTGATAGCCAGGACTACACAGAAAAGCTCTGTCTCAAAAATCAGTCCATCACTTAAGTGTCAGAAAACCACACCAAATAGTAAAGAATCGCAATGAATAAAGGTAAGGATAATAAAAGGACTAAGGGCAGACCCCAGTGTAGGACACTTCCACCCCATGGTGGACTGTAATCCACAAACAGAACCAAACGTGAACTCTCAAACCAAAACTTAGAGTGGGAGAGACAGAGGGGACATCAGAGTGGATAGATAGGAAGAAAGATGTTTCAGAAGAGAATGGTGGTAGTATTGAAAGCCGAAAGCCAAAGGGGAGGCAGGACTGCCCAGGCTGAGGAAGAGAAGGGGAGGGTGGGCTGCGGGAATGGGAGGAGAGCCTGGCTCGGAACTGCAGAGCTGATGAACGCCACAAAGCCACATGAGTGCTGACGGAGAAACTCTTGGACTCGGAGGATGCCGTGGAGGTGGAGGACAGTCTGGGTGGGGGTGCCAGGCAGTTTGCTTCTTGGCTCTGGAGAAAATACCTGGTGAAAACTGCCTAGGGGAGAAGCGCTTACCCCTGCTCAAGGCTCCCTGGTGGGGACGGCATGGATGGCGGTAATGGTGGCCGGAAGGTTTCTGGTTGGGCAGTGAGAGGTTGTTACAAGGCTCATCACAGTGGATCAGGAGACAATATATGGTTCTCAAGACCCAACAAATCTGTGTCTTCAAAAATCTTTACATTATAATTAAAAACAGTATCACAATTACAGTTATGAAGTAGCAAGGAAATAATCTTATGGTTGGGGGGTTAACCACAACATGAGGAACTGTATTAAAGGGTCACAGGCGTTAGGGAGGTTGAAAACCACTGCTGTAGCCTCATATTACAGCCTTACCTCTGCTAGCCAGCCTGTCACTTACTGGGGGCCAAGTGTTCAAAAATGTGAATCTGGTGTGTATGTAGAAGGGGGGGAATGGAGTGGAGTGGGTGAGGTCAGATCCACACTGTAACCATGGCAAAGAGGCAAACAAGGAGAAAAGGCTTCAACACAGCCAAAGAGAAAAGATACTGACTTTGCTGACTGTTCCACAGAAGCTATGGAAGCCAAAGACAACAGACTGATGGTGACGTCATGACTCATGTCTGAAGAGACAGGATGCCGAGTGATTATTCATCTGGAAGAGGGGCCTCTGGGCATGCATGAGGGGGGTTACCTTGTGTTAATGGAAGCAAGAGACCTGCCCACTGTGGGCGGCATCATTCCCTGGGCTGGGCTAAATAAAAAGGAGGGGGAAAGGCTGAGCTCTTGCACTTGTTCACTATGGTCACCATGGTCTCCTGACATGACAAACTGCCTCATGTGCAGCTGTCCTTACTGGCTGTACTGTGGCCCACCAGCCAAATACACCCTTTCTCACCCAGCTTGCTTTGTCAGGGTATTTTATCACATGGGGAAGAGTAGCCTAGATAATGATTTAGTCACAGTCACACAGGGCACTTTGACCTCACGTTCTCGGGGAGCCACAGTCCTGGGTGCGCATATGTGCACTCTGTCACTGACCAAGCCATAAGCGACTGTAGCTATCAACTGTGGAAAGGAAAGAACTGCCGACCGAGGCGTCTCTGTCCCGAGACAAGCTCCTCCAAACACGGAGGTGAGCTTGAGATGCTTTCAGACAAACAGACCTACATTCATCACTAGCACTGGCAAACATGCGAAAGGGGGAATTTAGATCTAAAGTGACTGGAAGGCCAGGGAGAGAGTTCACTGAGTGAAGGCACTTGCCACCAAGCCTGCCGAGCCAAGTCTGACTCCTGGAACTCACATGGAAGGAGAAAACCAACTCCCACAAGTTGTCCTCTGACCTGCACACACCTTACATCTCTACAGCCCTGTGGAATTACAGCTGAAACCCACTGCACATTCAAAACATCCCAAACTGTAGGTTTTTAAAACTTCCTTAGTGTTGGCCCCTCCTGGCCTCAACACACCACGTGCTCACCTGCTTTTCTCCTGATCTTTAGCTTACGAGGAGCTATAGCTCAGGGTCACTGCTGCCCACAGCAGTGGCTAGACAAAAGCTACTTTGAGAAAGGACCAATTGAAACTGTGATTTCCAACAGATTCATGTGACCACATCAACATTGTAAAGTTGAAAACTCAAAAGTCAAAACTTTTGAGTCAAGCATGGTGGGATGTGCCCATCATCCAGCCCTTGAGAGGCTGATGCAGGAGAATAGCAAGGTCGAGGCTATCCTGGGCTATATACTGAGGACTTGTTTCAAAAAAAAAAAACCCAACAATGAAGGCTTCAAAACACATAAAATAAAGACTCAAAAAATGAATAGAAATCTATTGTCATGATGACATGTTCTACTATTTATTTAACATAACACTTTCAGTAAAAGGTAGAATGATAAGGAAATATCTCACTGTACAGAATCAATGTTCTTTTTACATACACATAGTGGTTTATCATGTCACCCCACGTTGAGCCAATGCTAGGCACAGAATTGCTGTAAGGATGGAAATATTGCCTCTGACGAGAGCCAAAGTGAGCAAAGAACAGTAGTATAAAGGCCTCTGTGAGACACCAGACATGGAAGACTCAGAGGCACTGTGTGGATAGAGCACTTGACCCTAGTACATCCTGTCACTGCGAGGAAACCACAGCCAGAAGCAGTTAGAGGAGGAAAAGGTTGATTCCAGCACACAGGTCACAGTCTCCCATTGAGGGAGATCACTGAGTGAGGTCGGTCTCACTCAGCCTCATGCTCAGCTATCTCTCTTACGCAAACCAGGACCACCTGCCTAGGGAATGGTGTTGCCCACAGTGGGCTGGGCCCTCCTACACCCATGAACAATCAAGACAGTCCCCCACCGACATGCCTACAGCCCAACCTGATCTGGGCAATTCCTCAACTGGGACTCCCTTCTTGGGTGACTCTAGTCTGCCATCAAGTTAAGAGTCAAAGCTAACTAGGACACCTTGCAAGTTAGATCTGAGTTCAGTCTTTACATGACTACATAAAGAGCCAGGCTGGCTACCTGCACTTGTAATCTCAGCAGTGGGAGGCAGAGACAGGAGGATTCCCAGGAGTTCTAGGTAGCTAATGAAGCCAGTGAGAGAAACCCTGTCTCAAAAATAAAAAGCTCCTAAGGAACACCAGAAGCTGACCTCTGGCCTACATACACACACACACACACACACACACACACACACACACACACTCATATATACACATGCACATACACGCATACACAATTGTACATGCTCATATGCACACATGAACATGATCACATACACACACACATGCAAACACACATGCACATGCTCATACACACACATGTTCACACACAGACACAACTTTGTATGACAGAGGCTCCACTCAAGCATCGTATGTCTCCTAGTGTGCTGGTAGGTTAGCGAGGGTGCCATGTCCACTCTTAACTCTCTTTTGCCCACCTAGGCTGCCAGGAGCCAGCATATCCAAGCCCTATCACAGACACTCACTCCCCCCAGCTGTCCACAGGTCTCCCCACTGGGACTTCCTGTGTGCTGTGATCTGCCTTTGGGAGGATGGACCCAGGTAAGGGCCTCAGCAGGCTGTGTTCAGGCCTGTTAGCAGGGCAGGGTTATTTGTGGCCTGGGTTCAAGATGGGGATTAAAAGACAGGTGAGTCCTTGGAGCTCACTGGCCAGACAGCCTAACCAATCAATGCAATCTTGGTTCATGAGACCTTGTCTCAAAACATGAGATGCAGCCAGACAGTGGTGGCACATGCCTTTAATCCCAACATTTGGGAGGCAGAGGCAGGTGGATCGCTATGAGTTCAAGGCCAGCCTGGTCTACAAAGCTACTTATGGCCAAGGCTACACAGAGACATAAAGAAACCCAGGCTCTCCCCTCCATATACACATGTACATGTATTCACACACACTCACTCATACACGTATACATATGCACACACAAACACTCATAACATATACACATACACACAGACACACTCATACACATATACATATGCACACACACTCATACTCATTTATACATGCACACACCCATACTCATACACATATACACATGCACACACACTCATACACATATATACATGCACACACCCACACTCATACACATATACACACACAAACACTCATAACATGTATACATGGACGCACACTCATACACTTATACTTATGTACAAACAGACACACTCATACACATATACATATGCACACACACTCATAACATATACACATGCATATATGCACATGCTCATACATACACACACACGCTCACATTCACACATGCCACACATATGCACATGTTCACACATGTATCACACACATATGCATACACACAGATACTTCATATGACAGAGAGGTTATACATACACATGCACACACTCATACAATACACACAGAGAAAAAGAACATTAAAGTAAAATAAAGCACAAATGACCAACAGCAAAAAGGAGGAATCAGACACTACTACAGACCCTACAGCAGAGAAGCTAGGGCTTCTGTGAAGACCGCATGAGAACAGGACATAGAGTTCTAGAAAACCCATCAATAGTTAACCCAGCAGGCTATATTTAGAAGGCAAGTCTGATTTCTCACTAAAACCCTTCCCATGCAGAAAACTCTAGGCCCATCTGGATCCACGTGTGAAATTGTCTAAATGTTTCAGGAAGAAATAAAAATGTCTTACACAAACAACCCTGGAATAGGGAGGGGAATGGCTCCCAGTTAACCTAATTGTGATTTTTCTTTTGGCTCTGGAGCTCAAACACAAAATAGTCTCCACTGAGCTAAATCCCACATTTTTTCCTTTAGTTTTCATGTATATGAGAATGTGATTTTATTCATTTTGTATGTGTGGGTCATACCTGTCATTCAAGTACTGAGAACGCCAAGGCAGGAGGATTGCTGTGGATAAAATGCTAGCCTGGGCTACACAGAGAAAAATTTGCCTTAAAAAATTAGAGCAAACAAACAAAAGACAGCTTTTGAGACAGCTGAGAAAAAACAACTTTCAAAACAACTGGGACACTTGCCCAAGCTCACTTGGCCATGAGGGGTCAAGTTTAAATTCACAGTCTGGTTTTCCAAGTGCAATAGCAAAGTCCTGGAGGACTGCGCCAGCCCTGCCAGGGGACAAGATGCAGCAGTTAACACAGGCGGAAGGAACCCAGGATCCAATCCTGTTGCACACTGCTGCACTTACCTGCCAAGCCCAGCTTCTGTCACTTCTGTGAGTCTTAGGTCGCTCCTGCCAGGCATCACAGCCAAGTCCCCACAAGCCTCCAGAACTCAGTCAGAGGCGTCATTGGTGGCAATGGCCAGGAGCAAACAGCTGTGGATTGGGAAGAAAACACACGTGGCCAAGTGTCCACAGAACCCATATGCAACATAGGGAGACCAGGTAGAGCCCTTGACATTCAAGAAGAACCTGTTTCCTCTGGCAAACACCAGGCCAGGATCCTGTCTGTCCACTCTCTAATGCGGTGGCAAGGCCCTCAGAGATACAGTTTCCTGATCCACAGATCAGCTGGGAGAAGGTGTCTGTGTACACTAGACAGCACCTAGAGGCCAGAAGGGGAACTGCATAAGTAGAAGATAGCCCCTAGTGACCAGAAGGAGATGTGCAAGTGCACAAGACGTCACCTGGTGGTTGGAGGGGGCACTGCACATGCATAAGACCACACTTAATGACTGGAGAGGAACTGCACATGTACAAGACAGTACCTAGTGGCCAGAAGGGGGAACTGCATGTTAGTACCTCCTCTCCCATAGAAGCAGAACAAGGACACGGCAAGGCCTGAACTTTTTTATGTGGTGTGTGAGGGTGTGTGTGTGTGCGCGTGCACGCGGGCAAGCGTGCATGCATGTGCTCATACAGGTACCCTTGGAGGCCAGAAAAAGGTGGTGTTACAGGCAGTTGTGAGCCATCTGTCATGGGCACTGGGACCTGAACTTGGGTCCTCTGCAAGAGTAGTAAGCTGCTCCTAATGGCTGAGCCAGTTTTCTAGCTAACATTTAATCTTACATCCAATCAATAACCCACATCCCCTGATTTCTTAACCTAGATATGGCACAACCGAGTGCAGAACAGCATCTATAACCAGTCTAAAAGAAAGTTGGGGTGGGAGTATAAACTGATCTTATGAATAAAAATTTCTATATGAGTCAAACTTTGTTCAACCTTAAAAGAAGCTAAAACATCTAATAAATTGATACCGTTTATAGAAACGAGGTAGGTTATTACATAGGGAAGTGTTTACTATGTTTCAAAAATTCAAATCCACCAGGTTCACTTTGGGTAAATGTTTATCTCAGAGTTCAGGGGCAAAGTTAAACAGTTGAAATAAAATGGAATTAAGCCTTAATATTTTGTTTTACTTCTGAGTACAGATGGAAGACGAAAATAATATCCCATAGAAACGGAAAGTTTCTATTTTCACCAAAATATTTGGAAAGTTACTTTATTTTTACTCTGGACACCTAGGCTTTGACAGAACTTTGAGAGGACAGGCGGCGCACGGCCCTGTGAACTGAAGGCATCAGGAAACCGGCTTTGCGGGTATTTAAAACATTTGTTTCCCAAAGATACAGTTTGTTTCAAAAAGTGTCAGACCAGCCAGACACTGCCTGTAAACTGTAGTTTGTAAAACTGGTTCTCAGGATCAGATACTCCTCTCTTCCTCCCCTCTCTAACATCCCAAGTTAAAAGTCCAGCCCCTCTGCCTGGGTGTGCTCCTGTGACAGGAATCCTTCATTTCTCCTGCTTTTCTGAGTCTTGTTCAATGTGATGATTTTACTATCTGATCATCAATCTCATGTCAGAAAGTCACAGCACACGAAGGACAAGAGCAACTGGACCCTGTGAACAGAGCACAGAAAGCCCCTCCTTCGTGTCTGTTCTCGGCTGGAAAGATTCTTCATGGATACAAAACAGAAAGAGTCCTTTTTTAAAAAGATGTAAATTTTTCTCTATGTGTGTATGGGCACGTGTGTGGGTGCATGTGGAGGCCAGAAGAGGGCATTGGATCATGTGGGGCTGGATATACAGGCAGTTGGGAGCTATCATGTGGGTGCTGGGAACTGAACTTGGGTCCTCTGCAAGAGCCATTCCACCAACCTCAGTGTACGCCTTGATCATTTTGCTTTTCTTAACATCAGGTTATGGTTGATTTTTTAAATTAAAAATATTTTACTTGGTATGTATGGGTGTATTTTAGTTAGGTCTCTCTCTCTCTCTCTCATCATTTTTTTCTAGACAGAGTTTCTCTGTGTAGCCTTGACTGTCCTGGAACTTGCTTTGTAGACAAGGCTGACCTCAAACTCAGAGATCCACCTGCCTCTGCTTCCCAAGTGCGGGGATTAAAAGTGTGTACCACCACCAGTCGGCTAAAAGTTATTCTTAATAAAGAAGACTTGACTAATGATTGCAGTGTGGGGGATTAAACCTAGGACCTCGTGCATGGTTAGACAAATGGCTCTATGACTTAGTTACACCCAACTCTCTTTACTTTTCATTTTGAGACACCATCTCACTAAGCTGTCCAACCTGGCCTTAAACTCATTATGCAGCTTGGTCTGGCCTTGAACTTTACATCCTCCTGTTTCAGATTTCCTAAGCAGGTGAGATGACAGGACTAGGTGCTAGGCTCAGTGACACGCCTTCCATCACCTCCCGAGCAAAGGAAAGAGTTACTCAGTCCACTTTGTCTTCATGTCCCATCAAGGCCTGGCTGCCCACATCCCACTCTTCCTTTTTACCACACTTGTGCCTCTGAAGAGTTCCAGTGTATGGCGGTCACCATTCTGCAGGTAGTTTCAATGACTCTTTGATTTTACAATAGGTTTGGATTCTGGGAGTGGATGGGCAGAATTTCTGCATAGCCAGCTGAGTCCCCCATATTAGCATCTCCTGGACTGTCAGAATTCATGAGCCAGCACTGACATGCCATTGTTCAAGCTCCAGGCTCCAGCCAGACTTCCCCTTCGCTTTTACTGAATGTACTGCTTCTGCTCCCAGATCACACCAGGACCTCCCGTGGATCCACTCCTGCTCCCAGATCACACCAACCTCCCATGGATTCACTCCTGCTCCCAGATCACACCAGGACCTCCCGTGGATCCACTCCTGCTCCCAGATCACACCAACCTCCCATGGATTCACTCCTGCTCCCAGATCACACCAGGACCTCCTGTGGATCCACTCCTGCTCCCAGATCACACCAGGACCTCCCGTGGTTCCACTCCTGCTCCCAGATCACACCAGGACCTCCCGTGTACCACTGCTTTTGCCAGTATCACACAGAAGCCTCCCAAGTCTTTCAGCATGACCCACTAAGCCTCACATCTGGTACCACAGGAGATGCTGGGATCATTTTGAACTTTTCTTGTTGTGAGCCTGGTGCCGATCATTCCTCTCTCTTCCTATTATGTGTGCGTGAAGGGTGTGGGGGTGTTACTTTCCTCCACAACCACATAGGTGGGTATTGTGTGGCACATGCATGAAAGACTACAGGTTTGTGCACACGTACAGTCCAGAGCAGGATGTCAGTTGTCTTCCCCCATCATGTCTGCACTATTGTCTTAAAGCAGGGTCTCTCACTTAGCTGAAAGCTTGGCGTTGGCTGGTCAGTGATATCCTGAGGTCTGTCTGTCTCTGTCTCCCCAGTGCTGGAGTTACAGGCATTTGTGTCTATGCCCTGGTTTTTTTTCGTTTGTTTATGTGGGTGCTGGAGGTTTAAACTCAGGCTTGCAATGGAAGCCCTCTTACCCACTAAGCCATCTCCACAGCGCCAGGACTGTATTTTCAAATATTTATGTCATATCTTCAGTGAGCACAGTTTTGTACTGATGCAGTGTTGTGTGTCTGAGAAAATGTATGTACAGGAATGTGCATGGATGTGTAGGTATGTGAATGCAGAAGTGATGCTGGGTCCCTGTCCTTTCTCTGGTTTCTTCCAGAAACATTGGTCTTTCATTGCCATGAAGCTTCACCAAGAAAGCTATATTGGCCAGGCAGTGAGTGCCAGGGATCCACCTGTCTCTGCCTCCCATCTCACCACCCAAGGGATAAAGTGCAAGCCACTCTGCCTGGGTTGCTCTGTGAGTTCTGGGGCTAGAGCTCAGGGCTCTATGCTTGGGTGACAAACTCTCTACTGACCTCCAGAACACACTGGTATAGTTTTAGACACAAAGAGGCTTCAAGGATAGCCAAAGGGGAGCACAAGGTCAACCTAGTTACTTCCTTGCTGGCACTCACTCTTCCTGCTTTATTCCAGATCTTTCTCTCCTTCTTTTCTATTCTTTTCCTACCTTCAGATACCTCCATCTTTCCCTCATTCTCTCTGTTTGACTGTATCTACATGTTACTCTATCCCTGAACCAGAGGAATATGAGTTGAAGAGTTCTTCACTAATTCCAGGAAGTTCTCAGAATCAGGAACTGAATTTGAATGAAATATTGTGACTGAATCTACAGCCCATCATCACATTCTGTTAAGGCCCCCAATTGGTGTTTCTATGTGCACAGTCTTAGCAATGTGCAGAAAGGCGGCCCTGCATTCCTAGGGCTAGAGGTTTTTTTTACTGTTCATGACCTGAACAGTTTTCAAGAATACTAGGTTAGGCCTTGTGGCACAGGCCTGTCATCTCAGCTGCTATTGAGGCTGAGGCAGTGGGATTGAAAGTGCCAGGCCAACCTGGACTACAATGTGAGAACAAAGCCAGCTGGCCAATTTATGGAGATTATGTCTCAAAATAAAAAAGCAAAAAGAGAGCTTGAGATAGGTCAGTGATGGTTACATGAAGGCTACCAGCTGTTACATTGTTATTTATTTTGATCACAATTTCAGCAGTCCCACACCTGAAACCTTCTGACCTTTTTGTAGGCAACATACAACAGGGTCTTGATTTTTTACACAAACTAAATGTCTCTACTTTTTAGTTGGAGAGTGTAGACCATTTACACTTAATGTAATAATAAAGTTGAGCATAAATCTACTGTTTTGATATGTATGTGCACAACTGTGCTTTCTTTGTATTGAATGTGTATTTCTGACTATTCCATTTTATCTTCGTTGTTGCATAGTTTTCTTATTCTACTTTTATTTGATGGTTGCTCTTCAGTTTACAAGACACATTTTAAACTCACAACAGTATACTTTCAAACAATATATACCACTTCACATGAAGTTTGAGAACCTTTCTGTACAATGCTAACATTTCTCCCTCTTGTGTTTTGTATTGCCATATTTACTGATTTATTATTTATAAGTTGTTTTTATTTATGTGTCTGTGTGTCTATGTATAGGTATGTGTAGAGTGTACCGCCTGTGAAGGTCAGAAGAGGGGGTTGAATCTCCTGGAACTAAAGTTAAGAATGGTTGTGAGCCACCATATGGGTACGGGGAATTGAACCCTGGTCCTCTGTACGAAAAGTCAGTATTTAAGTGCTTAGCCATCGCTCCAGCCCCTACTTTTATTTCAATATATATTATAAACTCTGTCAATATTCTATTCTTATTTTTGCTATGGTTAGTTATCTTTCATTTATTTATTTTTAAATTATTTATTTTTATTTCGTGTCCATCTATTTTTTTTCTGCATGTATGTCTGTGAAGGTGTCAGATTCCCCTGAAACTGAAGTTACAGACAGTTGTGAGCTGCCATGTGGGTGCTGGGAATCGAGCCTGGATCCTCTAGAAGAGCAGCCAGTGCTCCTAAGCACTAATCCCTCTCTCCAGCCCCGGTTATCTTTTATTTTAAAACAAGAGCATTCTTCATGTTAATCCATATATTTATTATTATTTATTCATTCTGGCCTGGTATATTTAATCTTTTTAAGGGGGAGGTGATTTCAAGACAGGATTTCTCTATATAGCCCTAGCTGTCTGTCCTAGAATTCACTTTGTAGGCCAGACTAGCCTCAAACTTACAGAGTTTGCCTGTCTCTGCCTCCTGAGTGCTGAGACTAAAGGCGTGCACCACCACCACTTCGCCATATTTCATCTTTTTAAATAGATCCAAATTATGTCTGTTACCATCTTTTGCTTTGCCTGAAGAGGTTCCTGGGTCATCTCTTGTGATAGTAGTCTGTGAGTTGTGAGCTCGCTCAGCTTGTGTTTCTTACGCCTACCTTTTACCATCCGGTTTGCCGAGTCTACAGCTGTGGGCTGCTGCTGTTTCCTTCGATGATTTCTGACTTGGTTCCTCTTTGTCGTTGTTGTCATCAAGAACATTACTGCTGAGCTGGGATCTCATGTATCCCAGGCTAGTCTTAATACTGATATGTGGTCTAAGATGACCTGGTCTCTTGACCCTCTTGTCAACATCTCCCAAGTGCTAAGATCAGAAGTGTGCACCACCAAGCCTGGAGTTCACCCTGCTCTCCATGTACCTCAGGTGGCCTTGAACTCCTGGTCCCGCTTCTGTCTTCTGAGTCTGTAACTTCTCCTAGTCCATTTCTGCCCTGTTTCTTCTCACTGCTTTCTAAAATTTCTTCTCAACCCCTTCTTCAGTACTGGTTGTCTCATGTCCTGTGTTGACATCATGTCTCTTACGCTGAGGTGTGTCTGTCTCTTACGCTGAGGTGTGTCTGTCTCAGATCCATGGCCTGTGGCTCTCACCATCAAAGGTCAGTCTCACTCATTGAATACACGACGCCTTACATCTCACTCCCATTTCTTAGGCTTCTTTCTGACCGTGCAGATCGAAGGTCCTCAACCTTCACCCCCAGTCCGCAATGTCCTGTGTCTTTCTCTCTCTCTTCGATTTGGAGGATCTCCACATCCCAGTCATCAACAGTCCTGACTTTTTTCTTTTTCAGTATCCCTTGAGTGGTCAACCCCATGCTGTGTAGGATTTTGTTGGCTTTTTTAGATACACATGTGCATGTTTTGCTTTCATGTATGTCTGTGCACCACGTACATGCCTGGTACCTGCAGAGGCCACATGAGGGCATTGGAACCCCTGGAGTTACGGAAGATTGTGAGCTGCCAAGCGAGTGCTGGGAATGGATGGAAGGGCAGCCAGTGCTCTTAACCACTGAGCCACCTCTGCTGCGCCTCTGTGCAGGTTTTAACGGTAGAAATCCCCTTGGAATGCTTGCATTCATTTTCCTCCTCTGCTCACAGTTCGTCACCCTTCTTGAGTACCTGTGGCCACTTTGAATAATTTTGACAGTTTTTCCTTCTGGCTCTGCCATTTTCTTCCATTCTGGGCTTTGTTTCCATCAACTAGTTTTTCTTCTGATTTTAGGTTACAGTTTTCTGTTTTTTGTTTTGTTTTACTTCTTGGCTTCCTGCTAATTTTTGTTTGGTTTTGGTTTTAGAGACAGGGTTTCTCTGTGTAGCCTCGTCTGTCCTGGAACTCCCTCTGCAGACCGGGCTGGCCTTGAATTTACAGAGATCCACCTGCCTCTGCCTCCTGAGTGCTGGGATTAAAAGCATGCCCAGGGCTTCCTGCTTGTTTTTGATTGGTACCAGACATTGTGATTTTATTGCAGTTGGAGCTGGGTTGTTATTACTTTCTCCTTCAACAATGTCTCGCTCACTTGAAAAAATAACCAAAGGGCTAGAGAGCTGACTTAGTGTGTAAAGACACTTGCAGCCAAGCCTGGTGACCTGACTTTGATCCCAGAGACCCACACGCTGGATTGTGGGTCTGTAAGTTGTCTCCTGACTTCCACATGAACACGGTGGCATGCACAGCCCCCTCCCCCATAAATAAATGTAATAAAAAAGTAAGACTTATACCCTTAACTGTTAATCAGCCAGGATCACGGGAAACTCTCAGTCTCTCTTCGCTGAAATGACTTCAAGTCAAGGTCGTTCCTGTGCACACCTGCCTCACTGATAGGGAAGAAAGGACTGGGCAGGCCAGGGCTTCCCACTCATTTCCACTGAGATGAGAGCCCCTTGCTGGCCAGCGTCTGTTCCCAATCCCAAGCCTCGACCTCCACAATGCAGAGACCCTAGCGCCCAGGAATTCACAGTGCTGCACCTGGCTGCGGCCTGGCCTTAGACCTTCTGTTTTGACTTGTTCTTTGAAACAGCATCTCCTGTAGCCAAAGCTAGCCTTGAACTTCTGATCCTCCTGCCTCCACCTCCTAAGTCATGGGCTTATAGGTGGGCACCACACCTGCTTTGTGTGGCATTGGGAATGCCAAGCGAAGCACTCCGCCATATCTCCAGGACCTAGTGTTTTGAAGACAGGGTTGGGTTCGGTAGCTCAGGCTGGCCTTGACATTGTGGCCGTCCTCTTGTCTCAGCTTTCTGAGAGCTGTGACTCCAGACACTGTGTCTGACTTGTTGAACACATCATCTAGGGGAAGCCCAATCCTGCCGCTGCCTTAGCTGATAATCACACAGACACCTGAAATATGGCCCTGGCCTCTGGAGAGAAGAGGGACCCACCAAAGGTCACATGGAGTCTAGCACAGGAGCTGGGCCGAGCAGCAGAGCCTTCTGTCCTGTCTGCTTTCACCAGCTGGCTCTCCTGAGTACTGACTGCTGTCCTCTAAAAGCTACACCCTCATCCGAACTTCCTGGACCCCGAGTGTGACCACATCGGAGTAAGGGGCCACAGCTGGGGTCACTGCTGATGCAATGAAGGATTTTTACAACGAGATCATCCCTGAGTGACCCTAAACCAAATGACAACTTGTCCTTGTGAGAGACACAGAAAGGGAGTCACAGGAAGAAGGGAAGGAGGCCTGGTGACAAGGGGACAGAGGCTGGGGGTGGGGTGGCAGATGGGGCCACAGGCCAAGGAATGCAGGAACCCTGGGAGCCAGAGAGGGAGAAAGGGCAAGGGCAACGGGGCTTTCACGGGGGGCTACAGCCTTTCACACCATTCTCTCTCACTGTGAGAACTAAACTTGCTTCTGGCAACCCACTTTGTGGCCCTTTGGTTCTGGAACCCCAGGGGACTATCCTAGCAAGGTGCAGATGATTGAGGAGGGCCCTGGTACAGGCCAGACTGTCCAGGATTCTTCTCCTGACACTAGCTTCCTGGCGTACTAATGTGGAGGCCACAAGCTGCCAGGGAAACCTGCACAGTGGCCCCCAGCCTCTTACAGACCAGGACCAGGACAATCGCTCCCATGTCCTCTAGGGCCCTTTGGTGGGGGCACCCCTTCCTGGTCTGGAAAGCAGGGAGAGCTATCTATTGTCAATTCAGCAAATATTTACTAAGCAGATAAATTCCCAGTACCATGCCACTGCGGCTATGAGGTTGCTGAGCTTGGCAGCACCTGCATCCGCAGCTCATCCCCGCCTTCGGGAGATCACTGTGCCATTTCAGGCAGTCTGGGGTTCTGGAAGACTGTCCTTGCACCCTGCTAACAACCCAGGTTACCACCCTGGACCCTCTGTCTGTCTACACAAGAGATACCTTATGCCTACTCAGGGTCTGCTTGCTCATGCTTGGCTTGTGACCACCGCAGAAATATGCTGGAAGGTAGGAGGAATCAATGTGAACCGGCTCCTCTCTCTTCTCCGATGAATAATTGATGTTGGGCTGGACCCACTTTGCATTGTACTGGGCAGGAAAAAGGCCAGCTCTCCCTCCCTGCTCTGTGGCATCCCAACTGACCTCAGAGACTTTGCTCAGTTGTTTCTTCTGGAAGTTTCCAGAACATTGCTGGTCCCAGGGCTGCAACAACTGCAGAGTTCCTTGGCTCTGAGTGTTACTCTGCACCCCCCCACCCAGCCCTACCGCAAATCCCTGAGACTCTGTGTTGCTCCTCCCAGGTGGCACATGACCTTTTCCACCTTGAACTGTCCTGAGTCAAATGTCTGACTCATTTCCCAGAGCAGACACCAGGTAGCTTTCGCTGTAAAAGCTGACAGTGAGTGCTTTGGGCTCTGTGGGCTGAGGAGGCAGAAATGGAGGTGGAACTGATGAGGCTCTGTGAGATAGAGATGCAGGTTCTTGGTGAGCTGGACAGTTTGATGTCAACGTGACACAAGTGGAAGACATTTGAGAGGAAGGAACCTCAATTGAGAAAATCCCCCCATAAAATCAGGCTGTAGTCAAACCTGTACATCGTTTTCTTAATTAGTGATTGATGGGGAGGGCCCAGACCATTGTGGGTGGGGCTACTTCTGGGCTGGTGGTCCTGGGTTCTATAAGAGAGCAGACTGAGCAAACCAGATGAGCAAGCCAGTAAGCAGCACCCACCCATGGCTTGCCTCCAGCTCCTGCCTCCAGCTTCCTGCCCAACTTGAGTTCTTGTCCTGACTTCCTTCAGTAATGAACAGTGACGTGGAAGTGTAAGCCAAATAAACTCTTTCCTTCTTCCCACATTGCTTTCATCACAGTGTTTCATCATAGCAGTTGAAACCCAAACTAAGACGTTCAGTTAAAGGACTAGTAAGAATTTCTTCTAGGGAAGAGGGCTGCAGTGGTGGTAGGCCACCTTCTAAGCATGAAACAAGTACAATTCTGCTGGTTACACATCTGCGAAGCAAATCCACACATGACAAGGACTCAGCTCTGTGACAAAGGCAACCACAGGTAGTATGTAGACACTGGAGCACAGCTGCATTCCATAAAACTATATAGACAGAGACCTGTCCCTGCACTATAACAGTTCGTGCAAGGCAGGGTGTCCCACCATGGCTGCTCCCACCTTCTACATGTGCATGCACCCACCCCACTCATCTATTCATTCATGTACGCATGCACACATCCTCCCAAACCACTCAACCACCTACCCACACATCTATGAATGTATGCATCCATTCACCAACCCATCTATCCATTCATTCATCCATTTACCTGCCCATTTACTCACCCACACACCTATTCATGCATTTATCAACCTACCCATCCATCAGCTCATGCACCTACACACCCATGCATATATGCATGAATCTACCCATCCACCCATCTCTCTGTCCATCTACCCACCCACTCACCCACCTATCTGTCTACCACACATCCATCCATCCACCCAATTGTCTGCTTATCCATCATGCACTGGGGACCACCTAGCTACCATGCACCATCCCTGGGCTAGGTGTGAGACCACACAGAGGAGAATCTTCCTCTGCTCTCAGACATCCTCTTTCAACACAGTGACCAAGACCTTGTCAGGACCCTAGAGGACACCAAGACAGAGTTTGTCTTCATGTCCTCCCAGTTCCTCCTAGACAGAGGAACAGACACCAACTGAGGTGTGGCGTGAATCGTGCCTGCTGTGGTCCTGTCTTAGAAGAGCCACAAACCCAGACTGGGGCCAATCCCAGTTGTGCTTCTGTGCTCCAGGGATGACTCAGGTTCTCTTCAGGAAGATGGGGTGAGCAGGTTCCTTGCAAGAAGCCAAGAGATCGGGTGGGGCAGCAGAAGTGTGGAGGTGCACAGAACCCATGTCTGGGACCTACTGGAACCTACTGGGCCGTGTGAAATGCCCTCAGGGGAGCTGCTACTTGGATTCACAGAGAGAAGAATGTGGACCGAGAAAATCATTTTTCTTCACTGCCCTTGATCCTCAGGCCCAGAGACTTTAGATATACAATAACAAAATTGCTTCCCCCCATCCCTCTGACCTCCCTCTCTCCCTATCCTCCTTCTTCTTTTCCATCTAATCTCCCTTGCTCTCCTTGTACCATTTGCCCAGCTGGAAGGGCAACAGGCAACCTCCTCCACACCTGTGTGAACTGACTGGGTCAAACTGACCTTGTACTGGAATGTGCTGGAAGTAGGTGCTGCTATTCCCATACGGTTACCCAGCCCCAAGCTAGAGGCCCAGAAGCCATACAGGCAGATGTCCATCTCCTACCCTGTCTCCATGGGCCTGTGAATTGCACCCCCAGACACCTCCTCAATCCATCTGCTTCACCTCACATGCATCACCCTTGACCACATGCCCCTCCCCGGGCCTTGCTTCCTCCCCACTGTCCCCAGAAGCAGTTTCCTAAGCAGAGACCAGCAAACTCAAGCAAACCATCCTGCTTCTCCCTGATCCAGGAGAGTCTTTCCATCTCACAGGGCACACATCTGTGCCTACTTCTTCCACTGCCATCGCCCTCTGGCAGCCTACTTTCTGGGCCTCAAACTCACCCAGTCCTTCTCAGCCCTGGAATCAAGCACCCCACACACGCACAGCCTTGATGAGAGCAGGCAGCAGAGGGGTGTGATGGGGCAGGGCCTAGTGGCTGGGTTTGGAAACTTGGGCAGGCTGAAGCTGGGGGTAAAGGGAGTATCTTTCCAAGAGGACAATGCAAAAGACATTTTAGAGACTGGGCACTAGCCTACAAGAGCATGGAAGGGTCTAACTGGGGAGGGAATTTGGCACTTTGTCCCAGGAGAGACTGAGCCTGGAACTGGACATCCACTGAACAGTGCGAACTACTTCCTAGAGCTGTGTGACCTTGGGCACATCACTCAGGTTTTCTTGGTCTCAGTCTCCTCATCTCTGAGTGGAGGTGACCGGCTACAGGAGGAAGGAAGCTGTCAGGGTTCAGCCTAAGCTGGCCCCAGCATCGCCGTGTCGGGCTTCCTCCTTGGCTCTGCCACTGACTCCTGCAGGCCTGAACACGACAGGCACTAAGAACACCCTTGTCTGCTTTGTTCTGTATTCAGTCACTGTGCCAGGTGAAGGCGCACATATTAGCTGCATGCATTTCCCATGGGGGTGCTCTGTCAAAGGGGGCAGCTTAGGCGGTGACCCTCAGGCCTGTCCAGGCCAATGGACAATCCTAGAACTCTGTGCAGTGGCCATTCGGGACAAGATGTTAGGATCAGGGTGAACAAGGACTTAGGCGCTCTGAGTCTCAGCCTCCTCATGAACGGGGGCGGGACAGTGAAGCCCAATATCAGGAGCAGTTGCAAGGATAAAGGTCGACAGAGCCCTGAGAGTCCCTGGCAGGATGTGGAGCCCCCATAGTGGATGGAAGTTTGGACTGAGGGAGTTCTCTTAGTTGTTTGATTCCTCTGTTCCTCTCTGACTTAAAAAATGTTTTACTATTACATGTTTATGAATATGGACGTTTTGCCTACATGAATGTCTGTGCACCATGTGCATGCCTGATGCTCCAGTAGGTCAGTGGAGGGCACTGGATCCCCTGGGACTAGAAGCACAGATGGCTGTGGGTTGCCATGTGGGGTCAGTAGAGGGCAATGGATCCCCTGGACTGGACTGTGAGCTGCCAGGTAGCTGCTGGGAATCATAGTCCCTGAGGAACCACAGATGAATTGTGGCCCTAGATCTCAGAAACAGAGCAGAGCATCCTGCTCCAGGTGACCAGAGGCTGTACTTCTGGTTGGTCACAGCTAAGCCACCGTGATCACACAAGTCTAGACAATCAGTACTAATCCTAGAATTCCATTACCGGGGCCTGGGGCAGAGCTTTCTGCAGCCTGAGATTGTTCACAGTGGGGGCTAGGAGCTACCCAGGCCTCCAGAGGGTGAGCCTACCTCAAGGACAGCAGAGCACAGAAAAAGACATAGATGAGACTTTTGAGGTGTTGGACCTCTGGATCTGGGTGAGCCTGAAGCTAGTCTAATTTGTATTTGCTTGTTCGCCTTTAGACAGTCTCATGTAGCCCAGGCTAGCCCACTATACAGCCCAGGCTAGCTTTGAACTTCTGTTCCTCTTGTCTACAGTTTTCAAGTTCTGGGATAAAAGGGTATACAAACACACCCATTGGTGAATTTTTTTTTCTTTTTTCTTTTTTTTTTGTTAGTTACAATCCAAGCTCTAGAGAACAGAGGAGATGGATCCCATTGAGTCACTCACACCTCATGATGGAGTACATCTGATAGGAGCTCCTGCCCAGTCCCACACTTAGCCAGACTGCCTGACAGTCACCCTGGGAAGGAACACTCCTAAATGGATTCTGGGAAATAAAGTTCTACGTGAATTCATTAGCAGAGCGCCCTTATTATTTTAAGCTGTGTAGTGATGGTTTAAATATTTGACTTTTCTTAAAATAAGCCAAGCTCTTCCTGGATGGTCGTCTCTCAGTCTGAGCTTGTGGCTTCCACTTCAAATCCAGAACAGAACCAAAGCCAACACTGTGAGTGCTTGACACTGCATCTGCCAGACCTAACCCCAGTTCTGGGAGGAAAGGAAGTGGCCCCCAGCACTACATAAAGATCCGGGGTCATCTAAGTCTGGGAGGCTGACTCTGTTGTCCGCATCAGAGAGGCCTTTGCTGAGATGTACTGTGGAGAACCCTGGCTCCTCTAAGGGATAGAGACTGGGTGGGCCTGACCTGAGACATGTGACACACTGCATTCCTGGGAAGTGGGCTGCTCTGAAAGACAGCAAGTGCTCCAAATACCTGCCGGACCCTTAGCATTTAGCATGGCTTTTTTTCCAGTCCCTAATGCCCTGCTGTACTGTAACAAATTGCCAGATGCTTAGTAACTTAAAGCAATACAAGGTTTTCTCACATCCCCACAGGCTAAAGTCAAGATGTGTCTGAACTGGTTGCTTTGGAGGCTGTGCTGAAGTCACTGTTCCTTTCTTATGTCCAGAGGTACAGTCAAGCGCATCCTTCCACTGACTCAGTCTCCACCTCTGCCTTCTGTCTCCATCTCCCAGCTCTGCTCAGTTTATGCCAAGGCCGATTCTGTCATTCTGTCTTTGATTCCCTTTCCTGTTTGTGTGTGTGTGTGTGTGTGTGTGTGTGAGAGAGAGAGAGAGAGAGAGAGAGGTTTTTCGAGACAGGGTTTCTTTTTGTAACAGCCCTAGCTGTCCTACTGTCCTGTCTTTTAGACCAGGCTGGCCTCGAACTCACAGAGATCTGCCTGCCTCTGCCTTCTGAGTGCTGGCATTAAAGGCATGTGCCACCACCGCTTAGCCTGAATCCCTTTCCTAATATGCAAATATCTAGGAGAGTTACAGATTCTGGGGGCTGAGTATCTCTCTGTCTACCACACCCACCAATGAGAATACATTTGTGGGGAAAGAAAGCCAAGGCGGTAGTACATCCAGATATCTAGCCATTCACTGGCCACATGCTGTGTGCCCTGGGGAGGGGGCCAGGGGCTCCGAAACAGAGAGGCCATGGCCCTGCCCTGTTGAGGATTTTTAGTTAAAATGAATAGGTTAAAGGGATCAAATGAACCCAGTTTATCAAGTCCTAAGGAGGGCATCCCTCTATCTAAGGCCACAGTGGTCCAGTCTCTAGTCTTGCTCTCCTAGGGAGCACCACTGGAAGGAAGATGCCAAGGGAAGGATGCAGGAAAGAGGACTAGCTACTTTTTTCTGACATTTGGCATTTGGGAAGCAAGCCCTCATGGGACTGCAGCTGGGGTTTAAAACTCCCCACGCATGCTGGAGTCGGTTCACACGCTCTTGACTTTGGTGTCCATGGTACAGGGAGCCAAGGGGATCCTAGCCAGCCTGGATACATACAGGGCTCATATTGAGAGGCTGTGCATCACTGACTCTTGCTTCCATCTCTGGAGCCCTCCAGGGTGAGGGGTGGCTCCCAGGCGTCCCCCAGCCGAGGACCAATGTTTAGTGAGTCTTCCTGATGGGCTGTCTCAAGCGATTAACATGGGAAAATGGAGGAGGCTGAGGAAGCGGACGTATTAAAGATAACAAACCTGTTTTAAGTGGACCCGGGTTCCGGGGAGATTGTGAACCCAGCCCTCAGCTTATTTAAAAATATACTTTATTTTCCATTCTGTCTCTGTTTATCCGTTTTAACAGAGCTAAAAATAACCCTCCTCCTTCTAAAAACTGAAATTTATATATAGCTTACAAAAGAAAAAGAAGAGGGTGGAGCCAGAATGTGGGTCAGAGCAAGAACTTGACCTGGGGTCACGGGGTCCCTGGTGCACAGTGGGGCCACCAAGTCAATGAAGAAGGTCGGCCTTACGTGGGACATCTACATGTGGCATGTTCCAAAGTTCTGTCATCGTCCAGTACCTTTCTACAGGCCAGCGGCGTTCCTTTCCTGAGTCAATTCTGTGGGGAAAGATGAGTTGCACATCTTGGGCTCTGGGAGGGTAAAGGTCACATCCCTACTCAGCCTCGGTGACTGAGTGCCTTTGGGTAAGCCATTTTATTTCTCTGGGAAACGGACTCCCGGTTTCCTTAGTGATATCTTGCTATCAGCCCTCTGCCAAGAGCCAAGAATGGCAGGCTAAAGGACATCGATGATGACCACTTGAGGACACCAATGGTACTCATTCCTTGGCCTCCTGACAGCATGCTCTTGGCCTCTTGTTTCTGCAAACCTGTTGATGCCTGCAGAATTGCAGTTGTTTCTGTGTTGGTTTGATTTCTGCCTCTGGGCCTCTGCTCAAATACGGCTTGATGGTGAGACGTTTCCTCTTCACCCTTCCCAAGCATGCACTATGGCATCCCCTTGCCCAGCCTCGTGTCCCTGGACATCTGTGTGATAGCAGGCTGTCGGGAAGGGCTCTGTTGCCTGGCTCTACTGGGCTGAGGCTTTGAGTGCAGTGGCCAAGTTAAACTGATCCAAAGGACACCATCTGTGATGGTAACTGGGTGCCCTCAAGGTGGAAAAAGACGGTGCTTATAGGGGGATGGGAGCCCACAGGGGAGGGCTGCCTTCCTCTGAGGGCACTTCCACCTTGGCGACGGATGGAGGAGGCTCCAAGTAGCCTGCAGGGAGGGACATGGCTCATGTCCAGAGCTGGGGGACAGTTGATTGTGCTGCTGCCAGGCGGCTGGTTGCAGGGGTCCTGAGCAGCAGAATAGGGGCAACATTGAGTATGAACAGATGCTCCTAATGACAAGAACATCTAATGGCCAGGGAGAAGGAGCCAGAGGGCTTCCTATAGACAGGAAGTGCCCCCTACCCCTGGAAAGGGATGGTTACAGACCCCAATGTCTCAATATCAAACGTCATCCTAGATATTTGTGGGTCCCCCAACTACATGCTTTCATTGTACCAGAAAATTCATCAAAAGACTCAGTTTAGTGTATCTGCAACAATCTAAATGGCATGCTCTGGTCCCACCAGCCTGCTGGGACAGGCTCCTGCCTGTGGCTTCCATCCCTGCTTTGCCCTGGATCAGGCAAGGGACTGAGACATAGCAGCCAGGACCATACTCTCTTCACTGAGGCCTCCAGGTCTCTGCTGTAGCCGGTTGGGCTGGTAGAAAAGACTAAGGAGGTTCTGCCACTGAGTCACACAGGGCACCAGACAGTGTGACCATAAGGAGTCAGAAACCAGAACCCTGTGCTAGACTATCCAAGGCGCTGAGATGGGCCAACATTGGGTGACAGAGGTGACGAAATCAGTAGGTTCATTGTGTGCCAAAGGCTGCTCAGATTTTTTTCTGCCAGGCCTATCTGAAGATAGAACAGTGAAGGCCAGGTCTGTGAGTGGGTGTGAGCCTCGAGGCTGGTGTGAGCTGGCATGTGCTTGGGTGAGCTGATAGGAACTAAAGCCCAGGAAGCCACTGCAGAGGACCCTTGATGTGAGTCAATGGTGACCATCTCCTGTTAGACGTCACCTGCACTGGTCTGTGATAGCCAACCAGAACCATCTGCAAGCATTTAGGAGGCTCACACTCTGTTTAGCCTGTATGTTCCATACCAAACTTCCTGGCTGGGAAGACAACATATCGAGGAAAGCACTTGCCATGAAAGCAAAAAATCAGCATTCAGATCCCTAGAACCCACATGAGGGCATGGCAGCTTGCTGGTGATTCTCTCTTCAGAAGATGGGGGCAAGATCCCCAGAGAAAGCTGGCTAGCAAGACTAGATATGGTGTTGAGCTCTGGGTTTGATTGAGAGAGCCTGCCTCAAAGAATGAGGTGGAAGAAGGATGGAGGATGGATCCTGACATCAACCTTGGGCCTCCACAGGTACATGCACACACATGTATGCACACACACACAAACATAAAAAAGAAAGTCCAAAGTCAATCCTAGCCCACCTCATCTTGTCTAAATTGTAAAGTGTCATTTTATTCTGTGCTGAGGATGGAATCCAGGACCTTGAGCCTGCTCTGAAAACTTGGTATAACTGAGGGAGGCTGCAGTCCTATAACATGGCCTTGCAGGCAGACCCCCTCCAGCTCCATGGTCTCTCTAGCCCTGAGCCAGCTCATGAAAGCCAGGACTTCCCTGCCACAGGGCCACTGCACTGGCTGGTTCCTCTGCCCAAAACATAGCCCATGTGGTTTTGCCTGACACAAGCCTACTCACACTTCTGGTCCCCGCTGAAGCAGGTCTGACCTCTAGTGAGGCTGTTCTGACCCCGGCATGAGTCACTCCTCTAGTGTAAACCGCCTGCCCTTCCTGATGCCTGACCTAGGTGGAAATGAATGAAGCCTGGAGCGTGCTCATGGCTCTCCCCACACAACTGGTCACTGTGCTCACAGCACATACAAGATGAATGGGTTTCCAAATGGATAAATGGATGGACGCATAAATGGAGAAGTGGATGGTTAGAAGGGCGGGAGGATGTGTGGGTGTATGGGTGGGGGTGGATGAATAGGTGGATGGGTGGGTGGGTAGATATATGAGTGGGTAGCTGAAGAGCTTGTATTACTGTGAGGGTAGTATGAGTGGGCAGATCAACAGGGGATGCAGGACTGGGCGGATAGATGGATGAGGGACGTGTGGATAGATGATGATGGATGGGCAGATGGCTGTATGGATGGGTGGATGGGTATAGATGGATGGGAGATGGGTGTATGGTTAGATTGTAGGTGGGTGGATAAAAGATAGATGGATTGGGATAGGTGGATGGGTGGATGGACAAATGGATGTATGGATGGGTGGATGGGTATGAATGAATGGGAGATGGGTGTATGATTAGATGGTGGGTGGATAAAGAATAGATGGGTGGGGATGAGTAGATGGGTGGGTGGATGGATGGGATGGCTAGTTGGGTAGATATATGATGGGCAGAAGGGTTAGATAGATGAGTGGTTAGATGGGCAGGTAAATGGATGGATGGATGGATGGATGGATGGGGAACATACAGTGACTGAATGGATAGATAGATGATGGTTGGATGGATGGATGGATGGATGGATGGGTGGATGAATGGATGGGGATAGATGCATGGGTGATGGATGAGTTCATGATTGGGAAAATGAACATGTGGGTGGGAGAATGGATGGTTGGCTGGAAGAAGAGGTGAATGGATTTTAATCGGGTGGTCATGGGCGGCTACCAGTTCCCAGTCAACACCTTTCACTAAGTACCCTGTGTATTTAGGTTGTACCCTCACTGAAGGGTGAGCACTGTACAACTAAGTCAGCATCCATGCCCAGCTGAGCCTCAGGGAACAATCTAAGAACAGGCTGTTGAGGTTTTCACTGATGGGTGGACAGGGATTTCTTTAAATATTTATGTTTTTTAAGTGCTAAGGTTTGGAAACCCCTAGAAAACACTGACCATGATGTTGCCTCAGAATGTCAGCCAAGGCCTCAGGCCACCTGGAATAGAGGGAACCAGCTCTCAGGGGTGAGTGAAGGACACTTTCTAGGTGTCAAAGGGGCAATGTGGCACTCTAGATGACACAGCCTGGGCAGCCACCTCTGTATATGGTGGGTGGTGTCTGCTGTAGCTCCCAAGGAATAGCCCATAAACTTCAGGGTCACACAGACAGGGTGGGATCCGGTCCTCAGTCAATTTACGAGCTACCGTCTTTCTATTTCGCAGGCCTTGCCCTGTCAATTTGGCTCATGCTGTCTCTCCTCCCTTCCTCCCTGCTCTCTCCTTTCCGAAACATTGACACACTCTGTTCCATCCTCCCAACACCTTTCCTCACCTGCTCCATGGTTCCATAACATCCGGTAAGACCACGAACATTCAATCTGCATTTATAGGGTGCTTACTCTGTGGATAGCCGTCCAGGCACTGGGAGTGCCGTGGAGAACTAAGCAGACAGTCCCCACCCCAGGGAGTTCATATCCCAGCACAGGCGCCTCTGTGGGCTGGTCAGACCCACAAATGGTAATAAACAGGGTGGGGAGTTAACGGGGAGGAGGGACTCAGGGTGTCCCCACACTGCAGAGCAGGGCCAGCCCTGCAGCCCCTCCAGAGGCACTGTGCCAGGCAGCAGGCAAGGGTGTCAGTAGGAAATAGCTTTCAGTCTGGGAAGAACAAGGAGGCTGAGGGCCGCCACACCCACTGTCTCACTGCCATCTGATTGTTTCTGTTGCCATGGTACAGGTCCAGGAGGCTGTAAGTGCCCCCAAGACCCTTCTCAGGTCCCACCTTCAGCTTCCTGCTGCCAAATGTCACCCCTCCACTGAAGAAAGTCCTCTGCTCCCCCTACCCAGTGCCCCAGTGAGGATGGAGGATTCCAGAGCTCTGGTGGTCAGACCATCACAGTCTCAGGGGAGGCTTGAGGGCACCCACAGATGTCTATTGAGTAGTGGCTCCTGCATGAGTAGGCAGGCATGCGTGTGGCCTTGTGAGCCTTCCCTGACACCTGGGCTTCTGGGATGTCATGGTCCCTACCCTGAGGCACTGCAGCTGCTCCACAAGTTCCCATTGGAGAGAGTCCTGCTGTGTTACCACAGGGTGCCAAACCTGCCCAGGACACACCATCCTCTCCCAACATCCTGGGTGCATGTGGGAAGTGCCTGTGGTGCCTGGTCCCTGCAGGCCCACAGGACATGCTAACTCGATGAGGAATGCACTTCTGTCTTGGTACGACATGGGTGGCATTGGGACACTTTAAACACCGTTTCCTTGCTGTCCCCCACTCAGATATGGAGGATATGGACTCCACATCCACAGATCTCCCTCACTAAGCACCAAGTAGAAAGGACACTTTGTCTAAAACTAGAGAGAGTTTCCCCAAGATCCTAGTACCTTAGGTCATGGGTGATTGATTGCCTAGCATACAACAGGCTCTGGGCTTGATCCCTGCGCCACACACTATATACACACCACACATACACACACACACACCACACACACACTCCACATACACAGACACACCACACACACACACTCCACACATACACACACACATACTCCATACATACACATACACCACACCCACTCCACACACACACCACACATAAACATAGATACTACACACACACACACACACACACACACACAAGTTGAAGTGGTGTAAGGAGTGTACTGTCAAGATAAAAGAAACAATGACATCTTTTTAGAAGAAGGAATGCTTCTAGGCCATATCTGGTAGCACACACCTTTAATCCCAGCACTCGGGAAGCAGAGGCAGGTGGCTCCCTGTGAGTTGGAGGCCATTTAGCTAGGGTTACACGGTCAAATCCTATCTCAAAAACAAGCAAAAACTCCCAACCAACCAGAAGTATGAGGAGAAAGGGAAAGTTGAAATAGTATAGTCCTGGAATGAAGATGGGGACCTCGACCAAGCAGAGTAGAGACCCCAAGAGCCACTCCTTATGCTGGGAAGAACTGTCTGGAAGACGGTTGCCAGAGACAGGCGCGCATGTGCAGAATGGAGCTGGTGCCAGTGACTCACTGCCGTGACAAGACACCTGACAAAGCAGCTGAAGGGAGGGAGGTTGTGGTCCATGATGGTTGTGGAGGCAGGAGTAGAATCAGGTCACATTGTATCCTTGCTGCAGAGAGACGAACGCTGACCTAGCCCCTGGGAAGGTGCCACCTGCATTCAGGGTGAGTCTTCTCCGTCAAACCTTTCTGGACACACCCTCACAGACTCTCCCAGAAGCTGTCTCCCAGGTGATTTCAAGTGCATCCAGAATGACAGTGAAGACACCCTTCCATCATCCACCCCTACCTCAGACCATATGAGAAAAAGACTCTAAATGGTTTAAGCACCAAACAGCAGCCTGAAGCTACCAAATTCTAAGGCAGAGAGGCAATGCTCAGGCAGAATCTGACACCCAAAGGTAAACCTGGCAAACAGGACTTCATCAGACTCAAAAACTTCTGCCCAGCAAAGAGACCATCTGCAGACCAGAGAAAACATTTTGCAGCCCCATGACAAGGGGCTGACATCCAGAAGACAAGAACCAAAGCAAATCATCCGAGTTCAACAACAGGCAAAGGACTCTGTAGGGGTTATCATGGGGAATGTCTCCAACAGGCTCTGGTGTTTAACACTTGATCCCCAGCCGTCAGCGCTGTTCGGGGAGGTCAAGAAAACTCTAAGAGAAGGAGCCTTGTAGGAAGAATTACATCACTGGGGTGGGGGTGGGTTTTGGGGGTTTATTACCTTACCCTACTTCCTGTCATTCCTCTGCTCCTGTGTGGGTATGAAAAGCAATCAGTCTGCTTCCTGGTTGCCTAGCTAGCCTCCTGATCCTGCTGCCATGCCTCCCCCACCATGATGGGCTATTCCTCTGGAGCTGTGAAACCAACTAAGCCCTTCTGCCAAGTTGCTTTGCGTCGGGGCGTTCGATCACAACAGAAAAGTGACTAATACTGACCCCACATGGACATTTCTCTACAGGTGATCCACACAGGGCCCACTAAAGTGAGAGAGGAGATCACAGAGAAACCCGAACCAAAGCCTCCACTGGGATAGCCGCGGTGACACAACTCAGCAACACCTGCAAATAAAAACTCAAATGGGGCCTGGAGAGATGGCTCAGAGGTTAAAAGCATTTTGCTGCTCTTCCAAGATGGGCAGGTTGGGTTCCCAGCACTGAGCATCTTAAAATTGTCTGTAACTCCAATTCCAGAGGATCCGATGACCTCTTTTGGTCTCTGAGGACACCACACATGCATGATACATAGACACACATGAAGACAAAACACAAAAATACGTAATTTTTTTCCAAATAAATAAAGATAAATTTTAAGAACACTAAAGTTTAATGTAATGGACACGGTCATTATGAAGTCACATGACCCTGAGAAGGAAGGTAAAGTACACAGTGTGCAATGCCATAGAGCAATCTCCAAGACATGAAGTACTGATGCATAGAACCATTGAATGCAGGAACAGCAAGGTGGGGGGGCATCAGAGACAACTGCTGGTGCTTGCTTCCCCCCTTTTCTTCAGTCTGGAACCCCAGCCCACAGGATGGTGCTGCCCACATTCAGGTCGGTCTGCCCTCTGTGGTTAAGCTTTTGAGACATGTGTTCCAAGCAATTCCAAATCTAGAGAGGCCCACTTGAAGATGGCCCAGTCAGCTCCCAGATCACACCACATTCAAAATCGGGTTCAGAAAGGGTCCAGCCAAATGTCAGACAGAAGCTATCCAGCTGTTAGGCACAGGAGAAGACTGGGGGTTTGGAAGTTGGAGGGAGTCAGAGTTTCTTGGGGACCAGGTTTCAATTTGGAAAGACAGAAAGTTCTGGGGATGGAGGGTGGTGATTGTTCTAACCCACTGTGTATAGCTGAAAGCTACCAGATTGGTTTTTTTTATTTATTTTAAAATGGTTACCATGGTAAATTTTATGGTGTCTTTTAGCATAACAATTCATGTTAGCTTCCTCTGTGTAGCTGTGAACAATGTACTCAGAAAAGAATTTGAAGGCAGAGGGATTTGTTTTGGGCCCTGGTTTCAGAGGGTTCAGCCCACTGCCGCCTGGCACCACGTGTTGGGCAGAGTGCCACGGTGGTGGGGTTGTGTGGTGAGGGGGGTGCATAACGGTTAGTCTCTATGGCCTGTCTGACTGGAGCTCAGTCACCTGAAAGACTGAAGTGCCCTCTGGGTGTGTCTGTGAGGAGACTGAGGCAGGAGACCCACCCCGAAAGAGACCAGTGTTACCCTGGAAGCTGGGAAGGAATAAAGGGATAAAGGAAGCATTGACTTCTTCACCTGCCCCAACTTGGGATGATCTACTCTGTGCCCTTCACACCGCATCAGGCCAAACCCTCTGAAGCCACGAGCCAAAATAAACACCTCCTCCTTGTCTGTGTCAACTATCTTGGTCACATAGTGCCTGAAGTTAACCGACACACGGTTCCTGGCCTTTCCGTGATTGGAAAGTACAGATGGGTAGGAGATTTGCCCTTCAAGCTCCCGCCCCTCCCCCCCCCCCACTTAGCCGCTCCTTCTAGTCAGGCCACATCTGCCACTGCCCACTCCTTCTGAGTTCATTCATGAGGTAACTGTGGATGAGGTTGGAGTTCTCAGGAACCTCTCATCTCTGGGAATTCCCTTGGAGGCAGAGGCGAGCTTCACTCATCTCCCAGGTTCCTCTCAAGAGGTCAGTAAAGGTGAACCATCAGGGTAAGCAATGGTCTTTTAAGAAAAATCTAAGTAGGGCCTGTGAGATGGTTCATTTGGTAAAGGCACTTGCCATAAAAGCTGAGGACCCACATGGTGGAAGGTGAGAACCAATTCCAGCATAACCTCTGACCTCCACATGTGCACTGAGACATGCATCCACATGTCCCAATAAATAAATAAATGAGGGGGGCTAAATAAAGTTTCTTTGAGGGATCAGATCCGTAGGCACTGGTGGCTGTATAAGGGCTAGGGCAGATGACCATGGGCAGGGTTGGTGGCACTGAGTGACCTCTGGACCTGTAGGTTCACCTCATGGGCAGACATGAGGAGAGAAGGGTGGTTGGAAGAAGAGCCTGAGCTGGGCTTGGGGAAGCCTTGCTGGGTGGGAGAAGGTGCTAGCAAAGATGCCAGGCAGACCCCAGCACATGCATGGGAGGCCCCTCACACAGAACCTGGGGAGGGTTCATCTGCAGATGGAGAAGGTCAAGGGGTGATGCAAGGGATGCATGCAGAAGTTGAACTTGTCCCCTTTGAGTAGAAACTGAGCAGAAGGTATGAGCCGTCTCAGTCCTGAGTCCTTGTAGTGTGACCCCCATTGCCCCACGGGCTGCTTTTCTAGTCCGGAGCCTGCATTCTCAAGGAGTGTAGTCGCTTCAAGCTCCCGAATCAGGACAAACCACTATGAGCTGAGCAACGGAAACTGATTTATCACTCGGTCCACAATCCAAGACACTATCCATTCCCGGAAGAAGAGACACTGCTTTTCACAGAGATTTAGATTATTCTCCCAGCAGGATGGCTCCGTGTAAAGAATCCAGAGTCATGCTGGGGAACTCCAAGGAACAGCAGCCCAGGCAACACATCCCTTTCTATTTTGAAGTCTTCAGAGCTGACATAAAGGCACAGAAAGAATTTGGCCAATTTGTTTGTAACACAGGCATGGGGGAAGCTACAGCTTTATTTATAGAAATCTTATTTTACTATTCATCAAAAAATATATATATCTAGCCCACCTCACACCAAAAATATGCAGGTCCACAAGGAGGCTATGCTTGGCCAACTGTAGACGTCACTCCACAGGAATTTCTCGCAGACGTGCCCTCGTACAATCAGGATAGGAGGCCAACAAACACTTCCCTTAGTCATTGGCTTTTTCACATGTGCCACCTCCTCCCAGTGAAAAAGTTGGCAGAAAAGCTGGGCGGTGGTGGCACATGTCTTTAATCCCAGCACTTGGGAGGCAGAGGCAGGTGGAAGTTCGAGGCCAGCCTGGTCTACAGAGTGAGTTCCAGGACAGCCAGGGCTACACGGAGGAACCTTATCTTGGCAGGAAAAAAAAGGCTGGCAGAGAAAAGCTTTAAGTTTTGACAGATTAATAGATGCTCTGTGACCTTTGCTGTATCACTTAACCTCTCTGAACTAGGATCTCTTTCCCCTTATGCAAAGAGAAAAAAAATGTCATCTCCCTTTCAGGGGTGATAGGAGGACTTAGCAAAATTAGAGCTCTGAACACAGAGAAAATGACCGATGACCAATGACCAACAGCCAATCTGTGGGAGAATGTTATTTTAAGGTGTGTTACTTTTGTGTATGCTGCATTTATTTAATTCTGCCAAGCAGTGTTACTGTGCCTGTCTAAAATACCTGATGGTCTAATAAAGGGATGAATGGCTAATAGTGAGGCAGGAGAAAGGATAGGCGGGGCTGGCAGGCAGAAAGTATAAATAGGAGAAACGAGGAAGAGGAGGAGCAAAAGAACAAGGAGAGAGGACATCAGGGGCCAGCAAACCAGCCATGGAATAAGAGTGAAAGTAAGATAAACAGAAGAAAAGGAAAATGCCCCGAGGCAAAAGATAGAATAATTTAAGAAAAGCTGGCAAGAAACAAGCCGAGCTAAGGCCAGACATTAATAACTAAGAATATGTCTCCATGTGTGATTTATTTGGGAGCTGGGTGGCAGGCCCCCCAAAAAGCCAAAAGAGTAATGCATCACACTACACCAGTCATTTTTGAGATGGGCTTACATTCAGCCTCATCTGACCTTTAAATCATTACACAGGTGAGGATGACCTTGAACTTCAGATTCTCGGTCTCTACCTTCTAAGTGCTGGACTTCAGTTGTGGGCCACCATGCAGTTTATGTGGTGCTGGGAGTGGTTTCAAGCCTGCCAGGCAGGCACTCTACCAACTGAACGACATTCCTAGACAACGGTATAGCAGGGTGAACATTGGAGCCATGGATTCCGTTGACTGTTTCCCGGTGTGCTGGTGTGGCCAGCCTCAATAGTCCAGATGCTAGCCCCCTGCCAAGCACTGGATGATCCATTGCTAACCCTTAGTGACCCCAGGGGAGCCACAGAAGGATGACTCCCATGACCCTGTGAACTGAGGACAGAGCAACAGGGAAGCCCCGAGTCTTGGGGACACTCACAGATTGTACCTTCATGTGTTTTCTTATTTGCTTCCTTCAGAAAGCTGGCTCAGAAGGCTGCAAGCACATGGCCCACTGCTCAGATTTGCACCCTGACCACCACTTTCAGGCTCTTTAACCTTACTGGAAAGTGGGGAAGTAGAGGAAGGCCCTTGTAGGGTTCAAAGATGACTCATGAGATGACACTTGTCCGGGAAGTTACAAGACTGTCCATGCTGTGATGAACTCCCTGTGTGAGCAGCAACAGTCTCTCCTTGTCGCTAAGTGTGCACACACATGTGTATGTTCAGGGCATCTGCTTTATTCACTACCCTGCAGCCAACAAACCAGAAAAACATCTGGTTGAAAATATGGAAACAGAGAAGCATCGTCATCCATCCTTTCACAGAGCCCTCCCACGGTTTATTTAGCTCAGCCATATGCTGAGCAGTGGAGACAGAGGGAAGGGCCCGGGAGTGGGTTCTGCAGGGGCTGAAGGTGGGGAGAACGCTGAACCATGGGCACCCACCACAGGCCATGGACTGCTGTGGGCTAATCAATCCCCTGTTGAACTCTTGGGTGTGAGGTGATGTTAGGATGGGGAAGAGAAGAGATGAGCCCTAAGCGGAAGGAGAGGCTTGTGGGGTACCTGGGAAGGACAGGTACTGCCCAGCTTGCTTCATGATAGGGAGCTGAGAGCCAGTGACAGCCTCCCACTGTCCCTGTGCTGTTTGCAGAGTGGCTGATAGGCTGTGGTCCAGCCAGTCCAACAAATGACTGTCTACCATTGGAGAGTTTAAGAATTCAGCAGCTGTTGGGTCTATGAGGTCAGATGTCTTAGCTGATCTTTAGTATACACCAAAATTCCAAAGAAGTAGGTGCTAATGTCAGTGAAGGAAGGAACTCGCAAGAGCGAGGGCAAGCAAGCAAAGAGCAAAAGCTTCCTTTTTCCACGTCTTTATATAGACATGGAAGGTGTGGCCCAGATTAGAGGTGGGTCTTCCCACGTCAAAAGACAAAAGATTTGGATTAAAGGTCAGTCTTCCCACTTCAAATGATTTAATGAAGAAAAATCCATCACAGTTGTACCCAGCCACTTGGGTTTTATTTAATTCTGGATGTAGTCACATTGACAACCAAAACAGCCATCGTGCCACCATCATCTATCCACAAATTCATCAATTATTCACCCACCATTTATCCATCATACATATCTATATTCATTCATCTGTCTACCCATCTATTCATCCACTCACCATTATTTACCACCCACCTATCCATACATCTGTGCATCTGCCCATTTATTATTCATCCGTTATCCATCACCTACTCATCTATCTACCGTCCGTCCGTCCATCCGTCCGTCCATCCATCCATCCTTCCCTTCACCCACTCATCCATCCTTCTATTCCTGTCATCATGGACAGACTGCAGCTTGACCCATGAAGAGAAATCAGGCCCGTGAGGCAGAGTGAGGGTAGGCTTTAGGGGAAGGGGTTGAGGGTTCATGCCATGTGACTGTTGAGCAGCCCACGGTACCTGCCTGCAGTTAGGCCATCTTGCATCAGCTGTGAGGATAAGGAGGGTGAGTGTCTAGACAAACAAGTCACTTTCATTCTGGAGACCAAATGACTATAGTTTCAGGATCTGTCACTGTTCAACCAAAAGGAACAGGTTTACAAAATGGCCAGTCCCTGGCTAACACTACCAACTGAGCCACATCTCCAGGCATAAGCATGCTTTTTAATGACCCGACTTGACTTTTCGAGACAAGGTCTCTCACCCAACCTGAAGCTCACCAGTTCCATTAGACTGGTTGCTCAGGCCTGGGTGTCCTGCTGTTTCCAGCTCCCCAGGTGTAGATGGAGCTCAGCTTTTCACATGACTGCTGGGGATGTGAACTCGGGTCCTCATGCTTATATAGCAGGCCACGTCTCCAGCCCCCAGCAAGGGAAAAGGAGACAATAAGATGACAAACCCAGAGCTTTGAGATCAGACAGGAGATGCTTGCCTTGGGCCTTCTTTCAGGAATACAAGGTTCTAAATGAAGCACCACCATACCCCAGTGAAGAGGAGGAGCCTCCCCAGGGAACAGGCAATGTCCTTACCCCAGGTGCTGTGACACGTGGGTTTGTGTTAAATGGATCAAACTGTGTGTTTGTGTAAAATGTTTTTCGAGATGGAATTTCTCTGTGTAGTCCTGGCTGTCCTGGAACTCACTCTGTAGACTAGGCTGGCCTCGAATTCAGAAATTCATCTGCCTCTACCTCCCAAGTGCTGGTACATTAAAAACATATATCACCACCACCTTGCAAGGATCAAAGAGAGATTGCCAGGGCTATTTTAAAGGCTGACCTGTAGGTCTTCCTTGAGGGTGTTTAAGGACTGTCATTCATACACTCCAGCCATCACCCCCCCCCGATTTTGTTTTGTTTTGTTTTTGGAGCTTCTCCAGGAACTAGCTCTTGTAGACCAGGATGGCCTTGAACTCACAGAGATCCACCTGCCTCTGCCTTCCAAGGGTTGGGATTAAAGACGTGTGCCACCACTGCCCGGCTATTTCCCACTTGGAGTAATGGAGGAAGGGAAGGGAGAGAACATAAGCGAGCGCTAGATTCAGAGTCAACACTTCAAACTCTAGTCTCACCTCGGCCCCTGTGTGACCCTGGGAACCTCTCAGAGTCCCACTCCCACTCCTTACAGGTGGATTCCAGGCAAGAGCTCCACCACTGAGCTATGCCCCAGTTGTTCAAAGTGAGGACACGGAGCAGGTTACATTTAGGGATCTCTGCAGAGGTTCCAGAACATTTGCTGGTTCTCTAAAGCTAGAGAAATCCCTATCCGAACAATTGCTGCTAAAACTATAAAACCAATGACATGTTTAAACATTTCCCCTTTTGAAATGGGAGTTGGGAAGCCTCCATGGATACATGGGATATTTCCTGTGGTCAAGGGTCAAGCTAGCCTTCAGCTGAATAGTTCGAAGCACTATGGAGCTTTATCCCAGAGAGAGTCTGAAATTGATTTTATTCCTAGTTGGATATTGTTTAATTTATCCCCCAATGAATTGTCAGCAGCACAGAGTGCTGTTGGGGAAACTTAGCTTCTAAGTTGATGGTTCTGACCTAAGACCTTCTAGAGGGGATGGGGTGTGTCTCAGTGATCGAGTTCCTGCCTAGAATCCCCCAGTGAGGGGATAGGTGGTAGAGTGCCCACCTACACTCCCATAGTGAAGGGGTTTAGGTAGTGGCTCATAGGCAGAATAGGCAGAGCATCTACCTATAATCATACAATGAAGGGCTAAGGCATGACTCAGTGATAGAACCTCTGGCTGGAATTCCCCCAATGAGGGATTGGAGGCGTGGCTCAGCAGTAGAGTACCTGCCTGGAATATCCAAGACTGTGGATTCTATCCCTGGTAGAGGGGTGGGGGAAGATCTGAAAATCTCAAGTGTGTAAAACACCAAAGTAACAAAAGATAGGCAAAAAGAAAAAGAAACACTTTGCATGAAGCCTGGTGACACCTCAGCCACATGATCATGGTCATCACTGACAGAAATGAACCTTGCTGACAGTGTGTCTTTTTAACTTGATGTCATGAGATGACACTTAGCTTATGCCCCTTCCTCTCCAAAATCTGCATCTCAGGCCAGTCACATGGAGAAAGTCCTGCTGACGGACTGTCTACCAACATCTGTCGGCAGCCCTCCAGCTGCTATTCCCCCAAACAGATGCCTGAGACACCTTCACACCAAGAGAACCCCAAGGAATCAAGCTGGATAAATGTGTTCTGGGCCTCTGGGGAATAATAGGAATAGAAGGGATGGAAGGGACCTATATGAAAACCACATCTCCACACTCTCCAGTCTCCTGAAACCATCAGGGATAAATGTTGACAATCGGTCACTTAGTGTGAGATGCTAACCTGGGTGTGTGGACATGAGGACTTCCTGAATTGCCTTTGCAGTAATTCCACAAATCTAGCATAGTTGTAGAGCAAAGATAAGACAGAAAACAAACAGGAACAACCATAGGCACAGAAACAATCTGAGGCTTCATTTGCTGTCACCACATAACCACAAACCAGGCATGACATGTGTTTTCTTATTTATATTTGACACAGGAGCTGGTGCAAGATTTTTCTCCTGACTTGAATGAGAAAGTTCTATCTACCCTCACCTAGGTCTATAGAGGTCACATATTACACTCAATTTCTCCATCCATCTCCACATTCACTTACCCACCTACTCATCCTTTTAATCATCTATCCATCCACTCATCTATACATCCCCCATCTGCCCACCTACCCATTCATCTCCCACCTACCCATTCATCTCCCACCTACCCATTCATCTCCCACCTACCCATTCATCTCCCACCTACCCATTCATCTCCCACCTACCCATTCATCTCCCACCTACCCATTCATCTCCCCATCCATTTATCCATCTATCCATCTACCTACCCATCCATCCATTTATCCATCTACCCATCTACCTACCTATCCATCCATCTATCCATCTGCCATCTATCTATCCATTCATCCATCCATCCACCTATCCATCAGTTTGTTGATCTATTATCTTCCCATTAACCTATTTATGTAATCATCCATTTCATCTACTTATCTATCCATCAGTCTACCCACCTATATACCCATCTACCCACTTATTCATTCACTCATCCATCCATCTACTTACCCATCCATTCACCTATCAACTCACCCATTCCATCCATTTACCTACCCATCCAGACAGCCATCCACCCACAACCCACTCATCTATCAAACCATTTACGCATTCCCCGATCCAGCTACCTATCTACCCACTTAATCATCCATCCTCTAATCTATCTATCTATCTATCTATCTATCTATCTATCTATCTATCTATCTGCCAATCTATTTATCAAGTCCTCTCACATACCCATCAGAGGGGACTGTGCATACCTTCCAATAATAGACCAATATACAAACTGAAAACATGATGAATTCCACTTCTTACCATCTAACACAAAGAAAGGAGGAAATGTCCTGCTCAGCTCCCAAGGTCTTCTGAGATGCACAGCCCTGTGAAAGTGCCTCCTTTGCCCCATAGCCCCTGTCGGGGTCTCCTCCAGTTCTAGTATATGGTTGAAGGCCATGTGGATGCAAGGTCAGGCCCAGCCTGTCTTTTGAAACTTGTCCATGCCATGCAGGGGGCAGCCATGTGGGTCTAATGCTTACAAGAATAACATAGGGCAGCTGTGTCCATGCTTGTGGGAGAAGAGAATGGTGCTGAGGACAGGGCCCACTCTGTATCTGAGAGGACTTGAGGGGATGGACCACAGAGTAGGATGAGGAGCTCCTGGCTGGGGGCTGATGTGTGGGGACCCAGAGAGGGGCAGTTCCTTCTGAATGTAGAGGATAGGTACTGGGAGAGGGAAGCGAAGGGAGGCAGGAGTGTCCACTTGCACAACAGGCTGGAGGAAGTCCAGGGACCCATGAAAAGGCCAGGGGTGGAGCCATCTTGCTTTTATCTGACATCTTCCCTCCTGTCACTTCAGTGGTGACAGGATAAGGCAGATGGGGTCAAGCGACAGCTGGCATAGATGCGAGCGTGTAGCAGACAGAGCTGAAGAGTGTGTGGGAGGGAACCTGGCTGAAAGTGGGAGAGCAAACCGTGAACCATGGAGGGGGATCCCAGCCACCCACCTCTTCCTGAGCTGCCTCTGTAAGAGCCTGAAGATCACTCCGGGCTGAGGACAAGTGCTACTCTGGGCTCAGGCTAGAGTATGCAAAGAGGGAGCCACACAGCCTGGGCCCTGTCCTGTACCTGCCCCCGCCCCTACATCATCACCCAGGAAACAGTGTGATAACGGTGACCTATGTCACCCGTTCTCTGATGGCCACGCCTGTAGTGGATAAACAGCTCCATTTCCTTCAGAGACTTCTGTACTGAACAAGTTTAAAAGTCACTAGGAACCACAGGGGGCTGCATGTGCAGAATCTGTTCCCGGGTGTGAAAAGGGTAGGGATTAAAGTCAGGTGCGGAGGCCGTGTTTGTATGCCACGCCCAGGGCCTAGCAGAGTGTGCTGCAGATAGGGACACAGCCGCTGGCCCGCTGGGGCGGGGTCCTGGTGTGTGGGGACTCTGTGGCTTGAGCTGCTTCTGGGAACCCCTGAGCCCAGAACCATGGGGAAAGGCTCAGAGGGAGAGAATGTCCCCAGGAGCTGATTCAGGAAAAAGGGCAACACTGGTAAGCCAGCTCGTGGGCACATACACCCACCCCAGCCCACCCACTGACAAGCACACAAAACTAGTAATTTGTCTGCCTAATAGCCACGTGACCACCATCAAATGGATCTCTGAAGGCTAGAAAGGCATTTAGCGATTCATTACACAGCATGAGGACTCTCACGTGTGCCTGGCACCAAAGGCCAAGGCCTGGATGGAGGCGGAGTGGTGAACAATGCTGGGTGTTGGACTCAGGAAGAGATGGAAGGCCGTGGCGAACCCCGCCTTCTAGGTGTGGCTCCCTGCAGCTGCCAGATAATCACAGAAAACTCTCTCCTCCCTAAAAGCTGGAGACCCCAAGTCTGGGGCCCAAGTTGAGTTCCAGGCTTCCCTCACCCCAGGCCTCCCCTCTTGGCATTTAAGCCTCCATGTATTAGATGCAGGACCTCCCAGAGTGTCTGTGGACAACTTAGTTGAGAAAATTGAGTACATTCCTTGCTCTCCACGTGCCTCAATTCCCAGGTCTGTCAAATAGGCTCCAAGATTAAGAACTTGACAAGTGAATGCTGAAGGGATCGAACATGAGAAAGGGCTTGCAAGGCCAAAACAGTGGGACAAAATCACCAGCCAACCTGTCAGCCCCCACCTACCCCTCCACCTGCCCCCATCAATCATCCATTCATCCATCATCCACTCACCTGTCATTCGTCTATTGACCAGTCATTACCCATCTATCTATTGTTCATTCAGCCACTCATACTCCCCATCCATGTGCCATCTCTCATCCATCCTTCCGTCCATCCATCCATCCACTCACTATTCTTCATTCATCCATCTTCCCATCCACTCACTATCCATCCTTGCATCGTCCATTTACCCACTGCCTATCCACCCATCCATCCATCTATTCGCTTACTTTTATCCATCCTTTATCCATGTACCCACTCTCCATCTATCCACTCACCTACTATCCAACCATCCATCATCCATACAGCCATACAGCCGGTCAGTGAGCCAGGCAGCTTTGATCCAGTTAGACATTTACCTACTATTCAGTCACCTATTCATTCATACATATATACATACATCTGACTTTCACTGAGCCCTGCCACAGCCAAGCCCTGTGCGAGTGTCAGAAAAAAAGAGTGAGATACAGGTCCAGCCACTGAGTGGTTCAAATCTAGCCAGAGAGGCCAATGTTGTAAGAAGAAATAACAGAGGGCCAATTTGACCTATGGTCTAAAGGGGATAGAAGTTGACTTTAGCTAGTCCCCATGCAGCAGCTGGGGATGAGAGGCATGGCTCTGCGGGGCAGACTCAGACTTGGCACCATGTAGATCATAGTATAAACATGGAGAGCAGAACGGTGTCATCCCAGACCCTGCTCCTGACATGGCTGCTATCTCACGTCCTACTCCTGAGAAGGCAGCTACCCCATCCCCCACGATGTCTGTCTGATAATAATGGAATTTCGCATCCATATGCAGAGCTGGAAGATAGTTTTCTCAACTTCACTACGGTACAATGGAGAAACCTACCATGCGGTCACACCCACAGGACATCAGCCCACAACTGGTGGTCACCTGACAATTAGGGGATGAGGTTCTCAGGGGTGCTGTCTACAGCCAGCTTCAGTCACAGCTGCAGAGGACAAGGTATAGGCTACTATCAAGCAGGCCAGCTGCACCCCCACTGTCTCTGGAGGTGTCCACAGAGCACCTAGACACAAGGCTAATAAATGCCACACACTCCGCAGTGGCTGAGTGTCAGCTTTGGTGACAGTTAACTGTCAGTAACAATATGCTCAAAGGCAAACGCCTGAAGGGTGGCCCTTCTGACAGACAGTGCCTCAATGACTTGATGACATGGGAAAAATGACACCAAACCCTTTCCATACCCCATATATAAACACTAACTCAACCTAGATCAATGATCTAAATATAAGAAAAACCACAAAACTCTCAGGATGGGGCTGAGTTTTCATGACCTTGCGATCGGCAATAGATTCTTAGAGCTGACACCAAAGACCCTGGCTGAGAGGGAAAGGCCTTAACTGGACACCAGGAAAATTGATTTCTATGTATCACAGGGTGCTGTGGGGAAAGGGAAGAGATAACCTATAAATATTTGCAAACCACACAATTGATAAGGGTTGATATCCAGGCTCTAGAAAATCTATAGCTCAACAAGAAGACAAAACGCTTAGAAGTAGACCTGCTCCCACTGTCTTTGTGGGGAGTTTCTTTCATAGAAGACTGATGGGTGACAGATAACATGAGGACACTTAGGGCAGTCAGTCCCGAGGCAAACATAAAAGCGAGACCACGGTGACAGACACATCTGTCCAGACGACTGTACTCTAAAAGAATAAACTAAAGATAAGCCAGAAGAGATGGCACACACCCGTAATCCTGCCTGGTAAGGCAGAAGGATCAGGAGTCTAAGGTCATCTTTGGCTACATAAGGAGTTTAAGGCTAACCTAAGGTGCATGAGTCTCCATCTAAAAAAATTACAAGCCAGTCATGGTGGTAGTGGTACAAGCCAGTCACGATGGCATAAGCCAGTCACAGTGGCACGGCAGTCATGGTGGCACAGCAATCACTCGGGAGGCAGAGACAAACTCGTCTCTGTGAGTTTGAGGCCAGCCTGGTCTCCCTAGTAAGTTCCTGGACCCTGTCTCAAAAGAAACAAACAAACAAAATTATGTAAATGCTAAATGTTGTTAGGGATGTGGAAATTCTTGTGCTACAAACAGGAATATGAAGTGGCTGTAGAAAACAAGTGAGGGCCAGTAAGATAGCTCAGTAAAGGCCCTTATCACACAAGACTGGCAGCCTGAGATCAAGTCCCAGAACCCACACATCAAGGTAGAAAGAAAACTATCCTCTGTCTTTCACATGTGTCATAGCATGCACACACACACACACACACACACACACACACACACACATTATACATGCTCTCCACAATAATAATAATAAAGTTTTAAAAGATTCATTTCATTATGTTTAGCTCTATGTCTGTGTGTCTGTGTGGGATCTGTGCACATAAGTGCAGATGCCCATGGCAGTCAGTAGCACTGGGTTCCTCTGAAGCTGGAGTTACAGGTGGTTGGAAGGGGTCTGATGTGGGTGCTGAGAACTGAAGTTGGGTCCTCTGCAAGAACAGTACTTGCTTTTAACCACTGAGCCATCTCTCAGCCCAATAATAATAATAACTGTTAATGTTAAAGATGGAGAAACTATATGATCCAGCAATTTCACCCAGGTAGTTACACAAAAGAACTGAGGGCCGACTCTCCGGTGGAGTCCTCTGGAGTTTATGGCATTACCTCAAAAGGCTCAGAGGTGAAAAGACACCAAGTATATATTGACGTGTGAGTGGATACGTAAAATATTTGGTACGACGGAGTATTACTCTGCCATCAACAAAAGAAACAGGGAGGCTTTCTGTGAGATGGAACAACCTTGAAAACACATTATACAGACAACGATGCATGTTGGTGGTCACCAGTGTCATTGACACTGCTGTGGGACTCTGGACAGGTTCACAGAGATGGGTGGGGAAATCAGTTACCTGGGCCTGAGAAGAAAACATGGTCTATGTCTGATGGACAGAGTATTGAAGTGATGGCAGACATTCAAACTCAATCATTATAATCCTTGCTCTGCAGCTGCCCAGCCTTAAATCTAGAGCCACTCACCACACACACACACACACACACACACACACACACACACACACACACACACACACACACAAAATCACATGTGTCCCATGGTGTCCCAGTCCCCAGGCTCTGCTTTCAGCATGCACCCACCCACTGTCCTGCCCATCACCACCACCATCACTGCCACCATCACCGTCACCATCACCACCACCACCATCACCATCGTCACCATCATCATCATCACCATCACCACCACCATCATCACCACCACCATCACACACTTTACAGTGAAGCACTGCAGAGCCTTCTGGCTGGCCTTCCTCCTGACACACACACACAGCTCAAGTACCCCCTGGGGCCTCTGGATTCCCACCCCACCCTGTACCCCCGCCTCTGCTCCATCTCTCCTCACTCTCTTCCTGCACTCTTTGTCAGATCCTCAAACCCAGGAGCCCCAGTTGCAGCTGTAACTCATATTCTCCCCGCATGGCACACATTTACCCTTACCTCTCTCATAAGAATGGCAATGAGATTACCAGAATGACAGTCCTCACTCACACTGGAAACAGAGCTTCGGACAAGAGACAGGTGACAGGCTCAAGCCCACCCTCACAATACTTTAAGGAGAAGGTACAGGGTGGGTACAGCAACAGAGTGGGGGGGGTTCAGAAATCAGGTTGACTCAGGAGTCTCCATTTCCGCTCACCTTGTCCCCCACAACAGCACTGCACAAGTTATCTTCTCAGAGGCTGAAACTGGGAGAGAGCAACCTTGATCTCTAGGCGTCTGTCTGTCCTGCAGTTCTAGGCTTCCTCATGGTCTGTGTCAAAATGCTACCAGCTTCAGTCTCTGATTCTATTCCACGCTGTCCCCACTCTCATATATGCCCAGCACTTCTGCATGCCTTGGGGTGGGGCCATGGCACCCATGTGAACCCAGACATTAAGGCTGGTCTGCCAGTCCTAAGAATTTACTCCTGGCCATGGTGATGCCCAGGGTGGCAGAGGGACAAGAGCCTGCTTAGCACATAGCCAGAATAAAAGTTGTAATGCAGGAGGATGGACCAGAGGGACTCACTCACCAGGAGTGGAGGTGTGGTGACCATCCTGCACCTATGCCCACCCAGGATCTGTCCCATCCAAGCTGCCACAGAGGAAAACCTGGATGCCCACACCTGAGACCCACCTGGCCTAAGTCCAGGTAAAAACTAGAGCCTAGGCCTCCCTGCCATGGTGATTAGCGGGCACGGCACGGGCCAGAACAAGGCTCTCTCGTCAGGTCTTAGCTTCATGGCTTCAGACTCTGCGTAAGATGGTGCCACCATGCCTTCTCTGAGGCCTTAGTTTCCCAGTCTGTGTAGTGGGGGATGGCCATACCCCATCGCATCTGGCTGTCAGTGGATTGATCCCCACAACGCTCCTTCCAGTGCCAGAACCCAGTCAGCGGCTCACTCAGAACCAGCCCAGAGCTGGTGTTTCGGACTGGCTGCCAAAAGGACAGAAATACGAGCTGAGGCAGGGACAGAGGGGTCTGGCCATCTAGTATCAGCCTTGGCAGGAGCCCTGGCTCTCCACCTGGTATTGGTGGCCCCACCCCTTTAATTTGATGCTAAAGAAGCCAAATTGGACCATTTTAAACAGCACATCAGAATAAGTTGCTTCCTGTGAGTTTAAGTGAAGACCGGGAGAGGAAGGCGGCAGAGTAGCTTGATGGCAGGACAACACCCTGACCAGGGCTCATCCCCAGCAAGCTCAGCTGTGCTATCAAGTGCAACCCTCTTGCCACCACACTCCGGGTTTATTTAATAACCTCCGAACTGGGAGGCGAACACGCAGGACACGTCTCCTGGGTCATTTATTTGAAAATTATTCATATAAAAATATCCAAGGTAGTGACTTATTGGCCAGGACTTCCCTTCCCCGTCTGGCTTCCCAAACCCTCATATGTCTCCCTGCTTTGTGAGCAGTTTCCGTTATGACTTCGAGTCATTGGAGTTACTTTACTTCCCAAATAAATCTCCACAACAGCGCGGAAATATTAAGAGTATTAATAGTGCCTGTAAAAACATCCGAAGACTTACATCTGCCAGGAGCGGTAGATGCAGCAGACTGGGGATGCTCCCGAGGGAGTCAGCAACCCGGTGGCCTAGGTCCCTCCAGGGGACAGGAAGGGTCTCTCCTGGGGACAGGCAAGGTCCTTCTTAGGGGACAAACAAGGTCCCTCCAGGGACACGAGGCACCACTACCAGTCCCGGCGCAACAACTGGCCACATCTGTCTGTGGGTCCATCAGTATCCCCTGCAACCTCCACCCAAATCCCTTCCCTCTCCTCCTGCAGGGCAGCTCAGAGAAGGTCCTACCACCTGAGTTGGGGGTTCCTGCGCCCTGTGCTTCGTGCGCGATTGTTTCCGGTCCCCGCTGGCACTCACGGTCCTCAGCTGCGCCCCCGCGGGACAAGCCCTCCAGGCCGATGTCGCTATCCTGCGTGCCCTGCATGATGTGTTCGCTCCGGACGCCCTGGGTCCAGCAGAGGGACCGGCAGAGGCGGGAGGAGCGCTGAGCCTAGCCGCCTGCACCGCGCTGCTCCGCCCCCGTCTCTTTGGTCCTGGGGTCCCCCGGCTCCCCGCCCCGGGGGTCACGGGGTCACCTGCAGCCGCGCCCTCGCCCCGCCCCGCTCCCGCCCCCCACTGCATGGGAGGTGCCCCCAACTCCATCCTGGCCCCACGGCAGCGCGGCGCAGCCTTGAACAGGGGGAGACTCGCGGGGTGGCCCAGGCCCGCCCCTAACCCGCAGGACCCTGGGCGACCACTCTGCCAATTTGTGGAATGAGATGAGTAGGCTAACGGCAGAACCCGGGGGTTTGTTTTATTTTATTTTTAGACAGGGTCTCACTTTGCAGCCCCGGCTGCCCTGGAGCTCACAGAGGTCCACCTGCATCTGTCTTCCCGGTGCTGGGATCAAAGGGGTGCTCATCACACTCGCTATTTGATTTCTATCTTATATGTGGAAAGAGAAGGGTCCGGGGAGGGTCTTGCTATGCTGCTGTGGCTGGCCTCAAACTGGCCGCAATCCTCCTGTTCTCAACAATTATATAGATGTGAGCAAACACCCTCAGGACAAAATCCAGGGAGTTTTAGGGTGCCTTTTAAGGTAATCCCCCACCTGTGAAGAATTTAAGACTCTAGATAGTTGAGAACAGCCCGGGATGGAAGAAAACGTGTGGGGATTCTCATTAACCGAAGCAAAGATCATTTATCCAAGGGCCCTCGGCCGCTGGTCCAGGGCCCTGTTGCTGCTGCTGCTGCCTTTGCTGCTGCCGCTGCGCAGGCTCCGGGCAGCGAGCCAGAGACCCTGCTCTCTGGGAGGCGGCTGTGGGATGGGCACTCTGCGCCCCACAGCTCAGCGGAGGTGCCTCCTGTGTGACATTTCTAAATAACCATCATAAATTGTGGAGCAGAAGAACCTTAAACAAAACGTTAATCTGCTGACTGAGTGTTGGGAGGTGGGGGGCAGGTGGATGGGTGGCCAGTCTCAACTTTCGAAAAGTCAGTTTACCCTTCTTGCAGCCCCCGGGGCCCCCAGTTAGACTGGCGCTGACAACACAGATGCCAGGTTAACTCTCCACGGGTGCTTTGGCTGGCCCCTGATAGAGACGGGTCCCAGACACACCATGTGGCCCTCACTGCACTCACAGGGAAGGGATTCCCAGCTAGGGGCTTGGTCCCCATGCACACTGCTCTGGCTGGGAAAAAAAAAAACCTGTAGCGGATGAACCACAGAGAAATGTCCCCAACCGCTCGAGCCCCCTTGTTCTGACTCAATGCTAGCCTGAGTCTGACCTGAGACCTTTGGAGCTAGGTGAGAGGTTTTCCTCTCCCTAGGAGCCTTAAGAAACCTCCCTCCCACCATGGGGTCGCGTGTCCTGCACCTGATATCTGCCCGAGGAGGCTGCATGGAGCCAGGGGCTGTCCCGGTTCCTTCCACAGTCAGTCATGTTCCATCTGACCAGTGTGTGGGAGTCGAGATAAAACTGGTTTTTCTTGGAAGGGTCTGATCACTAACGTGGTGCATAGCAATAGCTCCGTTGTATAAATACACAGAAAATTCTAGAATTCTTATCCTTGAAATGATGAACTGTAAACCAAAAAGACTCAGGGGGACAAAAATGTAAACACTTGCTGGGACTATTTTTACTCCCTCGTTGTTTACCTTTGGGGGCCAGGGCTGGCTATTGTCTACTGAGCCAGGTTTAAAATACACATTTTTTTAAATGTATTATTATCAGAAATATGCTAAGGAGTCATTAATAGAGGTTGATTCATTCAGACGAAAAGTCAGTTTTTTTCTTTCTTTTCATTATCTTGCCTCCAATTTAAGTCATGTTCATGTAAATCTCTGAGCTATGTCCAATGTATGTAAAACTGCCTTTGATCACCACCCCAGACCAGAGATGTTAAAGAGAAATGACAGCAAACACCTGAAGCAGTGCCCTTTAAAAAAAAAAAAAAAAAAAAAAAGGTTGCTCTCAACTGCTCTTCTAGCCAATGAGGTCATGTGGGAGCCATGCCGAGCTAGGAAAGGTGGGGCTGCCCATGTGGCCCCCACAGATAAAGTGGCCCCGAAGAGGAATGCCCCCCTACCTCCCAAGGAAGCCTGGGGTGGGGACCCTGTAAAGCAAGGGCCTCCCCAGCCTGCATATGTTGGGGGAGGTATTTATGCCAACAGCAAGCAGGGTGAGTGGACTGAGCAGGGAGGTGACGTGCCTGTCATTGGAACACACAGCCATCATTATGGAATACAGTAATCAGACAGCCCAGCATGTCATTATGGGAAATGGTTTCCCTTTTTGGTGAGGTGGCGAGGGAGGGAGAAGGCAGCACTCTGTAAGGCTGGGGCCAGACCCACGGGCTGTGATCTGGCCCAGCTTAAAATAGACTTTGCTGGTGATGCCCTGGACCCAGCTGGGACAGGCTCAGCCCTCCAGAGAGGCATATCAGGGCCTCTAGCAACTCTGGGCCCACAGTCACACTTAAGGTGACATGTAGCCAGAAGATCAAGCCCAGGTGCATGTTGGAGGCTAGAGCTGGCCGTATTCAGTGATGGCTGCAAGAACAATAAAATACCTCACTTCACAGGGTCCCCTCGGATCCCTCTGAGCTCCCTCAGGCTGTGTTTGGACTCCCATGTCCTCATCTGCCATTAGAGACTCCAGTTGGGAACTGAGAGCCAAGCACATTGTTCTGAGGCCCTAGACTCTGACAACTTGCCAAGGGCAACCAGATGTGGATCCAAGAGCTCAGGGTTCATGGATACTGAGTTTGAGAAGTGAACCATTTTCGATGCTGTGCTTGTGCCCCGTCTGGACCTGTTCAGTGGGACAAAAGGACAACTCATACCAGTTTCAATCTCAGTATAAACTTCCCAATGGACTATTTAAGAGATGTCCCGGCCATTAAAGGCGCTATTTGCTATAGGAAGAGGGATCCTCTGGTTCAAAGGGAATAAAGGAGTGGCCACAGCGCCACCTTTTCCATGCTGCTCCAGACTGTCCCAGCAACCTTTGTTGAACCATTAGGTAACCCAAGGGACACCAAGCCACCTCATTCCTCCTGCCCAACTAGCACTTGTTCTCAGAACACACTCAGGGTCATTGCCATCAATGCACTCATTTCTCACATCTCGGGGAGACCTTGGCTTCGTGAACACATGAGGTACGTAGACCACTGACACCACTGGCTGGAAGACTGACACGCAGAGGAGGGTGCGTGGAAATGGGGGGGGGGGCAGCCAATGATGTGGAGGTGCATAGCTGTAATTCCAGCAGGCAGGAGGATCAGGAGTTCAAGGTCAATCTCAGCTAGAGACCAATTTCAGAGTCAACCTTACCACATAAGACCCTGCCCCAAAAGATGCAAACAGAGCCAATGAGATGACTTAGTGGCTAAAGATGCTTGCCGCCAAGCTTGATTACCTGAATTTGATCCCAGATGCATGTGGTGGGAGGAGGGTACCAACTCCTGCAAGTTGTCCTCTGACCTCTATTCTCACCCACAGCACTTACACGCATCCCTACGCGGACCCACACCACTTACATACATACCTACATGCACATCCACAAGATAAACGAGTGAAATTTTAAAACTAAAGGGGCTCACTGCAGGCTAGAGGAAGGAGGGCCCCCACCCCCTTCCTCACGGCGCTCCAACAAGCTGTAACTGGAGTTCCTGAAGTACAGCTTGGGAAGCTCACTTACCTAGAAAGCCTGGGTGGGGGTTACTCACAGGAGTGCAGGTGACACCAAAGCAGCTGCAACACCAGAAAGTCTCACCACAGCATAGACCATGATTTCCCCATGGCTGTAGATACAGAGTCCCTGCCCCTTCCACCACTTATATCCTTCCATACCTCTAGAGATCACGAGGTCTCATGCAGCTTAGGCAAAATGGCATCCAGAAGGCAAGGAGATGGAGGAGGGAGTTTGTGGAACTTCAAGTGAGGGTCAGGTGATCCTCCATACCCACATCCTTCCTGACTAGCAGGATGCGAGGGGAAGACTGGTCTCTGTGTGAGGCTGGCTGGGCTCACAGTAGCCACTGTCGTGGAAAGCCATGAGAGGTGTGGGGCTGCCAGGTGACAGGTGCTGTCATGGTAGCTGTGGGTGCAGAGTAGGGGCGCTAGATGATTAGGCAGGGGCTGGTGGTGGCCAGTAGGGCAGGTAAGTGGCCAAGGATTTGATTGCACTAAGTTTATCTATCTATGTATTATCTATCATCTATCTATTTATCTACCTATCTATCATTTATTCATCCATCCATCCGTCTGCCCTTCCATCTCTCCGTCTGTCCATCTGTCTATCTACCTACCTATCTTCTATCTCTGTGTGGCTTATATGTGAGTGGAGGCCACAGGTTGGCACTGATTATCTTCCTCAAACACTTTTTCCTTTAGGTTTTCAATTTCTCTCTCTTAAGCTGGAACTCACTTGGGCTAATACACCCCAGTGATTTTCCTGTCTCTGCACCTCCCCCCCCCCCGCGGGGATTGCAGACATAAGAATCCTGAGGGCTAATATAAGCACAGCAAACATTTTTCTAGTCTTTCTGGACCTTTTGTCTGATTTTATTTTTCTAAGACAAGGTCTCTCTATGTATCCCTAGCTGTTCTGGAATTTGCTATGTAGACCAGGCTAGCCTTGAACCCATAGAGAATCTCTTACCTCTACCTCCTTAATGTTGGGATTAAAGGTGTGTACCACCATGCCTGGCTGATTTTTGTTTTGTTTTTCAAAACAGGGTTTCTCTGTGTATCTCTGGCTGTCCTTGAACTCACTTTGTAGACCAAGATCAGCTTGCCTCTTTCGCCTGGTTGCCAGGATCAAAGGTGTGTGCCACCATACCCAGCTTTTTTAGCCCTTCATACTGAGCCCAGCACAGCCTTTCTACAGAGAAAAAGCTAGATGGTGCTTGGGGCTCAGAAGCCTGGCCAGACGGCATAACCAGTCTCAACCCCCTCCCCCCGCCCCGTATGATTTTTTACCCTCAGTCCCAGCCACGTGATGTCAGAATGAGTGTGCCCATGTACCGCTTTGGAACATGACACGTGGAGAAGAAGAGGAATATGCCAGGACCCACACAGCGAGTAAGTGGGGGCCCTGGATCCAATCCCAGGCCCAACTATTCTAAAAAGTTCTGCTCAATTTCAGAACTCTTTTTGTGGTGCTGTATGACCTTGCACCATTTCTTCATGGTGTTTGGGGGGGGTGGAGGGCACACACCAGTGACTACACATTGCTGCCAGGAGTAATGAGAAGAAGGTTCTAGAAACAACAGAGCAAAGCACTGCCCTGCCCTGTCCTTCACTGCACTTATGACCTACACCTGGGCATGCTGACCTGCCATTAACACCTGGCTTGTTTATTCCCAGTGATGAGGCCAGGGAAGGGCCCAAGGTGAAGGGCAGTCCCAGTGCTGACTAACTTCTAACCTTGGAGGCTGCCCACTCCACTTGAGTTTTTGGAGTTAAATGGGCTCTAATTAATGAGACAAATATTTGTGCTTGATATGCCATCAAAGGAAACAGGCTGCCTTCGCAAAGAGCAAATACCATTGACAGAAGGCTCAGTACAGCAACACAGGCAAAACTCCAACAGCAGATTGGGGGCATAGACATGGAGTTCCCAAAGACCACAGGGCTACGCCATGGGCCAAGCCAGGGCTACCCCACAGGCCAAGCGATCTCAGGCTCCTCTGAGAGCTGGTGGGAAACATCTCTAGGCAGAAAAGTGAGTTCTAATGTTTAAAATAAGACAATGGAGGAGCTGCAATCTGTGAACTACTGTTCCCAATCGGACCTCGGGGTGCACTCAGCCAATGGAAATAGTCCTGTAGTCATCTGATCCAAGGAGTGGCCTCTGGGAGATGGCCCCTGGGGTGGCCTGAGATACCCCTTCCAAGAACAGAAGGCAAAGCTCAAAGTCACTGAGTTCTTGGTAGAAGGGAGCGGTCTGTCCCAAGTGCCACCTCGCCCTCCTTTAATGTGGGTTTGGACAGTGTTGATTCCTAGGGTCAGGCTGCCCTCAGGGACACACAGGCCCAGCAACTCAGCCTACTCCCCCAAAAGCTGGTCTCAGTCTCCTCCTTGTATGTCCCTTTGGAATGTCTTCCCAGTCCCTCTCAGTCACCACTTGCAAATGACAGGGCTCTGGGGGCCACTCTTCACAAAGCCCTACTTTCCAGGGCTAGGTCAACTTCCCAGAGGAGGAGGGAACCCAAGAGGGGGCGGTCAGCTTCCCAGAGGAGGAGGGAACCTAAGAAGGGGATGATGGGACTGCTCCTCAGGTGTCTCCAAAGGAATTGGAGTGGACCCACCACCCACGATGCCTCTGGAGACAGCCATGCGGGGGCGAGGGTTCCTTTGTCCTTAAGAAGCAGAGAGGGAGTCTGTGTCCCCAGGCCACCCCAACAGGGGTTGAGATAAACGCATGACCTCAGATCTCTCTCAGAGAATGGGCCAGGTTTCTTCCTACACTCAAACCTCAAGGCCACCCACGCAAGGGTAGAAACTCACTGGAATCAGTTGCCCCAGCTGGGTTGTACGGCTCTTTCCACCTTAAAGGGTCCACTGGGGTTCCCAAGTCCTTGTGTGGATCTGTCAGCTCATGGCCATCTCTCACGGGAGCAGTCGAAGGCTGGGCACTCAGGTCAGGGCTGGGCACAGTTGGCAGGACTTGGCTGTGGGAGGACCTGTGTACACCACAATGAGACCTGGTCTAGAGGGGCAGCTGGTAGCTGGAGCAAGCAGTTTGCTGCCTCTTGAGACTTTGGTGATGGAGGTTGGAATGGCTCCAGGATTGACAAACAAACATCCTCTCAGCTACTCCTGGGCCCTCAGAACTGCACTCAGAAGGTCACTGTGCTGGGGGGTCTTTGAGCTGTTCGGTGACACAATGGGCTCTGTTAACATTGTATTCTGACCTTAACTTTGACCTGGGGTTATGGTAACAGTCTTGGCCAGCTGAGTGCTGCCTACCTGCTCCAAACGATGCATCCCCTGTGTCCAGGGAAACAGAAAAGAGTGGGGACTGCTTGGGACCACTGGGGCATCACCGGGAACCACCAGGGACTGCTCGGGACACCTGGGGACTGCTAGCAACCCTCGAGGACTGCTGTGGACCACTAGGGACCCCCAGGGACTGCTGAGGACCGCTGGGGACTGCTGGAGACCCCCGGCGACTTCTAGGAACTTTTGAGGACTGCTGGGGACCATTGAGGACCGCTGAGGACCTCCAGGGACTGCTGGGGAGCACTGGGGACTGCTGGGGAGCACTGGGGACTGCTGGGGAGCACTTAGCCATGAGTAACATGAGCAGGATCCTCAGCCTGAGCCCATCTCCTGGAGACAGCTAGTGTGACACAAATCTTCAGGGACACAATGCTGGCCAGACCCAGGGGACTCAGTGGTACAACAGCTGCCTTCATATTACCCAGTCATGAGAACTAGCTTCAGCCACTATGGCCAGTGTCACAGACGGGGGTCTTCAATAACAAATGTCCACCATTCCCTGTCCTGAGAAAAGGTCAGATGGAGGTGCTGCAGGACTAGAACCTTACAAGCCCTCTCTCCTGTGTCACAGATGGTGTTTTCTTTCTGAATCCTGTGTCTGTGACCTGCTTCCTCTTCATATAAAGACCCATTGTGTGGCTTTGGGTCTTTCAGGGACCCCATTTTATCCTGATACAGGCATGTGCTGAGGTGTTATTGGTGCTGGATGGGGACACAGTCTACCCAGCAAAGGGTCAGTTTGAAAAATCTTTTAGAGATTTATTTTTATTTTATGTATCTGAGTGTGTGTCTGCATGTATGTGTGTGCACCACATGTGTGCAGCATTCAGCAAGGCCAGAAGAGGGTGTCAGATCCCCTGAAACTGGAATTACGGATATTCGTGAGCTGCCATATGGGTGCTGGGAACTGAACCCCGATTCTCTGCAAGAGCATTCAGGGCTCTTAATTACTGAGTTATTGCCCTCACAGCACAGCATGTTAGCCTTCTGTCCCAGCATCATATGACCACAAACCCTAGCCTTACAAACAAAGGACAGGTCCCTGTTTTCCCTCAGCCTCACCCCTGCCTCCTCCCTGCCAGGCAAGTGACTTGTGGCAAATGTCCAGAGAATTCAAGTCCTACCATCCAGCAGGTGCCACCTCCCTGGGCACAGAGTGTCAACCTCAGTTCAGGGGGGCTCATCCAGAAGGGGGTGGGTCCTAGAACCATGGTCCTCAGCTGTTCCAAGAGAGGAGACTCTGGAAATTTCACATTTCTATTTCCTTTTATCGGGTGGAAAGGAGGTCCTTTGGGATCCTAACACTCTGAGGGTCATTGCAGGGGCTGTGGCCAGTCTGTGAGGTCACCAGCAATCTTGCAGGAGCCTGTGGTTCCCAGTGGCCCCTGCAGGAAAGGGTCATTTGTCTGGTCCAGCATCCCCATCCCACCTTCCCTGCATGGAACCCTCTCCAGGATGTGGAAGGGAGCTACTTTTCTGTCTCCCTGGCAACTAGTATGATCACATGACTCAGGTGTGCCCAACTGGGTACCTCAGGAGCTGCCAAAAGGGACCATTGAGACAGGTTAGGCTATGCTGTCCAGCTCCAATGGTGGCCTGCAGGGAGGCCTGCAGCTGTGTGTCAGACCCTTGTCCTTTGGCTCACAGCCCTCCAGGCCTTTGTCCCTGCCTCCTATTTGTTTCTGTCACTGGCCACTGGGGCTCCTGGGCTGGACGAAGCCTACCTTTGAGTTAGCATCTTCATCCGCCCAGCTGAGCTGCAGGGTCTTCTGTCGTATACACTGTGAGCTACAGGGTGGTTCCTGCTGCCTTCCTCATACTGAATGTTGTGTGGGCTTAAGCCAAGGGGACCTGAAGAGTTAATCCCCACATCAGGGTGGTCCTTCTGTCCGATGTCAGCATCAAAAGCACCCAGCTCCACCTCTGGCCAACTCTGACATCCTGGAACAGATGTTTTTCCTTGCCTCAGTTTCCTCATGTGGGAAATGGACATCCATGATACCACCCACACCAAGGGTGCCACAGACGGCAGTGACCAGGACCAACAGAAGGCCGGGGCTCCTTCACAGCTGGGGTCAAGCCCTTTTCTTTTGTGTCTTTTTGTTTTGTTTTTCTTTTCTCTCTTTGTTTTGGTTTTGGAGGCAGAGTCTCACTCTGTAGCCCAAGCTGGCCTGGGACTCACAATCCCTCTGCCTCATTTCCCAGTGCTGGGATCACGGACCCCTGAGGACGCTGGTCTATCTTCCTTTTAGAGTTTTGTTCTGCCTCTTCCCTCCTAAGCTCCCACATTGTCCTGTTTTGCAGGAGACTTTAAATCAAGTCCCTTCCACCCGTGCTGGCCCAGCTGGAATCAAAGCAAAATGCAGACTCCACAGACTGGAGCACAGAGCATGAGGGGAGCTCAGAGATGTCCCCGGCTCTGTGTCCTGTCCCCAGAACGAAATAGAAAAAGGTCACTGCATTCTTCAGAGGGAGAGAAAGAATAAACAAATGACAAGAGGAGTCTAAAGAGAAATGAAGAGACAAAAGGGGAGAAGACACCACCCCGGGCAAGGGTGTCAGGCAAGGCTGGCACAGGCAGGTTCAGAAGGGCTCAGGGTGGGGACCCGGGGTCTTGGTCCACAGAAATGAGAGGAATGCAAAGACCCTGAGGGCTGCTCTTCTTAAACCCACTCCTGCCGTCTGGAATGCCATCCCAGGGAGAACGCTGCTCCTCCCTGGTGACTCAGGCCTCAGGCACCAACCCTGGATAAGATGTATTTACCCGGAAGCTCTTATCAAGATGCAAGACTCAGCAGCCAAACGTCCAGATGATGGCAAATTAAACAAGTTCACAGCTCCAGGAAGATGGCCCACCCCGCATCCCGAGGAGTTTCACATCCAACGGAGCTTCCCAGATTCTGACTGGAATACGCATGGCAGGTGAGAGTCAGTGGAGCCAGGGAGGGAGGCAGACAGGTGGGCAGAGTGGATGCTAGCCACTGCAGGGGAACCTGGCCTGGCGAATGGTGCCTAAATGGTCACGTGCCCTGGAGAAGCCCAAACACCCGAGGTGACTGGCTTTTCCAGACACACCCCTGGGTCACACATCCCAGAGGTATGGCTGCTACTCTTCCACAGGGCCACAGCCTCACTCAGTAGCTGAGGTTGGCCTGGGACTCACCATCTAACTACAGCTGATAATCACACTGGTAGCCATCCTCCTGCCTGAAAAAGGTCTCAGAGGACTGGAAGTCAGCCACAGCCGGCCGGGCTGGACTGAGGGCCAGCATGTGCCGCAGGACACGCACATGGCAACCCTCCTGTAGCCCACATCTGGGATCTGGGACACAGCCAGCTAGGAATCTTAAAAGAAGTGAAGATGGAGGCGAAAGAAAGGAAAATGGCAGAAGAAAATGTTGTTTGCTGCTCTTCATTTTTGTTTTTTGAGTGTCAAGTAGTCCCCTTTCATTCTGCTTAAGTAGCAGTCAGTCAGCAAACATACAGACCATGTGACAGACAGGATTCCCAGCCCTTGGGATCCACAGTATTCAGTCCTGCCTTGTTCACCTAGAAAAGTCTGTAAGAAAGGCTGTGTGGTACAGTCCCAGGCTGAGTAGAATGGGCTCATATGTCATGGTTATCAGCCAACCCATTTCATAGATGAGGAAACTGAGGCTTGGAGGGAGAACATAGAGCCCAGATCTCTGTCCTGAGCCTGAGTGCAAACCTACAGCTCTCAGATTTTTCCCTTTTCATACGAAGAACCCCCAGCTCTCAACTGGCAGGCAGCTATCTAGACCCCAGACAGACAGCCTGTCCTGGCCTCCCTTGCAGCTACTTCTGGCCTGACTTGTTCTTGGGCCTCAAGGAATGAGTGCTGTCATCCAGGCTGGAGTGCCGTCAGCAGAAAGTGCATGCCTAGTGTGCATGAGAGACGGAACCACGGGACTCACACCCTGAAGTCTATGGAAGCTGGCAGCCAGCTTAGGGCTTGAGCACACACAGCCGTCCCCTTCTCCCTGGTCTTCTGCACTGCCTGCACATGTATGATCTCTAGACCTGGGGATCCTGCTGCCATCCCTGCCTGCAGCCCACGCTGTACCCACCACAGATCCCACACACACACTGAGCAGTGGTGCAGCTCAGCCGTATCTCTGTCCTTCCCAAGTGCCCAGCCTGGCATTTTACAGCTTGATTCCTGAATGAGCCTTCCTTCCCTACTTGGTACCAGGCAGCGAGTGTCACCGGGGGCCCTGCTGTGGCAGAGCATGGTGCTCACTCTGCCAAAGAGGAGACAAGACTTATGGATTCCCAGCATCCACAGCTGCCCTGCCTCAGATCAGACCCTGTGACCTTCCCAGGTTGGAGTTCACTCCCATGGCCTTGAAAGAGAATCCCTGGACCTTCCGCCTGTCCCCCACATCCCTCAATGCCCATCAGCAGCCCTGCATCCTGAAGAGGAGACCATTTCCATTCAATCAACCCACACTCACCAGGGCAAGAGACAATAACCTTAGTTGTACTAGTATGTGACTGACTGACAGGTATCTGTTCTCTTTAGAGACACAAGTGGAACTTTGAGCTCCATGACAATGGAAAGCAGACCGAAGGACACGTGACCAGGGAGAGATCTTCCGAGGGAAGACCCTGAGTCACAGACCTGTTGCCAGCAGGTGTCTGAGTCAAGGCCCGGCATGGGCTCTGCAGTTGGCATAGGAGCATCACTCAGTCCCTGTGCATCTCTGGGAAGAAATTCTGCCTCAGATTTGAACCTCCATCACCCTGAAGGTCCTAGGTGCGCCACCCTTAGGATCTGAGTGGCTGACTCACAAATTTTATTCTACCACAGACAGCCCGATCCTGACTTCTGCCCCACTCAGCTCAAAAGACTGTAGACAGAATCCCCTGTTTCTCAGAATTTCCAGAAGGAAGCCAGGGAGTACCCCAGAACCTCCCACCTGGGAAACTCTCAACAAACAAAAGACTTGTGTCCAACACCCAGTGTGGTCGCTTGAGAACCACGGGGGGAGGCGGCCCTCACACAGTCAAGGACCTCAAGACAGGGTGCCCCTGGGGTAACTCCAGGTTGTGAGTAGACAAGCCATTGTTCAGGGTGAGTGCCCCCACCCCCATCTGGACTTGCTGACGCTTGTAGATCAGCAATGACTTAACTTCTCTGAGCCTCAGCTTTACTTTGGGACTGACAACGGTAAAGCTCCAGGCTCTCCCATCTGCCCTTGGAGGTGGGGATTGGTTTGGGGGCTGCACCAGCCTTGGCCCAGAAAGTCTGTGGGAAGCAGCAGTTTCCAGGCACAGATCTTTCTGAGAGGAGTCTTCTCTCAGTCCTGTGGGAGGGACTGCCAGCCTGAGTCCCAGATGCTGGTCAGTTGCCTGTCTGGTCAGCACTCACATCCTCCTAAGTGGGTAAAGACCTTCACACATCCACCAATCAGGTCAAGGGTGGGCCTGGGAGCCAGACACCGGCCAGGCAGTACTGGGACAGTATTAGGGTACCAGCAGTTGGGTGTGGTGGTTGGCTTCCCAGTAACAGAAGCAAGGGCATTGGCTCTGAGGTCCCATGCCACCCCACAGATGGACCCTAGAATCCAAAGATCACAAGAGCACCAATCTCACGGGAACCAAGCAGCAGGCAGGGCTATGACCTGCCCACAGCTACACAGGAAGGGACAGTCTCCACTTCTGAGTTCTGGTTTCTCTCATCACATCTCCTCACAGGAGCCTCAGGACAGAAACACCAGGGTCACTCAAGCCTGGCCATGTGCTGTGTGTCCTCAGTGACTTAAGTTCTCAGGGCCTCAGCTTTACTCCCAAGTCAGGGCATCATAAGTTTCAGAGGCTGGTGAGCTCTGTTCCAGGAGCCACTGCAGGCTTTATTCTTGTCCCTTCTGTAGCCTCAGGTTCCCAGGGCGGACACCATTTGAGCTGGTGTCTTGCCAGTTGTCAAGGCACAGAGAGGTAGGCTTGTGCTCAGGGTGGCTCAGCTGCTACACAAAGGAGACCAGCTCGGAAGGGCAGAGGCTGAGGAGGAAGCTAAAAAAGCCTCATGCTGCTTAAGCATGAGAGTAAATAAAGCATTCTACAGCCTGCACGACCACTCGGATGTCCGTGACCCCGGTGTGAGGACACCCCAAGAGCCACTTAAGAGGCGGTTGCATGTGCACAGCCGTGCCTGGGCCCACTGGCACCTTGCCTGCCCTATCACAGGTAGCCAGGGTCCTCCCTCATCCCTGTGAGGAGCCTCCCGTCCTTACTCTTCAGCAGAGGGTTCCACACAGGCTCCTCCATCTTGCTCGTCTCCTCCATCAGACTGCCTTCCATGGGCCAGCCTCAGGTGGCTACTGCTCCCTGCAGCAAGTCTGGCGTCAGGGCCACCAGAGTAGGCATGTGACACCTCTGCAGCTCGGACAGGTGAAGGAGGCCACACCCAGGGCGAAAAGGGTTTATAAAATGACTCAGCGGCTCCCAGTCAGGTGTCCCAGCGTGGTTAATCATTATCAGGGAGACAGGCCCCCATGGTGGGGACAGACCCCCCATAAGGTAAGGACAGACCCCCCCCAAGCATAGAGATAGACCCTCAAGGGAGGCCTCTTGGCCTGGAACAAGCCCCTCTGGTTCTCACAGGTGACATTAGTCTAGGTCAGGTGCTGACATCGGGGGTCAGCACCCAGAGACCCTTGGCCTGCACCTCTGAGTCAGCAGCTGTTGTTCCCACCCCACTTAGCTCCCCCTCCCCCTGGCCAGCACCAACTTGCCCATGGTCATTAGCCCTCCCCAAGCACCTCCTCAATTCCCTGTGCCCTTCTGGCCACTGTGTTTTTCACAGGCCAGGTCGCATGGTGCTGAGGAAGCGAAGCGGGAGCTGACACAGGGAAGTTCAGCAAAGGCTCAGCTCCACGACACAGACAATGATACTTCTGTTTGTTCCTTTGTTCGTACATTCACGGTTTGTGCATTCACTCAGGCGTTTGTTTACACACTGGTTTGTTTATGCCCTCATTCATTCATTCGTTCATTCAGTAATTTTTTCCTTCTTTGATCTAGTCACTCATTCATTCATTTCTGTGTTTATCCGTCCATACATTTGTCCATGCCTTCAGCAATGGCATTCCTGAAACAACAGAGACTAGAGGAGACTGGGGTCACACAGGGCCTGGAGACGGACACCTGGGAAGGTGGGAACTCTCAGGAAGAGAGGGACAGGTGAGATTTCTCTCTGGAAGGTGCTACGGTCCTGTTCTGGGCCCAGTTCCCAGGTGGCCTGCAGCAAAGCAGCGCAGTGATACAGATACAGCTGACCCTAAGCACCTACTGTGTGCAGGTCCCACACTCAGGCCCTGGCCCTCTTGGCCACACGTCCCTGTGGTGGGTCTCTGTGGCTGCAGCCAAAGCAGGGCAGATCTTTGAGGCTTTATTTGATGTTCAGAGCCTCTGATGGCTTTAAACTTCAACACTAGTCTTATTATTAATACCGAGGCTTCAGCTGGGTCCTCTGGTGAATCTCACACTGTCAGGGAGGAGGGGCTGGGTTTGTCTCCCAGGGAGAAGAGAGCTGGTGGTAAATCCTAGGGGGGGGGCAAAGGCACCCCCAAAGAGGGCAGCCACTACCCCTAGGAGACAAATCATATCCCAGCTGGACTTCAATGCTGGCTCAGCTCCTAATGTCCAGGTTGGATCCCCCGGGTCTTTTAATGTAGATCTGATAAGTGACAGGTTGCCATTTCCTTGAGGTCCTGACCTGGCTTTGGGCAGAGCTGTTGGCTGCAGGCTGCAGACAGCATGATCTGGGATCCCTCTGGTGCCCCGCGTGCCCGGCTCACGCGCTGTAAACACTGAAATGAAATATTGCCTTATTTGGTCATAGAGCCCAGTCATCACTGAGAGGCCGCTCTGCCTTTGACTGTGTGAGAAAGGATGGATTCCACCCCCTTTGGCTGGGGTGGTGGGTGGGAAGGCGCTGCCTTGGGGTCCTGCACAACAGCAGAGGCACCATGCATGAGGAGCCAGGACGCTGTGCAGATAAACTGTCCTGTAAAGTTCCATGCTGGCAGCTCAGGTGTGGCCTGAGGGAAGACAAGGTGCTAGGGGAGCCTTGTCCCCACAGCCCAAGTCCCCAAGGGACGATAAAACACCTGACAAAATGAACTCAAGGGAGGAAGGCCTTATTTGGCTCACACTCTGAGGGCCCAGTCTATCATGGCAGGCAAGGCATGGTGGCCGCAGCACAAGGCAGCTGGTTACATTGCAGCCACAGTCAGGGAGAAATGGAGGTGAACGCTGGTGCTCAGCTCACTTCCTCCTTTTTCTTTAGTTCTGGACCATGTGGTGCTGTCCACATTCAGGCTGGGTCTTCCCTCTTCATTTAACCTAGAAAGTTTCTCATAGACAGGCCCGGAGGTGTCCACGGTGATCCTAGATCCCGTCAGAATGACAACAGGCTTCTGTGAGGGCCCTCGTGCTGGGTGTGGGGACAGAGTGCGGGTGTGTTTTCCCTCAGGGGGGCTTTCAGAGGCCCCACTCTGGGCTGGATGCCTCGTGCCTTGTTCTGGGTCTGGAGGACCTGAATCTCTCACAAAGGATGCCCCCATGGTCGTCCACCAGAAAAGCCCTGTGAGGATTCCCTGCTCAAAACAGCTGGGGGGCTGCCCTAAGCCCTCTACCCTGGTGCTCCTTCTGGAGGTGACCTCAGTCACAAGAAAGGCCCAGGAAGCCTACAGGCTGTGACTCACCAGCAGGACACACCTCAGGGAACCACAGGACACAGCAGTGAAATGGCAGAATCAGATTGAATCTGCGGCCCTGTACCCAGGCTGCAGTACAGCTGGGCTTCACATCTGTTTCCCCTGGGCCTCAGTTTCCTTGTCTGTAAAAAGGGCTTGCTGAGAAGCTGCCCTGCCCTTGAAGGATTGCCATGAGCAGTAGCACCCCGCACCCAGGAGTCACCGTCGGTGGGATGAAATAAACCACAAAGTGGGAATCTGTTACATTGGGCTTCCCATCTGACTGGGATGGAGCTGTGATGGCAGGGGCGAGAGCTACCTTTCTAAAAAGCCAGTGGCTTTGAGCATGCAGGCTTCACAACACAAACTGACGACATGTGAGAAGCCGGCCTCTGGAACTGGGGGTCTCCTGGCCTCATCCGTGTACTCCAGACTTTGGATGGAAACAAACTTCCATTTTATTCAAGACATGAAGTATTCTGAACTAGGAAGAAGGCTACAGAACTATGTGATGGCCAGAGTCCAGCCTCCAGGGTGAGGGACAGGGTCATCGACCCTCTGTGGCTGCCGCTCTTGCCTTTGAAACAGACCCAGCTCCCATTACTCTCTGCGTTCCTCCCCTCACCCCTTCTCTTGAGCATTCATTGGGCCCGTTTTTGTTGCTCAGTGCCCCCCCTAGGCACCGAGCCCTCCCTACTGTCTGGTGCCGCCCCTATTCCATGCCTACTGCTGTACTGTTCCTGCATTCAGGTCAGGCTTCTTACAGAGCCTGGGACCCAGGAAGGCCTCGGGCATGTCTAACTTTAGCCCTTGCCTAGAGTGGGCAGTGTCTGATGGCATTGGCCCAGCCTTCCTACCACACACTCAAGGATGAATTGCTCACCACCCCAGTGCTCCTGGCCACAGTCGTGAGCTCTCCCAACTGTGTGTCAACCCTGGGGAAGCAGGCAGACCTCTTTTCCTTATTCTGCTCAGTCGAGGGTTCCCTGGGCTCTGTTGTGCTGGGAGAGGGGTTGGATGGCAGTGACAGACAGTCTGTGCCACGTATGTGAAGATTATGGGTTGGTTAACCCACAGCCATTGTGAAGAAGTTGAGGTGAGGAGTGGAGGCACAGTTCAGGAGTGGAAGGCTTGCCCAGTACTTACAAGGGCCCCAGTTCTATCCTGTAGTAAATGGGAGTCATGGCGGTGCCCACAATCCCAGCACTGTGGACAGGAGGATCAAAGGTTCAAACCCATCCTTGACTACACAGTGGTAAGACTAGATCCTGTTGAGAGAGAGATAGACAGAGGGAAATCGAGACAGAGGACAAAGTGACAGGGCTGTGGGCTGCTGGTGCCCAGGTGTGAGTGCTGGGGGCTCCCTACTTCCCCTCTGGATCCTCAGTACTGGATGCACCCTCCCCATAAGATGAATTTATCTCAGGAACTCCTGGTCACGTTTGGAGACAGGCTGTTCCCAGGTGCAGTCTGTCGCAGGTCAGATGTGGGCAAAGGATTTGAACCAGGATGATTTGCTGGGATTCCAGAAACATCTCTTCTAAAATGCTTGCTTGAGACAGGCTGTCATGTAGCCCAGGCTGGCCTCAAACTGGCTGTGTAACCCCAGATGACCTGATCCCCTGCCTCCTTCTCTGAAATGCTGGTGTGGCAGGCCTGGCTCTTCCCAGGGTTCTCTTTAGAAATCTCTAGAAAGTGCACTCATTAGGTAGCTAAATGAGGTGGCGCCATGCCCGCCTCTGATCTGGGACCCGCTCCTTTCTCTAGAAACCCTTGCGATAACAGGAAGACTAGATTTCGGTCCTGCTAAACTTGAACCTACTTATCGCCCCTCTCTGGCTGTTTGAATGGTGGATAGGATGCCTGGGGTGTGGCTTGGCCGGCCGCCCCCGCATCACTTTTGTTTGAGCCTCGAGATCTGATGACAGCCGAGGCTCGGGAGACTGGCGATCCCCCGAGAATGCACCAGACGCCTTATTTGGGATTGCTGGGTTTTGAGCTTGCATGGGAGTATGGATTCTGCAGGACAGGGGTAAGGAGTGGCGATAGTGTTGCTCTCTCAGGAGGCCAACCATGAAACAAGAAGAAACTAATAGCCCTTGCTCGAGTTTGGCTGTGTGCCCTGGAGGAGCCAGGAGACCTCAGAACTGTTGCCTTCCTCCGGGGAAACAAGGTGGTTCCATAGGCCCATGTCTGGGGAGGAGATGCTGAGGAGGGGAGTAGCGAAGGAAAGGGTTAAGAGAGAAAGTTCAGGCTGAAGACTTAAGGGCAGGTAGAAAAAGAGCCAACCTAAATTGGCAAGAGCTTGTTCTCACACAGAGGGTCTAACACTGGCCTGGCTCAGCGGCCAAACTCTCTCATGGTTTCCCTGTAAGGCTCAGAGAGGTTAAATAACCTGCAATGGGGCACAAAGCCTGCAGGTGTGGAGCAGGGCTGCAGTCTAGGAGGGAGGCAGCTTTCCCAGTCTGTGAGGTACCTTTGCTCATGACAGTCTCTCCATCACTGTGTGATCTGGGCCTCTCAGAGACGCCCTTTGCGCAGAGTGTTTAATGATGCAGCCACCATGGGAAACTCCTAGGATTTTCTCAGTGAATCAAACACAGTCACCCTGCAACCTAGCTGTTCCTCCCTCAGGCTTGAACCTGAATGAACAAGTGTTGAGACATAAGCTTGCATGTAGATGACCACAGTGGCATCATACAATGGCAACAGGGGATACAGCCATCAGCTGTCCATCAGCTAATGGACAGGTAAAATGAGGCTTATCCTCACTGTAGAGTATCACTGGGTCAGCAAAATGAGTGATTCAAAAGTAAGCCAGGCCCATGAGACCACATGCATACGAAACACAGACAGAATGGAGATCAGCGGCTAAAGGGCCTGAGGAATGGCTAGGCAGTAACTGCTAAAGTCGAAGAGGGCTCTTTTGGGGGATGATAAAAATGTTTGATGTTGCTGGGCAGTGGTGGCACACACCTTTAAATCCAGTACTTGGGAGGCAGAGGCAGATCGATCTCTGTGAGTTCAAGGCCAGCCTGGTCTACAAAGCAAGTCCCAGGACAATCAGAGCTACATAGTGAGACCCTATCTCAAAAAAAAGGGGGGGTGTTTGATGTTAGCCAGATGTGGTGCCTTTAATCTCATGGGCAGGCAAAGGCAGGTGAATCTCTGTGTGTTGGAAGTCAACTTGGTCTACATGGTGAGACCCTCTCCGAGAAGACAGAGGAGAAAGAGGAGGAAAGAAAGAAAAAAATGAAAGAAAAGAAAGGGAAGAAAGAAATTGGAGGTTGCTAACACCCACACTGGGCAGCTCACAAACACCAGTAACTCCAGCACCAGGTGATCTGATGCTTCCTTCTGCCTCCACAGGAACCACACTTACATGCACGACGCCCCCCCCCCATAACTAAATACAAAAATTGCCCTTGGGCCACTGACCAGGAGCTGCTTAGGGGCAGCCTGCAGAAGGTCAGGGAGAGGGACTAAACCTGCGCCTATTCTGAATCAGCCAGGTAGTGTCCTGGATTGCATGTGAGAGTCCCCCCTACCAGTCTCACCTGAAACATGGTCTTCTAGAAGGTTCTTGGAAGCACACGGGAAGAAAGAAGGGAGGGTGTTTCAGCGTCCTGAGCTCCTGGGCCCACAGGCAGCATCTCTGTTCAGATGCCCCTGTGCTCTTCCAGGGCTAAACGTCCTGGCCCCAGCAGGACCTTGCCTGGGCTTCTTCAAGCTGTGGGATATTATTTAGTTTCCTTCCTGTTGCTGTGACAGACGCCATGACCAAAAGCAATTTGGAGAAGAAATGGTTTATTTGGCTTACATGTCCCAGGCTACATCCCACTGAAGGAACTCAAGGCGGGAACCCAGAGGTAGGAGCTGAAGCAGAGACCATAGAGAAACGCTATTGGTTGGCTCCCCGTGGTTTTCTCAGCTTCTTTCTTGTAGAGCTCTGGACTGCCTGTCCAGAGGCGATACCACCCACAGTGAGCTGGGCCCTCCCTTCCAATTATCAATCAAGAAAATACCCCCACAGACTTGCCTACAGGCCAATCTGATGGAGGCAATTCTCAGTTGAGGTTCCATCTTCCCAGATGACCCCAGCTTATGTCAAATTGACAAACAAAATTAGCCATCACTGATATTGTCCAGGGACAGCACCAAGAATGCCTGGGATAGTCTAGTGACCTGCACCGTGTAGCCTGTGGCCTTCCAGATCCTTCCAGGTCAGTCTTGGGTAGAGATAGCAAGGAAACCCAAGGGGCTCTAGGTCATGGTGAGCACTGTCTTCCTTTCCTGCCTAGGTGTCCCTGGGGTTGCCTCTTCCCCACCATGAGGCCCAGACAAGTTGACCTCTCCCTGGCAGCCATGGTGTGTGGCTCAGGACCAGACTTGACCCTGGAAGTTCTGAATACCAGAGACAGGGTAGAAATTGGCCAGTGACACAGGCTGATCCACTCAGAGGCACACTATGAATTTTGCTGGGACCCCTACGACTACCCCTCTCTGCTGTTGCTTTGGGCAACTCAGGGGACAGCTGTCACCAAACCTGTGGAGGGGTATATTCCTAAGAAACCAGCTGCTGAGTCCACCCTGGAACTTCCTGAGATGTGGCCTAGTCATTCCATTTCTCTCACACAGCCAGGTGCACGAGGACCACAGGAGCTGGGGAGATGCGACTGTGACAATAGGGAGGTGAACTTGAGTTTCTCTGAGGATGGGACAGGGTAGTTCCATCTCCTTCATGACAAACCCAGGGCCTTGGCCTGTTTGAGCACTTACTGTGTGGGAAAGAGTTCTGTCATGCATGTCAGACAGACAGTCCTGGCTGTGACGCCTCCCCCACCTGCCAGTTCTGGAGCCTTGGATTCGTCCTTGTCCGTGCCAGGACACTGCAGGCCTGTGCTGTACCTCCCTATCACAGTCCTATCAGGAATCAAGATGTTCTAGAGACACACGTGCCCTGCCCTTTGGCCATCGGGTTGTTCAATCCATGGACCCCACGGCATTGGAATTTTCCCAGGAGTCTCAGCTGGGGAAAGGAAAGGCTGAAGCCTGGTGTCAGCCAGAGGGGGAGCCCGTCTCCCAGAGAGACCTCACAGAGTTCTGAGAACTTGTCAAACCGCCTTGCAGGAGAGCCTGGAGCTGACCGTGATGGACCAGTGACGGGCAGGACCACACCCTGACCAGGACTACTTGGCCATGCACACCTCCTGCCCTCTGCTTAACCCTGAACCTCATGTCTGGACCCTGAGGACAGACTCGGGGGTCTCTGGACCTCTTTGTCCCTCTTCCCAAGGTGGCCGCACAGAATGACTCTCCTCTCTGCTTTTCACTGCTACTTAGCTGTTTAATTGACTCGCTGAGGACTGTGGATGAGCCTGGCTGGTTAGGGCTGCCTGGGCCCAGGTTCTGACCCTGACAGCTCTAGGAACTATTTCAACATCTGCTCCCAGCCTGGTTTCTGCCTTCTTACCTTGGCTTCCCTCTGAAGGGGGGGCCTGGCTGTCACACCCCGACCTCTGGGGCATCTGCCACAGTTGTTCCCCTTGGCACCACCCCAGAGTCTGACAGCAGCTGGCCCCCTGCAGGATGACTTATTCTGTCACTTGATGACAGCCAGGCCTGCAGTCCTCCTAGTCCTCAGTGGTGACGTAGGTGTTGGACTGCATACTCCACCTCCATCCATACCCCACTCCTACCCTGCCCCACCTCCAGCGAAAGCCTTTGGCTACAGCATATTTGGAGTTCTCGGTATGCAGGCCATCCACCCCCAGGGGGTGGCATCCGTCAGCACAGGGTCCTTGTGTATGAGCCACACACTGCTGTGTATACAACAGCTGTGACTTTTGCCTGTTAAAAATGGGATGTGAAGGAAGCCTGGTAGTGGCTATGGCAACTGCTGTACTGTCCTGTTGGGCATAAGCTTCACCTGGCCTGAGCCTACCAGAATGGACCTCTGCTCCTGCAGGGTCCCGCAGGGCTGGGGGGTGGGGGCGGACAACCAAGGACAGCTCCTGCATTGTTACCAGACACTGCCTTTCTGCCAGGCCTCTGTCCCCTCCCTCTTTCCTCTCCTCCCTCCTCCCTGTCCTCCCCACCTCCTCTCTCTCTTCCACCTTCCTGGAGACGTGGGCCTGCTACCCTGCTGCTCTTCAGGGATTTGGACAAAGGATGATTGAAATTAAAATAAGAAGTGAGGTCTAGAGACCTTAATATTAAAAAGAAAAGAGAAAGACGAGGAAGTTGTTAGATTAAATCCCTGTTCCTAATTCTCCCCTGATGGGAAGTCAGCCGCTCATTAACCCCGGAACAACGTAGTTAGACAGTAGTTATAGGACGTGAAACACGGAAGGCCCCCAAGGGTGCCCGTAGGCATGCGGGCATTGCACACAGATGGGGCGCACGTGTGGGGAGCAGGCTAGCCTTCAGAGCCAGCCTTGCAGCGCACTAGCATGCTGCCACGCTGCCGCTGCTGCCCCACGCTCCGCGGTCAGCCGGCGACACTGGCAAACACAGCACTGAATGCGTGGTGACCAGTGTCTGTCATCCTAGCACTCGGGAGGTAGAGGCAGGAGAATCAGCTCAAGGTCATCATTGGCCACTTAGTGAGTTTGAGGCCAGCCTGGATTACCTCACACCCAAAAGAAAAAGGAAGGAAGGGAGGGAGGGAGGAAGGGAGGAAGAAAGGAAATAATAATTCAAGGCTTTTTGCCCCAAAAGCACCATTTAGAATGCTACTAGCCCTGCCAAACAAAGTAAAAATTTTAATTTATTGAATTTTAATTCAATCAACCAACTTTTTAATACTCTTTCTTTCTTTTGACAGGCTCCCCTCTCTTGACTGCCCCAACCCCCACAGAGCAGAGTCTTCTCCTCATCAGGAGTATTTCATAAACCGCAGTGCCCACTAGCTACCTCTGCCTTTGGTGCGCAGCTGTGACTGCATCCTTAGTGTCTGGTGCCCTTACACGCCCCCTCTGCGCAGGACCCAGACTTCTTTTTTTTTTAAGCCTCTCTGGGTATGCTCTCTTCATGGCCAGCTGGGTGGGTGGCAAGGCCTCTCCATTGCTGAGCTGAGCTCAGCTGTCCCTAGGGATCTTATGTTCAGACCTCAGAGCCTGTGTGGATAAACAGACCCTCAGAGAACCCTTGTCTGGAGCCTGTGGATTAAGTTCAACTGGTGGCCTCCTGGGCTAGTATTCACCAAGCTCCCTCAGCTTGGGAAGGATTGGAGAACATGGTATCTGTCGGGAGTGACTACTTTCTGCTCCAGGAGCACCTGGGGAAACTGAGGACCTGTTACTCAGAAGCACAGGCTAAAGTTCCAGCAATATTTCTATGAACTGTAATGCTTGGAGTATCAAATACAGGTTTCTGGGGTGTTCTGGAATGTTCCATCATGCTTCCAAACGACTACTGATGTTTGTCTCTCTGTGTGTCTCTGTCTCTGTCTTTCTCTCTCTCTAAAATCAGAGACGATTGGCAAGATGCAGTCAGTATAGAGGTGCCTCTAGTCTATGGTTCTGGGCTCTGTCTGGTATGCAACAAGGGTAGCTTCTAGAATGGTTCACCTTTATACAAACCAGACCAAAGTGCTCCCTCCTCAAGACACTTCCACATGACAAGAAATCTGCTTGATGCAAAGCAGTTGCATCAAGTCCATACTGAGAATGGAATCCACTGACCATGTATCTCCATCTACCCGTATGCCCACCTACCCATCCATCCATTCAACCACCCATCCATCCACTCATCCATCTACTCATCCATCCACCCATGCATCTACCCATCTATCTACCCATCCATCCATTCACCCATCCATCTACCCATTCAACCACCCATCCATCCATCCATATACCCATCTATCCATCTACCCACCCATCCACACATCCATCCACCCATCCATCCACCCATGCATCTATCCACCCACCATCCATTCACCCATCCATCTACCCATTCAACCACCCATCCACCCATCCATCCATTCATCTACCCATCTATCTGTTTATCCACCCATCCACGCATCCATCCACCCATCCATCCGCTCATCTATCTGCTTATCCACCCACCATCCACTCATCCATCCATCATCCTGTCATACATTCAGGCATCTGCTCACATATCTATTCATCCATTCGCAAGCCCACCCATCCACCACCCTGACTCAGGTGGGAGAAGGCACCTGAGCAGAACAGCAATGGTGCCTAGAAGCTGTAGGTAGGAGAAGAAACTTCTCCACCTGACCACATCATGTTCCAGAGTCCCGAGTCTGCCTCACAGAGCTGGCGTGAGATCCTGAGTGCTCCCATCTATGGCAAAGGAAGCAAATCTCAGGCTCCATGCTCTCAGGCAAGAGGACACCAGACCCCAGAGCTTTGCTTCTGCAAGGGGCCACTGATTGGTGCTTCTACAAGTTGGTCCCTTGAGAACTTCAGGCTCCCAAACCCTGGAGCGTGTCAACTTGCTATGAATGGCCCTGTATGTTGCCTCAGTTTCTCTCTGTGCCAGCCCTCTTCCTGAAGCCCCACCAGCTTAGATAGGGTCTCTTGGTAGCTCCCTCTGTCCCAGATACTATACACTGGAGATACCATGCTGGGCATGTGACAGGCCAGGGCAAGCAGTCACAAGGATGAGCCTCTATGTTTTATCAGGCTTTATCAGCAGGCGTCTGTTCCCAGGGACATGCTTGACCCAAGTGAAGATCTCCAAGGCCATTGTTACCAGGCATCAGTTTCCCAGGGTCAGATTAGATTCCATTCTGCCAGAATGAGCCATCATCTTCCAGCCAGTCATGCACAAAGAACACCATGTCTCCGTAGGCCACTCACCCCTAACTGAAGCTGGGAGATCCCAGCAGGTCTCATCCCTCCCTCACCTGGTTCCCACCCTTGAGCATGCTCCCTAGGGAACTTCAGGTTCATACGTAGAAGCAGGAAGGACTCTCCATGGCCTGGGACTGAGTCCTGAAGTGGTACTTCCAGCCTGAGTTGACGGACAGGCCACTCCCAGTCTGCGGGTTGCAGAGCCATGGCGGGCTCTTTGGGCCCCTCTCTGTCAGCCCACGCGTTCTCACGGTTGCTGGCTTCCGGGTGTCCTGGGTCAGTCCCTGTAATAGCCTCCCTCCTGGGGCCTGGTCTGTCCCCTGCAGCTGAGAGGGAGGCGTGGGAAATGCGGGTGGTTCGGCAGCCACAAGGTTTGCGATGCTGAGCCTGCCTCCTTCAGGTCTGCTTCCCTGAGGCAGGCAGGGGGGTCACTCCACATCATTATCTGAGTCCACATGGATCTACAGAGGTGCCCTGGGACTCCGGTTGGCCTAAGAATCCCACAGCCAGAATGCCTGCCTCAGGAGCCTTTGTGCACCCACCTTCCACCCTCGGATCTCAGCTTCCACCTTCTCTCTGGGGACCCATCCTCCCAACCTCAGAACTGTCTGAAACCTCTGAAGGCTGTCAGCCTGTGCCATGCCGGTCAGCAGGGGCTTCACTCCACGGCTGAGTGTGGAAGTCACTAGGGTACCAGTGGCTGCAGCTGGACAGTGCCCTCAAAGTCAACACAGATTGGAAGCTGGCCCTCCCTCTGCAGCTGGATAGACCAACAGGACTTGTCCAGATTGAACCTCCTCTCCCTTTTCCCAGACCCTCCTGCAATCCCACCTGTGGATAATCCCTGCTGGACCTAGAAAGGAGCATGTACTCAACACACTGCCTGTAGCCCTCACTGAACTGAAGCCCAAGAGGAGCAATGGACATCAACCACAATATCACATAAAATACCCAGAAGGAGCTGGGCAGTGGTGGCACACACCTTTAATCCCAGCACTTGGAGAGCAGAGGCAGGTGGATCTCTGTGAGTTTGAGGCCAGCCTGGTCTATAGAGAGAGTTCCAGGACAGCCAAGGCTTCAGAGAGAAACCCTTTCTTGAAAAAACCAAATCAAACCAAACAACAATAACAAACAAATAAATAGCAAATAACAAAGCAAACAAACAAAAACAAAACAAAAAAACACCCTAAAAAGGGACATCTGGTATCAGCCCTAGGGTGTGGCACATGGGGGCAAGCTATTCTAGCGAGGGTACAGGCCATCCTCACTCCATCTTCTGGAGGTTGTACCCTGGGCAAGAGACTACTGGTACTGGCTCTCATTCAAAGCAGCCGACCACTTCCTGTGGGGCAACACTGGAGGGCTGGAGGGAGGTGGACAGGTAGACTCCCTGCTAGGCACACAGGGAACCAGCCTAAATACCTTCTCTTCCGACTGCAAGTTCTAGCTCTGACTCCAGAGGAATGCAGCCTGAGCCAGCTTGTGGCCTGTTTCCTAGGTGCCATGGCCCCTGTGATTTGGAGACCTGTAAAAAAATCACATCTTGGGAGGCGAGCTGGATCCTAGGGGTGGAGCTCAGATCTGGAAGTAAACTTAGATACTGGGAGGGATTAGGTCCTGGGAGGGACTCAGTTCTGGGGGAATGCTCGGGTTTTCGGGGGAAACTTGGTCTTGGGGCTGTGATGCGTGGTCTGACCCACCAATCCTCACTCAGCAGGAGAGAGCAAGCAGCATGGCCAGGGCCTCAGAGGCAGAGTCCATGTTCCCCCATCCCTTCCTCCCTTCCTCCTTATCTTCCCGGACCCTGCTCCTTCCTCTGAACTAAAGTGACCTGATCATCCTCGGGGACAAGCTACCCCTCAGGGACACTGTGCACGGAGACAGTTTTATTGTCATAGAAGCAGGATGGATGTAACGGAGAGAGACTAGGATAATCCACAACATAGAAAGTTCTGCAGTCCAGTGTAAACAATGCCAACAATGAGCAGCCCAGCTCTGAGCCTAGCCTGGCCTCCACAGGGGCTTCCTTTTGGCCCCTCTGCAGAAGGTCATTAGGCCAGTCTTTCTTCTATCTTTAAAAAAAAAAAATCTGCTTCCAGCACCAAGTTGCCTTGAGGAGAATCAAGGAGGATGAGGAAAAAAATCAAACAAAACATAAGCTCATGTCACAGGGGACAGAGCCAGGTACAGGCCAGAAGGCACAGTACAAGCAAAAAAGCCCTGTGAGCTCCTGGAGAGGGCACAGCCCATGCAAAGGCCCTGGGGTGGGGGTGGGGTGGAGGGGCTCTTGAAGGGTTCAGCATATACAGAGGCCCTGGGCGAGCTCCTGCAGAGGGAAGGTTGTGTCCGTGCCAGCTCTGGTAGACACCCTGGCCCACGTGCCTTCGCCCTCCTCACCACTCTCTCTCCCAGGAAAGAAGGCCGTCAACATAGCAGGTTTAATTATAAGTGACAGAGGCTGGGGTCACAGCCCAGCGACACGAAAGAGAGACTTCAAAGCCAGTGTCTCCAGCCCTACTCTTGGATAAAACATCCAGATGGCTGGGTTGATGAGTTCTGGCATCCACCCAGGCAGAGCCCTGGCCAGCATGAGGTTTCTCCCAGGCCTGGAGACCATGATTACAGCATACAGGCAGGAATGGGTTGGTGCAAGGGCCAGCCTGGGTCTTTCTAAACGAACCTGCAGTCACACTAATGCTGTAGGTTCCCAGAAGAATCAAGGACTCAGGCAAAGCCTATGCATGGAAATGGTTGGCCACTCCTAGACCTGTGAAGCCATTTGCAGTCTCTGGTGCAGATAGTCTCCCAGCAACAGCTGAGGGACCCACGGACACTGGCTAAGTTGCAAGTAGTTTATGTTGAGCTGCGGCCTTTGCAGCCAGGACTGGTCGAAGCTGTTGGAACTTCTAGAGGTCTGACCCAGGGCAGGGTCCTGAACTCAGGGAAGTTGACTGGGGGCAGCAGGGGCGCTGGCCTTGCAACACACTCAGGAAGCTTGGAAGCTGCCAAGTAGAGATCAGAACTACCCTGCTGTGTTTGAAGAACTTGAACATGAAACCAAGAAATAGATGTATAGGGACTCTGCTTCTCTTGTCCTGGCTTTGAGTTCCAGACTCACCCTCAACAGGGCTAGAGAGATGGCTCTTTGGGTGAAAGCACTGTTTGCTCTCACGAAGGACCTAGGTTCGGTTCCCAGCATCCACAGGGCAGCTCACAACTATCTGCAATTCAGTTCTAGAGGATCTGATGCCCTCTTCTGGCCTCTTCAAGCATTGCATGAGCATACAAGCAAATATTCACACACATAAAATACAATGCTTTTTAAAGGGATGAAAAGATTAAATTTTTAAATGAACAAAAACAGAAACTTGAGAAAACTCTTAACACTCCCCGAATGCTGTGCCACTACCCCAACAGGAAAGGCATGGGCAGAAGCATGAAGCAGCTGCGGTCAAGAAGCAGAGAGCTGGCTCAGTAGTTGCCTTGTTCCTTTTTATTCAGTCTAGGACCCAGCCAATAGGAAGGTGCTGCCCAAATGCAGGATGTGCCTCCCTTCCCCAGTTAAACCCTTCTGGAAACACTATCCCAGATGTGCCCAGAGGTGTGTCTCCCAGGTGATTCCAAATCCAGTCCAAACGAGAAGTCTCACATTTGTTTTTCTTGTCTAATTGCTCCAGCTACAGCCTCTAGCATGACACACAGGAGAAGTGAGAATGGACTTCTGGTTTGCTCTTACTTGGAAGGTTCTGTCTTTGTGGAGGAAGATGGCCTTTGTTGATCTTTTTTATCCATTCCTATTTACTGTTTGGTCTTAAAATGTGTGCATGCATACGTATGTGTGGTGTATGTGCACACATGCATGCGTGAGTGTGTGTGTGTGTGTATCAGGGAAATTTATTAGTAAATGTTATGTGCTTTCTCTATATTTGGGAGGTTTTTACAATGTGTCTTTGTGGGGGTCCATGCACATATATGCCGTGGTCCTCATGTGGAGGTCAGAGAACAACCTGGGGAGTTGGTGCTCCCCTTCCTCCACATAGGTTCCAGAGTTCTAACTCAAATCATCAGGTTCAACAGCAAACACCTTTACCCACTAAAAACACTGTATATTGATATTCTCAAGAGATTGGCCTGCACTTTTGCATTTTATTTATGTATTTATGCTTTTGTGTATTTATTTATGGTCTCTTGTAACCCAGGCTAACCTAAAATCCTGATCCTCCTACCTCTACTTCCCTCATGTTGGGTTTATAGACGTGTGTAACTATGCTTGTCTTATTTCTTTTGGTTTTGTTGTTGTTATAAGACAAGGTCCCACACTGTAGCCCAGGCTGGCTTGAAACTCACTATGTAGTCCTGGTTGGCCTTGGACTCACCACAATCTTTCTGCCTCAGTCTCCCAAGTACTGGGATTGCAGGCAATAACTCCCATGGCTGGCTAGTTTTGCCCCCCTCCTATCTGAACTTGATATCCATGCCACACTAGTCGACAGACTTGGGAATTGGACTCTGGTTGGCTTTTCTTGTGCCTTGAGACAGTGTAAAGGGTGCTGGAGTCATCTGTTCCCTCAACCTGGGAGAATTCCTATGGGAAACGGCTGGGCTGCAGCCTAGCAGCTGAGATAAGAGGCCTATTTGAGACCTACATTGTTTTCTTTTTTCCAGTGGGAAGTGGGAAGTTTTTTGTTAGTTTTTTTTTTCTGTCTCTTCTGCGGTTATGTTCCCTAATTTACATTTTCTTAGAAAATCAGCATATTCCCAGCTCTCTGCTCTGCCCTATGCTCCTCTCTGCTCTCCTTTCTACCCTCTGTCCACAACCACAGAGGTGTCCGGCATGTTCGCTCAGAAGCTGTGCTGCCCAGCCATCTTCCTGCCTCGTGGGTCTCACCTACCTTCTCTTGCCTCCTCCCTCCATAGAGCTCTATGTTAGGCCCCATCTGTGCACCTGGCCTGTAGTGTGGAACCAGGAAGTCCCTAACATGCTGGGCTACACAGTAGCTACTGGATCTGGAGGGCCAGGGACACTGGAACAGCATGTGGCTGGCTGGTGACAGCAGGGGCAGGAGGCGGCAATGGCCAGTGCAGGATAGGCTCTGGCACTTTGGGACTGTGTTTTGTCATTTGTCAATGTTCCTTCCCAGAGCTGGGGGTCAGATGGGGCTCAGAGACAAGGGGTGATGTGTGTGTCTTGCACCCTTCATCGCTACCACATAGTCTATATCCAGAGCAACTAAATCATGCACAAGACAGACAGACAGACAGCAGTACAAAGGCAACTGACAATGTTTCGTAGAACAGCTCAGAAAGGCCAGAAACCCTGGCTAGGCCCACTCCTAGCCTGAGGCTCCGAGGCTGGGTAAGGCTGCCTCCTACAGAGGCCACCTGGGAGTGGGATCCGCTGTGGGCTGGACAAGGGGACTAGACCCAGGAAATTAGCTTAGACCACAAGAGTCAGGGAGTTTTTCTGGTTCTTGGCACTGTTGATTTAGGCAGGTGGTACAGGAGGGAACCCTGCTTAGGGAAGTCGCTCGGGGACCCTAAGCTCCATTTAGCCACGACTCTCTAAGGCCTTAGAGTTCTCAGAGCTCTTTGGCAGACTTGGTAACAAGCACGGAATACACCCAGTTACCCGTAAGTGAGAGCGGCCGACAGAGGCCAGACAGCAAGTGTCTTCCTGTCTCTTGTGGCTGTGAGGAGAATGTAGGTATGTGGACCTACCTCATCCCAAAAAGCTGAAGTTGTGTTTATGCAGCTCCGCCCTGGAAATCCCCGGAGGAGGCTGCCAGGAGAGCTCGGAACTCAGAGCAGCGCCCATTAGCTCCTCTCGGGAATAAGTTTTCCTCTCTGGTTCCTGTTGCCAATGGCCTCTTACAGTCTTATCGTACTCTGCAAGTGGCTCCTCCGTTCCTTTCACATCTACAGAGCAAGACCAGATGGAATTCTAAAGCAAAGTGTGTCTCTTCCCTCAGAGTTTCCAGTTTTTGGCCCCACTGCGGGTGGGCGGTGAGGGAGATGGGACAGGATCTTTCTTCTGATGGTGGAAGGGGGGAAACAGAAGGCCACAGCCCCTAGAGGCCTAGCTCCCTCCGGCAGCCCACGTGGCTAACTGCTGTGCTCTGTGAACCCACTGGCCCACTGACATGTAGTGGGGCTTGGGCCAGTCCAGAGCTCTGAGGACAGTGTCTGTGGCCTAGAACGCCATTTGTCAGACCGGGGCTACTGCAGACAGCAGGCTTCCCCCTGTGTCTTCTTCTTGTGCTGAGCAGACAGATAGATGCCTAGTGTAGGGGCCTCTAGCTCTCCCTGAGGCCCCACCAACCTCTCTTGTACCTTCCCCAAACCTAAGGCGAAGTCACCACAACTTAAAACTAACCACGATGAGGCAGCATTTAGTTCATTTCAGATGCTGCAAGCTCCATGGATCCCTCTAACCTCATCACCCCAAAAGGAGACGTCCCCATTAAGTACTCTCTTCCCATCCTCATAACATCAACCTCTACTGACTACCTGAGATGGTGAATATAGTTGCCAGGATCTAGAACCCCCGTGGTGACAAGCTTTTGAACATGTCTGTGAGGGAGTCTCTAGATCCAGTTAATTGAGGTGTGAATACTCACTCTAAGTGTAGGTGTCACCAGTCCAGCGGCTGGTGACCAGACCAAGTGGAAAGGAGAAAGTAAACCGAGCGCCAGCGTTCTCACTCACTGCTTGCTAACTGTGGATGCGATGTGACCAGCTGCCTCTGGCTCCTTCTGTCCTAGCTTCCCAACGTGGTAGGCTGTGCCCTCGAACTGTGAACCAGAATAAATCCTCACTCCCTCAGTTGACTTTATCAGGTATTTTGTCACTGAGTTAACTAATAATGAGTTAATTAATATGATTAATTAACTAATAAAGTACCAGGCTTCACTCTAATGCTCCAATTCCAGACATTCTGTGTGGCTCATGTGTGGGGCCCCATGTGTGTGGCTTTTGCTCTTACACACTATTTTGAGGCCCCTCCACTCTCATCATACTCCTCCCCTTTGCAGAGCTAGGAGCTGCTGGCCCCAACCACACCAGGAATTCTGCTTCCCTAAGACTCTTCCTTGAGGCTCTTCTCGGCATCCTGCCCGTCCCCAGGTGCACATCTGGACAGGAAACCGCAAATGCTCCTCGGATGTTGAGGACTAACAGAGGCAGCAAGCGCATCTCTGTGAGCTCAGGCTGAGGCTCGCCATCTCCTGCCCCGCAGCTCCGGAGGCCACGCATCTGTCAGTAATTTTGCCTTTGTAAATAGCTGTGCTTCTACTTTGTTTGAAAGGCTGCCTGCGCGGGTGGATGGCCCTGGGCTCCCCATACCCTTCACACCGATTTCCTCCTGAAACGGCGCAGTGATGCTTGTCTTGTGGGGTGACCATCTTCCCACACAGGACACCTAGACTTTACCAAATCAATGTAGTCTATGCTCCTAGGGACCCAGGAGTGGAAGGCAGATGGTGGATCCTCTGCTCCAATGGAGAGGCCTATACCCTCCCGAGTGACTGTGTTGCTTCCTTCTCCTGCCCACTCTTTCCTTCTGGGATCCCACCTAGTATGGGAGGTCCTCTACCCCATAGGCACTGGCTGGCAGCATGCCACCACTGTATCCCCAGCTAGCTCTGTGTCTGCCAGTGTTCGGAGCGTCATGGTGGGGACAGAGTATCTGGGACTAGACTAGGATGGTGACTGCTGTTTCTGGGTCTTCCTGGGGCCACCAGTCCAGGGACAGTGGTAAGGCGTTCCCCCCCCCCCGCCCCACCGGTGGCAGGAGGAAGCCATTCATCATCCCGGAGATCTGGCTGCTGGTATGTTTATCTGCAGGAAGGAAACGAAGCCTTTTCATCTCTTCCCAGAGGCGTCTGGCCCACTCACTCTCCGATCTGTCAGCCAGGGGAATTTTAAATAATGTGCCGTTCACTGTCAGTACCTGTTTTGTGTCTTCGGGGTTCTGTGTGCCTTGCTCCCTGGGTGTCTCTCGTTATTGCTGCTTCCTCCTTGAGATAAATCCTGTCATAAATGTATTTCTTGTTGGAGCAGAATTTAAAGGTCTGTCCCAGTAGCGTGGGCTATCTCCTCAGCCCAGAGTGAGCAGAGTCAGCTACATAAACATTGGGGCCTATGGGTGCTGGTGGGGATGTCTGCTGGGTCTAGGAGGTCACCATCCTGCAGAGTAGAGGCAACACAATTGTTTCCCAAAATTTCCAAATGGAAACAATTAGTGGAGGTGGAGTGTGGTAGAAAGAACTAGTTGCCCATATTGGTCTGGGAACCCTTGGTTATTATCCATGAGTACCTCCTGAATCTTGTGGCACTGAACCTCCAGTTTCTTGAGGTGAGATGACCAGGAATGAGACCATAGGGTGAATGAACTCTCAATCCACCCATCAATTCAACATCCGTCTATTTTTCTATCCATTCACCCATCCATCTATACATTTATCTATCCTTTCATATATCAGTCCATTCATCTATCCATCCATCCACCATTCATCCATTTATCTACTCATTCATTCATTCACTTATCCATTTATCCATCCATCCATCCACCACCCATGCATCTGCCCACTTTATCACCCACCCTTCTTTCCACCCATCCATTCAACTACTCCTTCACCCTCCCACCCACCTACCCATCCATTTACCCATCCATCCACCTACTCTCCTATCCATCCATTTACCCATCCATCCATGCACCCTCCATCCACGTACCCAGACAGCCATGCACCTTGTCAGCCATTCACCCAGCCAGCCATGCACCCAGCCAGCCATGCACCCAGCCAGTCATGCTCGAAGAACTTACTGCACATCTACTATGCCGCAGACCCGGTGTGGTTGCTGTGGATTCTGTGATGACAAGGACAACCAACCCCTGCCCACAGGGGTGCTAACAGAATGGGAAAGGAACAAGGAGAAATTGCGGGGAAGTACATGAAGGGGAAGTAGAGGTAGCATGTGACGGAGAGCTAAGTGGATCATCCTTGAGACAGGCTGTAGAAACTGAGTGAAAGGAGTGACATCAGTAAAGTGAAGAACAGAGGGGGCCAGGGTCTCCAGCCAGGATCAGATCTGAGGCTGGACAAGCAGGAGAAAGTGTCAAGCCTGGAGGCATGGAGGGGCTTCCCACTGGGACCTGAGCAGAGCTCTGTACTATACCAGCTGTGGTGAGCCTGGGAAGAGGGGCTCCTGGTCTGCCCCATGGGCTGAAGGTAGATAGACCACATATCCCTCAGTCAGGAAGTCCAGAAAGGGCTGGGCTGCAGCTGTGTCCATAGGTGGCCAGAGGCAATAGCAGCCCCAGGCGCAGTCTATGAGGAGATGCGGTGCTTGCCTTTTGCACTTGTCTCTTAGCTTCTCCCTCGAGTCCTTGTCCAACTCTCCTGCTTCAGTGGGGCTGACTGCCTGGGTGTCCACCAAACCTCCAGCTCAGGGGCGGTCAACCCCTGCTGCCATGCTTGCTGTGGTCAGAGTCTGGGGATTGTGAGAACTGCTGGCCCGAGGTCAGCGAGAAGCTGCAGCTGACAGAGTGACTCAGGGGAGGAACAATCCAGAAGCCTAGGCTTGGGGTCAGGACCTGGAAAGCTGGGTTCCCGCTCCTTTAAACCTGGCATGGTCACAGGAGCTAAACACCTCTGCACATCTGGGAACCAGGAGAATGCCGTAAGCTAAGCTCCCAGACTGGATAGACTCAGCACATGCCCGCTGCTCTGGCTTCAGGTGACGCCTCACCGACTTCTTGCCCAGCACATGGCCTCATAGGCTGTCATCCCTGACAGTCCAGCAACTGTGAGGCTCTGAGTTCAGGGGATGAAGGCACCTCAGAGAGTTAGGGACACAGCCTCAGTGCTCCTTGTCCAGACACTCTGGGTGGAAGATGCTCAGGGTCTGGGTGAAGGCTGGGCTTAAACATAATGAATGAAACATAATGATCTGGGGGAAGAGCAGAGTCGGGGAGAGTCGGGCAGAGAGCCAGTGGAAGAGCAGGCCCCGGTGCAGGAGGAGTCTACCAGGAGGGGTGCCAGTCCCTCTAAAGACATTGTCCCTCCCTGCTCAATCACTGCCACTTAGGGGACCCTGATTGGTCACCTAGCATGCCATCCCAAGGCAATAATGCCTTAGAGAGAGAGACCCTGGACTTAGAGAATAAGAAGGGTGTCTTGGGCAGTGAGGGCAGGAATGAAAGGGCATCCCACCACAGGAGACCCTCTGTGGAGGGCAGGGTTAAGGAACAGGCACCCTTCTGCCATGTCCTGCCTGCTTTCTTCCAAATGAGTGTGTGAGGACACCTGTGGCAGAGCCCCACTGTGGGTGGACCCTCCCACACCCCATGAGCACACTATACAGAGAGTGCTTATGGACAGAAATAGCTTTGGTGAGTTCCGAAGGTCAGATGCTGAGGTCATGCTGTAGCTAGGATCCTGCTGGCTCAGAAGATATCAGAAAAGGGTCTGCCCAGGTCTCTCCTAGCTCCATGGTATCAGAGAGCCTGTCCTCAAGTCTGTCTATCTATCTGTTTGTTTGTCCTTATAGAGGGTCAGCAGCCCTGTGGAATCAGTGCTACCCTGAGTGCAGTGATTTCATTCTGATGGTGATCCCATTCGGGGATGCTGGGGCCTAGGACTGAACCATGGGGACTGACTGTCCTAGTTAGCTTTCTGTTGCTGTGATAAACACTGCAGCCAAAAGTGACTTGGCCAGGAAAGGGTTTATTTGGCTTGTCACTGAGGGAAGAAAGGGTAGGAACCTGGAGGCAAGAATTGAAGCAGAGGCCATGGAGGAGTGCTGCTTCCTGGCCTGGCCTGTGCCTCCTAGCTTGCTCAGCCTACTTTCTTATACCACTCAGGACCACCTGTCTAGAGATGGTACTGCCCACAGGGAGCTAGGCCCTCCCACATCCATCATTAATCCAGAAAATGTACTGTCAGGGCTTCACAGAGAAGCCCTGTCTCAAAAAGAAAGGAAGGAAGGAAGGAAGGAAGGAAGGAAGGAAGGAAGGAAGGAAGGAAGGAAGGAAGGAAGGAAGGAAGGAAGGAAGAATTCTGACTGTGACACTTGCTGAGTCTCTCTTAGGAGGAACGGGAGCCCAGGTACTTAAACTGCCTGCTCATTCCAACCCTGCCTTGAACTGAACGTGGAGGCTTGGCTCCCGGCTGCTGAGAGCCCCTGGAGCCTCCTGGAGCGGTCTTCCTGGTGCCCGGAAGATGCCAGGCTCTTTGGGGCACTAGGCCAGGTGTTTGCCTGAAAGGGATCGGCTGGGGATAGGCTATTCGCTGCACCTTCTACCTATCCAGCTGTTGCTCAGTCTCCCACAGGCCATTCCCAGAAGTCTTAGCCTTTGGGCTTTCCCAGTGACCATAGTTCTAGGAACCAACTCAAGGACACTGTCCCCCAAGAGACTTCCTGGGTTAGCGTTTGTCCCTTCCTTTTGCTACTGTTTGGGCAGGTGCAGCCTTGCCTAGAGGCTCTGCGGTCAGAGCCAGCCCCAGCCCTGCCACGCTGAAGAACTGAGCCCTGCCTGGGATATTGCTGGCCCAAGACCCCCTGGACCACTTGAAGGAAGGCAAAAACATCAGAAGGCTAATAGGACACTTTTAGGACCAGCCACCAGACACATGGCTTGAGTATCCCCTCAAGGCTCATGTGGAAACCTCAGTCAGTCCCATGCAGTGTTAATAGAGGGACAGCTGGGGCCTTTAAGCACTAGCGAGTGCCTAGGGCTTTGTGGGGTATCTGTCCCTCTTTCCAGGTGATGCTCCGAGCCTCCACAGAGCCCTGCAGATCCCCTGCTTGTCAAGCAGCCTTCACACAAGCAACCTGTACCTCAGGCTAAAAAGATGTTTGTTCTTTGTGACCACCAGCTGCGGGTGTTCTGCTGCTATGACAGAGAGTAGTGACCACCAAGGTCTAGCTTCCCGCAAGAGGTATCATCTGAGTCCCCCTCTGGCACCGCACCTGTCACACTTGCTCCTCAGTCCCTCAGAATTCTCCACCCCCAGAGCTTTGCCTCCACTGCCCCCTTCTCAATCCCAGAACTCACAGTGAACTCTCTCCCTGGTGGCAGTCCTGTCAGGAAGCCCTGGATAGCCCCATCTTACTTTGCTGTCCCTCTGCCTGACACTGTTTCTCTTAGTGTGACAGTCCCGTCTTCTCCTGGACTTCAGGATCAGCAATGGCTGTGGGAACCCTGGCTCTGGCCCCTCAGCCAAGTGACTCAGGGACATAAACCACAAACAGGATAGGTCTACCCTAACCCCAGTCTAGATGGGTGTCAGGGAACTGTACTCAGCGCTGTGGAACTGAATCCCTCCCTGACCTGGAGGTCAAAGGGCATCGGTCTCCCAGGAGTGGGTGGTTGAGGCCATGGCTCTGGTGGCCCTGGCTATGGAGCCTTCCGGAAGCCAGCCTGATACTGTCCCTCGGTTGCAGAATTCACAAGACCCCAAGAAACAACACTGGGCTCCAGTCACCCAGAGCCACAATGCTCAGGGTCCTCCCTTCTAGGGTCATCTCTGCTCCCAGCCTGGGTCCAACCTCTCCTCTCCCCCTCTGGCCACTGGACTTTATTCCTTGAAGGACATATAGGTCATTTAATATTTGACGGAAGGAGGAGGACAACCTGAGACCCTGAAAAGCCAAGGTACTCTGAGGACCAAGGCGCTGCTCTTACCCCCACCCAGAGGGTTGTGATGCACGGGCAGGTGGGGGTACTGAGAGTGCCTCCCCCTCCGGGTGTCATAGGGTACGTGAGTGACTATTGCTGGTACCCTGTCTCCAAAACACTGTCTTTACTGATAGCGCTGGTCTTCAAAGGACCTCCCTCCCCGCCATCTTCCCCTCAGCCAAGATTTAGAAGCTCCATGTCTGCACACTTTCTGCTAACTTCACAGGGACTGTTGCTGCAGAGAGAAGCAGGTATATGCATAGGTGCTTAAAGGTGCAAGCTCAGATCCTGGTGCCTGGGCAGCCATGGCCTCCCCACAGTTGCGACTCTAAGGAATGGAGTGGAGAGAAAGGAGGTGCGAGCCTGGCCTGCCTGCCCACAGAATGTGGGGCTCAAGGCCCACTGAAGAGAGTCCACAGAGCGGCCTGGGGAGATGGGTTCCAGGAGGGCTTCCCAGAGAGAGAGGCGTTATCCAGGAAGAAGCATCCGAGTCAGGAGAAAGGACTCCCTGCAAGGGAGGACCTATGGGGAGGACTCACCCTGAGAAGGCCTCACTTTAGGAGTAAAAGAACTGTGTAGGGAGGGAGGACTCACTTAGAGGAGGAGGATCGTGGTTATAAAAAAAAAAAAGAGGGATGCATTCAGAAACTCAGCTGCTGGCCTTCATATTGGCAGGGAGAGGATGTTGTCCAGACAGCTTGGTGACGACACCGAGGGCCCTGCGCAAGAGCCCTGGGGAAGTGCGTACATATATGTGTACATGAGATTATGTCCTGCCCAAGTGTGAGCCAACATGAGTGTACATTAAGGGAAGGTGTGTGCCCATGCAGAAGCATGTAGTGAGGTAGGACAGGAGGCCAGTTGCCGAGATCAGGTGGGCCTGGACTCTGCAGCACTGTCTCCCATGTCTTTGCTGTGGTCTGAGCAGGCACAGTCCCCGTGGCCAGATGCTGTGGGGTCCTGGAGTGCTTGCTCCTTCTGGAGTTTGTGGGGCTGGGGACTGCCAGACAGGCTCTGGGGACTCTGGGAAGTGAGAGGCTAGTTCTAGGTCCCCAGGGAAGCATGTGAGGGCTGGTGCTGCCCCCTGGTGGTGGAGCAATGCCTATCCAATGCAGCTGGGCTTCAGCGACAAGGACCATCTGTTGGTATTAAAGTATTAAGTCGTGTGGATTTATGACCTAGGGCATTACTACATGTCATCCTGCTTGGAAGCAGGGTCTCTTAATGGTCACAGAAAGAACTTGAGCATCCCAATTTGTCCTGGTCACTTGCCAGATTTGGATCCATCCCTCCACTAGGTCCCATAGACCGCCTCTTCACAGTTCAAAGGAAATTGAGGCCCATGGGAGTGGCTCTCCTTAACATCTAGCATCCAAGGGCCATCCTATTCCTAAACTATTTCCTAAAGTGCTTTAAGGCCCTGGGGTACCCAGAACTTCTTTCTGTTGTAGGGGCATGTAGAAAAGTCTGCAAAGGAACCAGGGCCACCAGTCTGGGCCGCAGCCTCGCTCTCCACAGAGAACTCTGCCTGTTACTCCTAGAAACCAAAATACATGGCTTCCTTCGGAACACTGGTGTGGAGGTTGGGCAAGAACTGAGGGCCAGGAAGTGTGGGCTTCCAGAGGAAGACAGTTCAGTGTAGGTGGGGAGGAGAATGGCTAGTGAACACAGTCGTTTTTAAAGAACAAAGAAAGTCAGGAAATGACAGAAGAGGAAAGGTATCAGACAGACTGTGCCAGCCAGGGCAGCCAGAAGGGGACCTCTGACTTTTAAGTTTAGATGATCTACAATTCCAGTGTGCGGCGTGGTAGCTTACAGCAGAGGCAGGGGATCACAGTGTTCAAAGCCACCCCTGCCTACAAAGGGAGTTTTAGGCAGCTAGGACTACACAGTGAGACCTTGTCTCAAAAAAACAAAAACAAAAAAACAAAAACAAAAAAAATAAGGAAAAGAAAAGGAGAAAGAGAGAACAACAGAGAGCGAGAAGCATTCCAAGAGGGCAGACCATCAGTGCGAAGGTCCTGAGGCAGAAAGAAAGAAAGAAACCGGGAAGAGAAGAGGAATTTTAAGAGCCCCCTGTGGGGTTGAGGATGTAGTTGGTAGAGTGCTTGCCTAGCATGTCATGGGTGCAATTCCCAGCACTGTATAAAGCATGTGAGGTGGCACAGGCCTATAATCCTACCACAGGAATTCAAGGAATTCAAGGTCATCATGAGCTGCAGAGCAAGTTTGAGGCTAGCCTGGGCTAAGTGAGACCCTGACTCATAGATGCATGAAGTCATAGATAGGTGACCCTGGGGGCTAAAGAGCTGGTGAGAAATAAAGAACTAAGTGTGCGACCTAACCTTGGGGCTGAGAAGGTCCTTGGAGTGCCACTCTGCAGGACTGGATCCTGGGCGGGGCGTCTCATGAATTGTTTTATTTAACCTTGCTGAAGTCCACCTCCCATTGAAGTTCACGCAAGAAAGCACTTTGTTCCTGAGATCTGACCCTTGACAGCCCCTGGCTGAGCTCATCCTGCTGGAACCAGTCTCTGAAATACTATTTGGGCCAGCAAGATGACTCAGCTAGTAAGGGCGCTTGCTACCAAGACTAACGTCCTGTGTTCGATCCCCGAACCCACATGGTGGAGGGAGGGAACCAACTCCTGCCAGCTGTCCTGTGACCTCCACGCTCACATTCACTCTCACATTCATCCACACACACGCACACACTCACACACACTCATACAAACCTACTCATTCACACACTCCAGCAAACTCATGCACACCCTCTCACACAGATACAATTATTTTTTTGAGATGAGGCTAGAGAGATGGCTCAGCAGTTAATAACTCACACTTCTCTGGCAAAGGACCTGAGTTTGGTTCTCGGTACCCACGTAGGGCATCTCACAACTGCCTGTAACTCAGCTCCAGGGGACCTGGTGACCTTGTCTGGCCTCCTCAGGCACCTGCACACTGCACATACTGATACACAGACATATATATACACACAACTTAAAATAAAATAGATATTAAAATAAAACAGAAAATAAAATAGATATTAAAATAAAACAGAAAAAAGATATGCTACTTAAGGTGGTTAGGACCTTGCTAAAATGCAGCTTTGCTATGGCATGGTCTCCGGTACTGGTGGTTCAGGCCTAGCCCTCACATCTCTCCCCACCCCAGCCCTGTTCCCTAGCATCGATGAGGCTAGCTGCTTTGCACCCCCTGCCTGCCCCTGCCCTGCACTGCCCCTGGGGTCTAGATGGTTTCTTCCCTCATTTCACACCACTAAACCTTCTGCCAATGCTGGGTCAGATCTGGGGAGGCCACCAGAGACTGAGCTCAGGATGTGGGAGATGACATTTGTGGCCACATCACTGTCCCCAGGAAAAACCCAGCTTCCACAGACCAGGGATAACATTGTGAAGTTCTCATGACTTCCCTCATAATAGGTGTGGCTTCTTATAGATAAGGAAACTGAGGCACAGAGAGACGAGTTAGTACATCCCTGCTTCTGGGAGGGATAAACCTGCTACTGGTGAACCTGGGAGGGAGCCATGACCCAGAGTCCTTGCCCTTGGCTCAGCAGGCCACACAAGTTATTATCTACCCCAGCTCACTCTAGTTCTTTTTTTTCTTGTGTGTGTGTGTTGTGCACATGTGTGTTCCCATGTGTACACATTCATGTATGTACCCGTGTTTGTGTAGAACAGAGGTTGATACCAGGCATCTTCCTCAACATCCACCTTGTTACCAAGGCAGGGCATCTGGCTGTGAGCCTGGAGCTGGCCAATTTGCCTAGTTCAGCAAGCCAGCTTGCCCTAGGCATTCCTATCTCTGCCTCCCAGCTGCTGGGAAACAGACAGGCAGTCCCACCTGCTTAATTTTTCATGAGAGTTCTAGGGACCAGAACATTGGTTCTCACACTTGTACAAGTCCTCTGTCACCTGAGCCATGTTTCCAATCAGCATCCAGCCTGTCTTTTCTTCTCGCTTGTCTCAGTTGTTTGTTTTGCTTGGCGACTCTGTACCTGTGACCTGGAACTCACTCTCAAAGCCCAGGCTAGCCCTAAACTGGTGGCCCTCCCCCCTGCCGTGTCAGGAGTGAGTGACAGGATTGAGCTGTCACTCCACACTGTGTTGTGATCCCTAGGGGATAGAAGCGATGTCATCTCTGACCACTCTTTCGCCAGCACCCGACACAAGCCTGAGCTGTGTCCGGTGATCAGCTGGTCTGCCCACACTGGGGGATGACTGAGGAGCACACAGGGGACACGCACACCCGGCTGTGTGACAGGTTCTCTCATCACTCCTGAAGAGGAGGGCTCTGACGGCCACGTCAGGGTTATAGCTCTCAGCCACCTTCTTATTCTGCCTCCAGGTCTCCTTGGCTACCAGGAGGCTCCCATCTTTGTGGATATACCTCTCCCAGCTGCTCTCCTCTGACTTCCTTGCTCCCTCTGGCTCTGCCACCTCTGAGGCAACTCCGCAGGAAGGGAGGGGAGGGGAAGCCGCACCCCCTCTCGTGATTGCCCACCTGGGCCTCCCTGTACCTCGAGGAGCCAGCTCCAGCCTCTGTCAAGGTCGTACAGATAAGATCTGAGCAGATAAGGGCCCCATTGACCCCAGAGAAGGCGACAGGGCCTTGGGGTTCACCATACTCTCCTGGCACCGGGCTTGCTCGGGAATAAAAATACCAGGTGTGGGTGGGTGTGAAACTCAGGAGAGACTTCCCAGCCTGGCACCACCTGGCCAGGACACCTCTCAAAGGTAAGGAGTAACAGGAAATTCCAGCCAGTCTCCACCCAATGGGAGAGGTGGCCTTGGAAGCCCAAGCGTGCTGGGTCCATCTATCTGTCCGTCTCCTTCAACATCTGCCAGGTCTCAATTTTCCCATCTGTAAGATGGGGTGACCACAAGCCCTGCCACCCAGGAGGGCCAGGCTCCTTGAGAGCCCCCTGGAGGGGCTGGAATGACCACGCTGTCTTTCTCAGCTGGTGATACCCAGTTCCTGGTGAAGGAACTTCACCAGCTTCTAGAAGGGACCGGGCTGAGCTGATGGTGACAGTGAGGCAGGTTTTCTGCCAGACAGCCTTTCGCTGGTCCCCACCACAACGCCTGAGGCTTTTGAAGTGCTTGTTTCTCCTCAGCTATGTGTTTCAGCTTCTCGCCTCAGACCCGAAAAGGAGCCTTGAAAAGCCCAAGCCTAGGTCTGCTCCCTTCTGCTCCCACCATGCAAGCCAAGATCCCCACTCATATGGGAGTCTTGACCAACCCAGCCACAGTGCCCTCTACAGGTGTGATGGTCCATGCTCCAGCGCAGAGAGTGGGTACAGCCCAGATCCCGACCCCAGCAGTCAAGCCCATGGAGTTGCCAATGAATGATGCTATCCATGTCTCGTGGACCATAGAGAGGCTCATAGTGACCATCCTCTACCCCAGGGAACAGATCATAGCAGCCCTGGTGTGGATACAGGCCTCCAGTCCACCACTCCCCACGTGTGGATTCAGGTACTGTGGCCTGAGCCATGGGAGTTGTGCGCTTGCAGTTTCCAAGGCTGACCTCCAGGGGGCAGCACAGACTCCCTCTTTCCCTTACAGGGCTCCTTCCCCGTCCCCACCTGGGACTGGAGGCTACCCCGGGAAAGGCTATTCATAGACTGGGACTTCCTTCCAGATGGACCTTCCAGCTGCCAGATCCTGTCTGCTGTTCACTGTTGGGGGCTGCACAACCTCAGAGGTGGGACACCAGAGGTGAGGGGAGCCACGCTAGTGGACCTTGGAGCAGCGAGGGCCTGACAGGTGGTCGAGGCACAGGTGGTCGAGGCAGGGAGATGGGAGCCTTTCCTATTCAGTCTTTCCTGGAGCAGGTATAAGGCACCATGAAAGTACTAGGAAGGGACCTGGAAGATGGTCAAGAGATCTGGTTTTGTTTTTGTTTTTTTTTTAAGATTTATTTATTTATTATGTATGTAACATTCTGCCTCCATGTATGCCCGCACACCAGAAGAGGGCACCAGATCTCATTACAGATGGTTGTGAGCCACCATGTGGTTGCTGGGAATCGAACTCTGGACCTCTGGAAGAGCAGCCAGTGTTCTTAAGCACTGAGCCATCATCTCTCCAGCCCCGAGATCTGGTTTTAAGGGCAGGCTCCCACAAGTTCCACCAAGGTCTGGAGCCTGTCTAAGCCTCGACTTCCCTTTCTGCACACTGGGACTTGGGCAGAATCCAGAAGCCCAGCTGACTCGGGCATCTGCTGCTAACCATGGGATGCTGATTTCTTCCCAGGAGACTCATCTGGAAATGCGGAACAGGACCCAGCTGGCAGCCCATTCACTTCTGCAGCTGCACAAACCCATCAGCAGAAAGGACCATACAGGGGTGTCCCAGTGACCATGGTCACAGATGGAGAGGCAGCCATCTCCCTGACGGGCCACAGCCATAGCTCATGGAGCGGTGGACTGCAGTGGAAGCCAGGCTTGCTTCATGATATACACGGGGTGAGCTCCTACCAGTGTAGCTCAGGTACTGGCTGCTACTCCCTACTCTCTAGGGTCATGAAATTGGGAAGAGACAAAGCTATGATCCACTTCCCCATCCTCCCAGGCCTGGCCTGGCCTCAGCTTCTCATCTGGGAAGCATGGGATTGCTTTCAGCTAGATCACCTCTTCCGCAAGGCACTGCCTTACTCTCGAGTCTGCAGTGATTTACCAGTGCCCTGTGGTGAGTGGGCTGGGCCTTCACACCACCTCTTTGTCCTGCATGAACACACAGAGCATGCTCAGTGAAAGTAGCTAGGGTTCTAGGAGCAGTGAGATGGAATGTCTGGACTCTGAGCCAGGCTAAGGGCTGAGGAGGAAGGTGCTAGGTCAAGAGCCACACCCCAGAGCTAAGCCAGCACTGTGCAGCCGGAAGCCTGCCTGGGTGTGTGCTGCACCCGCACTTTCTGCGGTGGGACAATCCTTCCTTTGATATGGAGTGAGCACCAACTGTGTGCCAGGTATCACTGTGGGTGACTAAGACCCAGGCTCAGCCTGGCACAGGGTTCCAGTCCAGCCTATAGGCTGAAGGTCACTATTCCATGCTCCCGGGGGGGGGGGGGATATATGACTCCAAGCAGCAGTAAAAGGTCTGAGTGGAGACCCCACAGTGTTCCTAGAAGGTATCAGGGTCCACCATGGAACCACAGCCCAGTCCCACAGGGCTGTCTCAGACATCACCCCTCCACCAGAGCAGGGGACACTGGATCTCCTTCCAGGAGTCCCTTACCTTAGTATTATAGCCCCTAAAGCTAACTGTTCCCCTACTGGCTAGTTTTATGTCAACTTGACACAAATAAAGTTGTCTGAAAGGAGAGAACCTCAGCTGAAAAAATGCCTCCATAAGATCCGGCTGTAAGGCATTTTCTTAATTAGTGATTGATGGGGGAGGGCCCAGCCCATATTGGGTGGCACCATCCCTGGGCTGGTGGTCCTGGTTCTGTAAGAAAGCAGACAGAGCAAGTCAGCAAGCAGCATCCCTCCATGGTCTCTGCATCAGTTCCTACCTCCAAGTTCCAGCCCTCCTTGAGTTCTTGTCCTGACTTCCTTCAAGGATGTTGAAGTATAAGCCAAAAACACCCTTTCCTCCTCATTTGCTTTTGCTCATGGGATTTCATCACAGCAATAGTGATCCCAGCTAGGATATACCAGCACCGCAGTTGCCCTTGGTCCAGACCCCAGCATCTCTCACTGTGTTCAGTTGGGCTCCCATGTCTCCCCACTGTAGTCACAGTGATCCTAAAGGCAGCTGCAGCTGTAGCTCTCCATCACAACCCAGCATCCCTGCTCCCTGGTTCTTCCTTAACCCTGTCCTGTCCTGCATCTCTCTGCCTTCCCTCAGCTCCAAGAATAAAAGAACCAAGCTTTCTTGCTGCTTTGGATGTGCCCTCCTCCCCTAAAGGCCTCTGATGGGGTGGAGGGGAGAGCTTTATTTCTCTTCCTCCCAGGTTCCCTTGGGGAGGCCTAGAGGAGATGTGTGAGGGACCTAAGTGACCCCCAAGATGGTGCCCAATGCCATGGAGCTGAGCAGTACTCTGGTCCACACCCAGCCTTCAGGCCCCACAAGGGGCTACTCCCACCTCCGGTCCCAGGAAAGGCATGGCTACTGGTTAGCTTCTGCTGGCCAGGGGCTGAGCAGGTTGGAACAGGCACAGGATCCCCTGGGGACAGTGAGGAGGCGTAGCAGTCCTCCTGAGGTCGTTGACATACCTACTCTGCCTCCCTAGACAAGAGCTCGTGTGCTCCAGGGCTAGGGCAGATAAAGGGCTGAAGTAGCTTTCCCTCCCATACCACCACCCACCCCACTGGAGCTGGAGACTACTCTGTTGATATGTTCTAGGATGATACCCTTTTCCTGAAGGGTGAGTGAGGTGATGGGCCTGCTGTGAGGACAATACCCACCTTTCCTAGGGTGGGTAGTCACAGCCCCATGAAGAAGAAGCCAAATCTTAGTTCTATTCCTCTCAACACAGGGCCAGCCTGTGGTCAGATCTGCCCATGAGCCTCCCCTGAGCATGGTGAATTTGATCAACTACCCTTCTGCAATGCTCCCAGCTTCCCTTCTGCAGTGCTCCCAGCCCCCTTCTTCAGTGCTCTCAGCTCCCCTTCTGCAGTGCTCCCGGCCCCCCTTCTGCAGTGCTCCCGGCTCCCCTACTACAATGCCCCTGGCTTCCCTTCTTCCTTGCTCCCAGATTCACACTGTGGATCTTAGTGGAATAGCTACCCACACATCTTGGAGATGTCCCTGAGCCTCACTGTCTCGTCAGCAAGGGTCAGGGTGGGTGGGCTTGGGGTCACAGCTCTCTCCCCAGGGCTGAAACGGGGACCAAAGCCATCTGTCAGAGATGTAGCTCATGCTCACTAGAGGCCTGTCCAGAAGAGTTTCAGTCCCCAAGGTCCTTGGAGCTCCAGCTAGGAAGAAGGGCAGCCGAGGTTCCTGGCTACTTATAGTTGTCACAACCAAAGCTGGGGAGGGGACTACCACCAGAGGGCCACAGGGACAGCTTCCGGTGGCAGCCTGTGCTATCTCAGGCCATTGGCCCAAAGGGAAACTGAGTCTTAAAGTGTGAATTGACTCTGCTGAGAACTCATAGCCAACTGTGGCCAGTGAGGACTGCCCAAGGCTATGGTTCTGAGGTCCCTCTTATGCCTGGTGGCCTTCCTGATGCAGAGGAAGGTCCCAGTCAGACTGAGGTGGGGAAGACAGAGAGACAAACAGTGAGACAGAAAGGAAAGCAGAAAGAAACCCTAGAATACTCTGGGAACTAAAAACAAGCAGTTAGTTACTGGGGCAGGATCAGCGGCCAGGCCCTTCGGTGCCTGGAGAGCTGGAAAGAGAGAGAGAAATTGTCCTGCTAGGGGTCACCATGGGGCCAGGGATCTTATGGATCCCTATTCCCTGCCTCTTAGGCTCAGAGGATGTCATTGGCAGAAGGTACATACTTCTCTCCCAACAGCTCAGAAGCCACCGTGGATGACACCGCCACCAACATTGCTGCCAGCTCTTGAACTACAAAATGGGGAGATCGGAGTGGCCATTTGACAAACATCTGTGAGCCAGGGGCCCTCCAGGGAGCCTTGCTAGTGGCATAGAGGAGGAGCCCCAGGGGTTAGGCACCTATGGCCTGCTGAACAATGCCAGGGGGAAGCTGGGCACCAGGACCACCAAACCATGGCCTGGTTGGCTTTGGGAACCTTGAAAGGAGACTTGAAGGGCCCCATTTGAACGCTGACTCTCGTGTCTTACTTTTAGAGCCATCCCTGAGAGTGTCTGACTGCTAATGTTATCTCAGGCCCGTCTTCACTCTCAGGACTCAGTCTCCCCTCTTACATGAAGAAAGTGACTCTCGCCCCACCCTACCACACATGCACACACGCACACACACACCCCTCTTCCTTTCCTATGTCCTAGCAGCTTCCCACCTGTGGACAACCTGCCACAGCACTCCCTGCTGTCTGTGTATGTTCATAGGGTGGGACAAAGAGGAAAGACACGCCCAACCTGGGGGAGGTGTTTGGCAATGTTTACACAAAAAAATGACACCCAAGAGGCCATAACCAGATACAGAGAAAACAGCCTGACCCTATGTCCATCTGTGTCCAGGCTGGAGTCCTATCCTGGTCCCAAACACCCACACTGTTGGGAGCCCACAGAGGCAGTGGGACTCCACAGGGTGGCCTCTGTGACTGCTACAAAGCAGGTTGGGCCCTGATGAGCATCCTGTACCCTACCCTGACAAAAGCATCCAGTGGCCAATAGGCTTTTTTGTTGTTGTTGTTGTTATTTTTCCAGACAGAGTTTCTCTGTGTAACAGCCCTAACTGTCCTGGAACTAGCTCTGTAGATCAGGTTGACCTCAAACTCATAGAGATCCGCCTGCCTCTGCCTCCCAAGTGTTGGGATTAAAGGCGTGCACCACCACCTCCCAGCTGGCCAATAGCCTCTTGGATCTCTCTCGTGGGTCCCGGATCTCTCTCATGGGTCCCTGCCTTCGGTGCCCCTGACCTCCTAGCCACACCTTACCTGTACCACACTCCTGACACAGGCCCTTTGTACACATTACAACCAGGTTCTCCATAGTGCCACAGTCGCCTCTCTCCCAACCTCCAAGCCTATTTATCGTCACGGATGTCTCTGCTTGAGCATTTCTTATTCCAGGGGCTGGCAGTCTGCAGCCTTGGGCCTAAGCCAGACACACATGGGGCCAAGATAGCTTAAAATAGCTAGAAACAACTCATAAAGAAGAAAAGTATTTCATAGAAATTTAAATGATGCTGACTTTAAATCCAGTGTCCCTTGCTACAGTTTGAGGGGCACAAAGCTGCCATTCTTTTACACTGGGCACAGGACTGCCATCCTGCTACAGCAAACAGCTGAGTAGACACATCAATACCAGAAGACCCCAAAATCCCAGGGAACCCCTGCTTCGTGTGCTCATCCCAGGAGGAGTAGCAGAGAGCATCTTCCCCTTGACTGAGCAGGTGAACTGTCGCAGTTGTAGGGATCAGGCAGGGGTGAAAGGTCACGCTTGTCAATGCATTCCTCCAGGAGGCCTGGATTTGAGCCTCAGTTCTGCGACCACTCCATCCTCTATCCTAAAACTTACTTCTTTGGTAGCTGGACCCTGGGAGTCAAGGCATACACCATGCTTAGGTGGTCCCTGGTCCCTGGTGAGGCTCCAAACGAATCCACCCTTATCTGAACCAACATATCTGCTTCCAGCAAGCAAGGCCTCTATCCTCAGAGGCCAGGCCAGCCGTCCCCCTCCCCTCCTCAGCCTCCTCATAGCCTAGCACCACACACTCTTGCCTGGGTGACAGCCAGAGCCACCCAGCTGGTCTCCCTGCTTCTGCTTTGCCCCACACGTTGTCAGTTGTCCAGCGTTTGCTGCCTGCTGACCATTGTACCCCAACACGCCTTTCACAAAGCAAAGCCATTCTGTCTCCCTTGAGCTCAGAAGCCCCTAGACTCCCACCCATGGGCACCAAAGCCAAGGGCATCCAATAGCCAGCAATCTCCCAATCTCTCATGGGTCCTCAGCCTCCAACTCAACAGCTCTGTCACCAGTCTTCGCCTGCATCCAGCTCCTGCCACGGGCCGCACATGGCTCAGCCAGGACCTTCACATCTTGTCCCTCCTTTCCCAGTCTTTTCTCAGAGGTCACCTGTTTGGTGAGGCCCAGGAGGCTCCTCGCCTGGTTCCCCTCATCTTGTGCTTTCAGATCCATCCTGTTTGTCTGTTGGGGACACAGTGTCCCTAACACACATTCTTCAGGTATAGAAAACATTCAGCAGGGCGTTGGGAGATGAATCTGGCAATGAACAACGTGTTCTCTCTCCTGGGGTTAGGGAGGTGACTCACAAGGTAGAGTGCTTGCCTAACATTCACAAGGCCCTGGGTTGGATCCTCAGCACTCAGGAGCTAGAAGCAGGAGGGTTAAGTTCAAGGTGATCATTAGCTGCATGGAGAGTGTGTAGCCTGGCGGTGGTGGCGCACGCCTTCAATCCCAGTACTTGGGGAGGCAGAGGCAGGCGGATCTCTGCGAGTCTGAGGCCAGTCTGGTCTACAGAGTGAGTTGCAGGACAGTCAACCCTATCTTGAAAAAAAAAAACAAACCTGTCTCAAAGCAACACATACAAAACCTCAACCAAGTTCCATTTCCCCCAGAGGTGAAGTGATGAGCCTACGGTGGCACAGCAGCCAGTGAAGTGGCAGTGCTGGCCCAGCTTGGACTCCAAAGTCCCTGCTGTGGCTTCCAAGTTTCTTACATTGGGCTCTGGGTGTGTGGGAATGAGGACACAATGGGGAAGCAAGGGTGGCATTAGGAACCGCCCCCCGGAGACTTGGGGTTCAGCTGGTCACTGCTGGCTGCTTCAGCAGGAACATACTAAGAGCTTCTGGAACCTTCTATGAATGCCACAAGGGCCAGCCCTGACTGTATTTTGAACTCCCAATGCTGCTACCTCCTGTGTTTCCCATTGTCCTCAAGATTATGGGGCTGTGTGTCTTATGTTCATTTCACAGGAAGAGAAACTGAGTCTACAAGGATGGCCGAGGCCTAGAGTAAGGATCCAGTCCCAGCTTGGTGGCTTCCAGCTCAGTTTCATCCTCTCTCTGATAGGACTTCAGCCTGGTTGGTAGCCACATGGGTACAGCCAATGAGAAAAGGTCAGGGGCTGACAGGGCTCACCAGGGTCCTCTGAAGGCCCTCTCTGGTCACCTCACCTACAAAAGCCTTGGATGCCCTGTCTCATCCCTACTCCAAAGTGGCCTCTGCTCCCAACACCCACACAAAGTTCCCACAGCCCTAAGCCGCTGAGCTGGAACTGGCATGGCGCCAGGCCTTTTGCAAGTAAGGAATCCTGCTGTCCCCATGACCAGGCACCTTCAGAGAAGCCAACTGCCTTGTAAAAGCATAAAGTGGTGACTGGTGACTGGCAGTGAAGGGGCTGGAGATAAGGGCCTGGCCATCAGATAAGCCTGCAGCACCGGCCTCCAGGCCCGGCCCAGGGTGCACTGGGGCCTGAGCAGGAATGGCAGATAAGGGGACAGAGCTGGGGACTGGGAGGTGTTGGAGGGGTCTGGGTGGGGACCTTGAGATCTGGTGACACAACTGGGCTTAGGCCAGGCAGGTAGACAGCCTTGTGGGGAAGGGGTCGTGGCTTTTTTTTCTGGATTGGGAGGAGGAACTGGGGCCAGTGTGACTCTGGATTCTGTCAATTCCCCTCCCCAGAAACACTGCCCCATTAGCTCCAATGGGTACCCCTACCCCTGAAGGAGTCCAGGCAAGGAGAGTTTACCCCATATTTATGCATCCTGACCTGTGGCATGCCCAGGAAGGCCTACCTGTGTACACAGAGCTCAGGTTTCATTCTCTACAGAGACCCAGAATAGGTGGGGGTCCCCTCCAGAGAAATAGGGGCACTGGAAGAGGCTGGCCTTAGGGATCCCGAGCAAGCCAACTTCCAGCCAAAGCCCTGAGAAACCAGAGATGTATGGGACTGGTGGGTAAGGCCCCCCTTGCTATTCTTTCAGTGCCTGATGCTGGGCTGCAGAGTCACAGTGCTCACTGGGGAAGGAGGGTTGTGGCTCCTTAATTCCTCGACATATATGGCCCAATGTGGGCCAGGCCACTAGATGAATGTCTTCTTCTCTTAGGCAGGGTGGTGCTCCAAAAGCCCTAGGCTCTCTAGAGTCTGGACTCTGGGCAGTGAGGTGAGTCCTGAGTCACGGCGTGCAGGGGGCACTCTTGAGCTACATGTTAAAAGTTTCCTCGGCGCACTTCTGTGGGGGTGCGCTTGTTGCGAGCGAGAGTTTGTGTGCATTCTTACATGTGTGTGTGAATGTGTGCTTATTTGTGCATAAGTGCACGTGTGAGAGCATTTGTATGTGCATATGCATTCGTGGGAGCTCATTCATATGCGTGAGTGCATGTTTCTGTGTATGTGAGACTGAGAGCGCGAGAGCGCAAGCGCGTTAGTGTGTGCCAGTGCGTGTGAAAGATTTGTGTGTGTGCATGTGAGAGCACACATGTGTGTGCACATTTATGTGTGTGAGCACCATGGACTTGTGTGCACTTGCACATTTGTATGTGCTCTAGAATGCGTGAGTGCGCATTGGCGTACGCATGAATTTCTGTGTGCGAATTTGTGTGCGCGCATGTGCATGCCTGCGCATGTGTGTGGTTTTCCAAAGCAAGATGGACAAAATATAGGTGAGTTTACCTGTAGGCAAAGTCCTCCCTGAGACACAGACAACTTCAACGATTCAACCCAGCAATGACTTCCTGGGTGGGGGGGGGCAAACTGATCTCACAGGCTCCTCCCTCCCCTACTCTGTCCTGCAGGTGTCACTGTTCTCTGTTAAATAGGGGCCCAAGCCTCCTCATTAACACTGGGCATGGCCCTGATTGGATCTAAATTTGAGGACCAGCCCGTACTTCCCTCTACCGGCTCAGCTGGTGCTGGGTGGAGTCTCTAGGCCCTGCCCCAGAAGCCCCCTGGAAGGTGCAGAACACTGAAACAGCCAATGGAGGCTGCAGTTTCTGCAGGAGTCCTGAGAGCTTGGTGCTGATCAACTGTCCCCTTGACCATAAGCTCCAGCAAGTGTGCATACCTGGCCTTGAAAATAAGCAGACCTGTCCTTGGTGGTCACTGGAACAACCCCACACTGTCAGGCCCTTTCTCCTCAATTGGAACCTTTGGGCAGGATTTTCAGAGCCGAGACAGAAGTTTTCAGCACGGTTCTGCTCTCCTTGAGACACACAGCTGGATCTGGCTCCTGCCTCTCCCTCCCACCTGGGAAATTCTACATCTGCTCAGAAAGTGTAGCAGTTTCTCTGGGTTGTGCTCTGTTCCCACGAATTGACACAGCTTATCAAACTCACCCCAAAGTCGTCAGCACACTGGGTACCTTGCCTTTGGGCAGTAGGCCAAGACATTTGTGAGAGCAGGAAATGATGCAAATCTGTAATTCTGTCACTTGAGAGATTGAGGCAGGAGAATTGCTGTGAGCTCAAGGCTAGCCTGGGCTATAGGCTCTTTATTCTCTAACTTCAGGAGAGGAAAGACATTTAGAAGACTTACCAACAGGTGCTGGGGCTACAGCTCAGCTGGGAGAAAGCTCGCCCAGCATGCCTGAGGTCCTGGGTTTGATCCCCAGAGTCACATTGACTGTGCATTATGGTGCACCCCTCTAATCCCAGCACTAGGGAGGCTGAGGTAGGGGGGTCAGAAGTTCAGCTATATAGCTATCCTCAGCTATATAGCAAATTCAAGCCTGATCTACATGAGACCCTGTCTCAAAATAAAGGACTAGCAATAAGGAAGCCACTGGGTTTGTGGTGGCCGCTCCTGGGTAGAGGATGCAGGTGAATTCATCTTCTTCTTTTCTGAAGGAACTACTTGTAAAAATGTACACCATCAGTGTTATTCCTGGCGGGGGAGACACCCTCTTCACTTGGGGTTACAAGGGATGTGACCAGCAGGTGACCTGCAAGCAGAGACAGGTCTGGGGAAGTAGTTTTCTTGTAGTTTGACCAAGGGATGTCTTGTTCATGTGACTCAGCAGCAGCTACCGCGTGTACCAGTGGGGACTAGGGACACACACCACTGGTCATTGACCCTGGCTAGTGGATGAAAACCTTCAATGCCCTTGTAGCCACTGGGAGCCTCTGACCTGCTTCAGCAGTGGTCCCTGGCCCCTGGCATTGCTGGGGTCCCTGGCACTGCTGGGGTAGGATGGTGGGATCCAGGCCCCTTTTTCATCTCTCCTCTCAGGAGTGTATTCTCTGACAGCTGTCTCCCATCACCTTGGCAACAGTGTGTCCTGTATTCTCCTGGCTGGTCTTAGCAATATTTGTCCACTTGGCTCTTTTCATAGAAGGCCATGGTTTTCTTGTTCTGTTTCATTTGTTTTTTAGTTTGAGATGCAGTCTCATGTAGTCCAGGCTAATCTCAAACTCTCTATATGCCTGAGGTTGGCCTTGAACTCCTAGGATTTTTTTTTTTGAGAGATTGGTGGAGGGGGTCTTATGTTAAAAAAGAAATGCATGTCTCTAAAAAGCAAAAACCCAACTGGAAAGATGTCTCAGAGGTTAAGAGCACCGGCTGCCCTTGTAGAGGACCTGGCTTCAATTCCCAGAACCCCACATGGTGGCTCACGACCTTCTGTAACTCCAGTTCCAGGGGATCTGACACCTTTCTGGCCTATGTGGGCACTGTACACATATGGTACAAAGACACATGCAGGCATAACACCTGCACACATGAATTTTTTTCTCGTTTTTTTTGAGACAAGATCTCACTGCATAACCTGAGTGGCCTGGAACTCACTCTGCAGACCAGACTGGCCATGAACTCACTGAGATCCATCTACCACTACTTCCCAAGTGCAGAGACTAAAGTCGTGTGCCACCACACCCAGCAAAAGAAAATAATTTTAAAGGGAAAACAGAGTTTTTCAGATACGAAAAAGCCTGAAAGAACACTCACTTCCTACAGCCTAGCAAACCCACATTCTCACAGGGGCTGTGGAAAGTTGTCCCAGTAGATCCGTGACTCCAGGCTGCAGCCAGGTAGACACCAGAGCAGGGACGCAGTGGCTGTGTGTAGTGCGTAGGACTTGTTTCCTATGACTCAGACTATGCAGGAGATAGTTAAGTATATAAACAAAAATAACAGCAATGAAGTTTGTCTTAAAAGACTTACATGGGGGCTAGGTAGATGGCTCAGTAAGAGCGCTTGGTGCACAAGCATGAGGACCTGAGTTCAAGTCCCCAGAACCCACATAAAAAGTCAGAGTTGGCCATATGTGTCTATAATCCCAGCACTGGATGATGGAGACAGGCAGATCTGAGGAGTTAACTAGCTAGACAGTCTAGCCGAAATGAGGAGCTTCTGGTACAGTGAGGGACCCATCTCAAGGCAATAGGTGGAGAGTGATATAGGAAGCCACCCAACATCTTACACTGGCCTCTACATGTGCACACATTGATACTTGTACCTAAACACTCATGTGCACATAGTGTGTATTCATGAGCACATGGCACACACATACAGCATACCACTCACGAATAATAGAAGTAAATAAATAAAATACCTGATGGTTCAAAGACATTTCCAGGAACTGAGGGTGTGACTCAACAGTTGAACACCTGTCTAAACTCCCACAGTGAAGGGCTGGAGGGGTGACTCAGGGCGGCTCAGCAGCAGAGGGCTCGCCTTGCATGTACACAACCTGAGGTTCTGTGCCCAGCAGCATAAAAAAGAGACATTCCTGTCAGGAAACTGAAAGGATCAACTTTACACAGAACATATTTGCAAGTTGAACATGGTTCCTAGGCTCAGGGGTGTCTCAATCCAGCTGTAACATCTTTATTACACGCTGTCATGTAAAGTGTATGTGACCAGCTAGTAACACTGCCCTGTGACCCAGCCACCCTGTGCATGTAAGGCTGCACAGATACCTGCACTGCTGTGTTTGCTGTGTTTGCAACCAAATGATGGGACCAATCTCACTGTCCTGCACCACTCCCAACAGCTAAATGATGGGATCAACCTTGCTGTCCTGCACCGCCCCCAACAGCTAAATGATGGGACCAACCTCACTGTCTGACTGCTGGGGAACGGATAATGAGAATGTGGTTTATACACAATAGAATCTTGTTAGTGGCACAGAATGGAATGAGGAGAGAAATGAGTGGGGTTGGAGATCATTGTGTTAAATGAAATAATCAGAAAGATAAACACCATGCTTCCCATATGTGTGACATGAAAGCACAAAGGGGATTGTGAGAGAGTAGGATGAGGCCTGAGAGAGGGGAAAGGAGGAACAAGATAAGGCAACGGTACAGGCGCAGCAAGAAAGCAGAAGCGAGCCAAGCAGCGGTGGTGGCGCACACCTTTCAATCCCAGCGTGGGGAGGCAGGTGGATCTCTGTGAGTTCAAGGCCATCTTGGTCTACAAAGTGAGTTCTAGGACAGAGATGAATCGAGCTGTAGTGAGCCGGACACTAGCTCACCCAGAACCAGAGGGTGCCAAGGGGACACTCAGCTGTGGACCCTGTGACTGGTAAGACCCCCGGTGCAACAGTGGCACAGTTGTTAGCAGGTAACTCACTGATTTCTGATTGGATTTGATGCCTGCTCTGCAAGAGGGAGCTGTAAACTCGCACAAAAGCCTGTGCCTGGGAGGTCATGGACCCTCGTGGGGAAGTTGCTGCTGTCTGTCTCCTGCGTGGACATGATGTGCCTATCATATTGCTTCTTAACAGCTATGTTCGTGCCTATAGGTTAGTGCTGCTGGCGGCTTCAGTCAGAGAAACTTCTGTGGTGGTCGGCAGATGCTGCAGACACTCAGAACTGGTCAAAGTATAGAGAGTCAATGACTACCAAATGTCCAGCCAGGGACACCTGTGTCACCCCTCCGAGGCTCATCCTTGAGAAGAGACGGAAGGGTGTAAGAGTAGGAGGAGGAGTGGTGTGGCATGCTGACTTCCGGGCCATTGCACTCTTGAACTCACCGTGGCTGTGATTACCTGTACAGGCAGGCTCTCCACATGACTGGATCTACCAACACCCTGTCACTGAAGGGTGAGGGCTCACCCCACCCTTTCCTGAGAATGTATACACAATTAATGGTTGATGGGGAAGGAGAGACACACTGACTGGGAGCTCACACTACTGACAACCCCTTACCTATGCAGCCCTCACGAAGCTTATTGGGACAAAACAAAGAAAAAGACATGAAAGTAGAAATGGGGAATAATTGGGGAGTAAGGGATCAGTGCAGGTGAGAGACAGAGAGGATTATGGGGCTGAATGTTATCAAAATACATTATATATGTATGAAAATATCACGATAAGATCTATTACTGTGTAAAATTAACCTATGCTAATTTAATTTTTTTTTTTAGTTCAGGTAAAAGTGATGCTGCTGTGGGGACTGGAGCAGAGTGGGGTAGGAGCAGAGAGGCTTCCTAATAGTCCACCCTCCAAACCCCGAGGCCCTGCTGGGGACTGGCTCCCCTCTCTCTATCCCACTGGACATAGGCTCAGCCTAGGCATGAAAACCATCAACTTGGTCCCTGGTATGGTGGAGGCTGACAGCTTTCCTTACATATTCAGCAAACCCAGGATGCCAGGAGAAAAACACCCCAGTCCCAGGGATCCAGACAAAATGCTAGGGCCTAGCATGTGTCACAGACCCGGCTCTGAAATGGATCACCACCTCTCTGACATGAGATGTGGGCTCTTGGGGGGAACTGGTTTTCGGTTCGCAAAATTCCAATCTGTGTCCTGGGTCTGTGCGTGTGGGAGAGAGAGCACTCTTCATTTGGCAGAGTGGGGGAGGCAGGGGACACCCGCATGGCCGGGAGGGCAGAGCCTCACTCCCACTAAGCTGGGGAGCCAGCTGGGATGGCAGGGCACCTGGCTCTGACAGAGTCCAGCCTGCCTGCCCTAGCTCACCTTGCTTGCAGATTGACCCCAAGGCTATGACACAGCACCTGCTTCTTGCGGTCACATGCTGGATCCCAGAGTTATTGACCCTGCTCAGGCAGATCGCTTAGCATCCTTCCTGGATGATGACCCAGCATGCACATCAATGATCTAGAAGGAAGGGGCCAGAACCTTCCAGAAGCCACTCATCCAGTGGGTTCCAACTCTTCACACCTAAGTCACATCTTTTTGCCTGCAGAATCTGGCTCTGTTGGGAGAACTTCGCACAGGTGCTGCAGAGTCCTGCTTCTGGGCCCTTGTCCTCCTGCCCTCGAGGGCCACCAGCCCCATTCCTCTGTCCCAGGTTTTCCAGCCTCATGGCTTCTGGACTCCGCTGGGCAGCCATGGAGGCAGAGCAGAGTTTAGAAGGAGAGCAGGCAGTGTGTGCCTGTTCTGTGAGAGGCCACACCACCCCCATCGCAGAAGGCCCCTTTCCTGCTGGGTTCGGTTGTGTCAAGTCTAGTCATGGTAGCAGTAGCGAGAAAAGCAAGAAGTCCGGCCACTCAGTCCTGCTCCTCGATCCCCTCACCTCAGGTAGGTCACCTGCCTCTGCCCAGACCCTGACAGACACGAGGTCACTTAAGAGAAGCAGAACCGCAGTCCCCAGCCTGGGGAGACTTTGTCTGCTTCATTCAGTCCTTCAGACAGGTAAACGCTGGACATAGGGATCCGTGCCAAAGATCCCAGCACCGAGGAGAACCAGGCAGGAGGATCAGTGTCAAGGCTAGCCTCAGCTACACAGTGTGAGGCCAGCTTGAGTAACACGAGACCTTATTATCTTAAAAAAAGAAAAAAAAAGGTATTGAAAAAGTAGGCGTTTCAGGCTACTGCTGCATGTGTAGGTGCATTTGTTCATTTTCTGTGTGGAGGAGCAAGCCTCATTTTACAGTGTGGAAGCCGTGGCATCGATGCTCAGTCGTAGCCAGTGTTCCAGCTCTAGACTTCAGAGACAGGGGAAGCTGGGAGTCTTTTCTGAAACATGGACAGGGGCACATATCTCACTAAAACTCTGGGGGTCACCCTGGTGCTGGCACAGGACTCCCTTGTGGAGGGCACGTTCTGTAGTCAGGCCAACCTGAAAGAGACAACAGTGCTGACCACTATCCTCAGGAAGGCCGCTCCTCAACAAATCCTTGCATCAGCCTCCCGACGCTTGGCCACAGCCAGGTCAGGGCCAGCAAGCACAGCTGTGCCCTCAAGGGCTCACCTAGACTCTCCATGTGTGATGGGCTGTCCCTAGATGAAATATGACCCCAGTGGCCGGAGCATTGTCCCAGAGTCACCCTAGGGTTGGGGCCAGACACATGCACGCTGCTTCCTGTCTGTCCACGGAGAGAAGAGGAAAGTCAGGGCACTGAGGGCGAAGGAGTGCAAGCTAAAAATACCCTCAGTAAATAAACAAGTGGGTCAGCGTTGGAGTCCCGACTCAGGGGTTCTGGGTGTGCAAAGGCCACTGTTTATGGCTGGGGTTTGATCGCCCAGCGATAAGGGGTGGCAGTGTCCTTCAGGGAAACGGTTGATTTACATTGAGTCATTAACCTGCACATGGCTCACCTGCCTGGCTTAAGGGGCCTTCTGAGAATGTCCCTTGTGTGACCCAGGCCACTAGGGCATTTGGAACTGGGCACAGAGAAGTCACACCAGACAGCTATGGAGCCATACTTATCCAATAGCCCTCAAGATGTTACCAGCTTGAACCCTGAGCAATGCCTGACCTGTGAGGTCCCTTGTACTGTTTACATGGGTGACCCTCTCTGTGACTCTAGGTTCAGGACTAAGGAAGGAAGGGATGGCAGCTATGAACAGATCTCGATATTAGACTTAGAGGGTGGCCCCCAGTGATCTTCAGGCGAATCTCTCATAGGCTTGATTTATATAAGGCAGAGCCATAGCAGAGCCTGCCTTATATAAATCGAGAAGATTCTAGATTTGGTAGGACCAAGCACTGAGTGCAGAGCCTGGCATACAGTGGTGTTTGGTGATGTTGTCTCTGCATGTGTTATAGGATACACAGAGCTCTGATCACTTCAGGGCCAGAGGTCACATGAGGAGGGATCAGAATGAGGCACCAGGATAGCCGTTTGGGGTCCCAGGATGCAAAGATCCCCACTGTCTGTCTTATTTCTCAAAAAATGTCTCCTGACTTCCTGCTTCATGCTGTTGTGGGGACACTGGCTCCCAGGCCCAGGGACAGGAACCCATCCAGGTGGCAGAAAGGGCCAGTCATGCACAGGATGAGCCTCCGACTCTTTTCAGAGCAGGGTGGTACCCCCACAGATGAGGCACACAGCCTGTGCCTTTCAGAGTCGGGTGGCATCCCAAGACAGGGGATCCTTGAACCTGCCCCTGGTAGACCAGAACTCTCAGGCTTTCCTGTAGGAAAGCTCCCTGTCATTTCCTTTCTGAGACCTGAGAAGGCTCTTTATTCATTCACAGCACAGGTTGGCAGGCTTAAACCGGGAAGCCAGCCCTGCGCCCATCCCCCAGCCTCCAGGAGGAATTTTCATCCCCAAGCTCTCTGCCTCGCATTAGAGTTGATTGGCAATTAGCGGATGTCATGACCCTCCTCTGGGAGCCAGCGCTCTAGCTTCAGAAGTCAGGTTCCCACCAAGCTCTGCCTGCTTCCTTCCAGGGGCACTCGGGGGAAATTAACATCACCATTCCAGGAATGAGGGGAAAGCCCATCAGAGCCTAAGAATGTCACCTTCTCCCTGGGAGGGAATTCAGGCCACTTCTACCAACCCAGAAAGATTAATTGGTGCCGAGTAAATTATCGAAATGCGTGAAGCAGAGCGGCCTGTGGCCAGCACTTGCAGCACCATCGCGTCCCAGATCCACAAGGGTCTGCAGAACAGCCAGCTGCAGACTTCCCTCGGCAGGAGACCTCCTGAACCCGAGGCCAGAACTCAAGTCTGGAAAGAGGCTGGTTCCGATAGCACAAAGCCCGCATCAGAGACAGTCCCTGGGCGCTCAGTGTCCCTCAGACCTTTTTTAAAAGGTCCTTTCCTGATTCCTACAATTCTGCATTCAGTTCCACTAAGGCACAGAGAGGGTATGTGTCTTGCTGCAGGTGAACCAGCAGAATCCAGCCCACTGAGCTAGAGGCCGAAGAAACTCCAGATCTCCCCTTAAAGTGTCTTGGTCCCTCATCAGCTCTGAGGCTTGTCCCCCACGGACTGGGGACTGGAGACAGGGTGGGGAAGAGTCCCTGCTTCGGAACAGAGATTCCTAGGAAGCAGGGTGTAGCCAGGGATGTATGTGGTGCTTCAGGGTCTTCTGAAGGTAAGGATGCTCCCATGCCCTGGGGTCTGGTTAAGTCACAGACACAATGGGACAGGGCTCAAAGTTACGTGTTGGGCCTGGTGACCCTACTGACGGATCTCCAGATAATTTCTAGGTTGACTTGATGGAGACTTGTGGTTTGGGAACTGCCATGGCAGACAGTCCTAGCTATTTGCAGCATACATGCAGAGTGGGAAATATTGAGATGCCCAGGCTCCTGGACAGCATTGTGATGGCCTCATTTCACAGATGGAGAGAGTCGGGACTGAAAAGAGGGCTCCTGAATCTCCCTGGAAAGTCTCAGCAGCCTGGGGCAGTGGGCTGGGGAAAGCACCCTTGGACATTGGAACTGCTCCCACGTACAAGGCCAAACAAGTGACTGTCCTGAGACTTCTGCTGCAGAGCAGGTAAACAACTGGAAGGAAGCAGGTAAACAACAGAAGGAAGGGCAGGCAGGTCCCAATGCGACCACAAGATGGCACTGCTTTGTGGCCTTTTCACTTCTCTTGGCATCCTGACCAGAATTCCCGGGTGCGTGTGGCTGTGCTCCTGGGATGCCCCTGGATCTGTATGTGTGTTCAAGGCCCACAATACTTGATGTGAGCTTGTGGCTGTGGGGATCTGTGTGTTCTGAGGAGCAAGAGACAGAAACCCTGACTCTAGAGAGGCTGTCACCAACACGAGTCCGTCCTGTGGTCCTCCTCCAGACTCCACAGCCCCATGCTGGCCTCATGGCTGGCCTCCGAGGCCGCACAAGAATTGTTTGTGTGCTCCTTACACTACTAGGAGCACTCCACTCTGAGCTCCTGTGGTCACATCTGAGTGAAGTGACCCCAAGGCTCCCCAGACGTAAGCACAGGGTGTGACCTATGAAAGAAAGTCCCAAATAGTGAGAGTGTGCAGGTCTCTGAAGATTCTTTACTCCTTTAACCAGTCTCTGAGGCAGGATCGACAGACATCCTAGCTTATGATGAAGAAAGTAAGAGTACTTAGATATTGAGACAGGAGAATTGCCTCAAGTCCCTAGCTACAGTGTGAGACTCAGTCTCACAAAGCAGCAAGAGGGAGAGGTGGAGGAGGGAGAAAGAAAGGAAGGAAAGGAGGAAGGAGAAGAACGTGAAAGAGAAAGAACAGACTAAGAAAAGGAGGAGGAAGGAGACAACGGAGGAGGGAAAAGAAGGAGGCAACAGCTAAGGCATAGAGAGGTTCAATGCCACCAAATAGGAAGTGGCAGAGCCAGTCCCTTGGCTAGGATCTGGGTGGAGATCAGAGGTGGGAGGGTACACAATGCCCCTGGCCAGGGTATGTTGGAATCAGGCCATATGTGGCCTGCTTTTTGTCACTGCAGGTAGACAGTCAGTCCAGACTGTCCAACTGTCAGCCGTGACTCTCCTCTCCAAATGTGCCAGTCTTCCCATTTCTAGGAAGCCTCTCTGACTTCCACACTCTGCAGCCTTGGGGTTCCTATCTGGCAGGCTTTGTACCCGTGTACTGTTTACAGGCCTGTGATCAGGAGCCAGGGTTTTGAGAGCTAAAGGGACTGTCAGGAGAGCTGGACATGGGGAGTAGGGACAGGTTCGCACGAAATCACCCTCTTTCTGTGACCTCAAGTCTCTAAAGCTTAGCTCCCTTATGACACTTGTCCTGGATGGACCCACTGACATTCTGGACTCCATCTCAGAGATGACAGAGTAGTCACATTGCAAATGTTAGTGGTACCCAGACCTTGTGCACCAGTGAATAAAGGCACTACAGCCCTTGCCTCAAGGTCATGTGGGGTCCTGATGAGGGTTGTGAGCCTATCTATCTAGTGTCCCACTAAGGAAGGAATGGAGTCCTGCCTGTGTCATCCCCACTGTGGCCGCTTAGTCTCATCGCTGAGCCAGGCTGGGCAAGGCGAGCCACACATCCGTCGCAGGCATTTCGGGGTCCTGTAAAGTCATTGCCCTCCTGTGCATTCTGGGTCAAGGAAGGAGAGAAAGCCTCCTAGGTGCCCTGAGCTTCTGAGGACAATCTGCCAGCCTGGCCTGAGGATGGCCTCCAACCTTCACAGTGACCAGAAAGGGTCCCTGTGCCTCCAGTTCTGCCACGTACCTGTCGTTTCCCTTCCCTCCAAGAGGCCACCAGTGTCCCATGGCCCTGAGTGCCGCCGGCCATCTGTTCTTTTCCCCAGGAGCCTGTCCTTGGTGAAGCCCAGCTGGAAATTCTCCAGCAGTACCCTCCCTGGCAGGGCCGTAAAATGGCCATTCTGAGCCTCATGCCACGTCCCTGCCTCTCTTTTCTGATCAGCATAGGCTGCTGAATGGAAGCTCGGGCCCAGCAAGCCTTGACTAAGGACCCCATCATAACCAGAGCCAGCTCAGAGATCCAAACTTTGTGTTCTGATTTATCAATAAAATCACTTAACCCGCATGAACCAGGGCTTCTGGGATGCCAGAGTGGTGGCCCTGTCTATCACAGGAGGGGTGGAAGAAAATGCTTAGGGTGAAGAGGGGGTACACTTGACCTGTCCTTTGTAAATGTGGGCCAGGAAAAGAGGGAGAGAAAGAGAGAAGGGAAGGAGGGAGAGAAGGAAGGAGGAAGGAGAGAGAGAGAGGTACTTACCTCCAGCGGTTGGTCCCTCCCCAAACTGGCCATCACTCACCCCTTCTCTGTCCCCACCCTCCAGGCCTCTCCTTTGGGTCTTCTTTCCCTCAGGATGCCCTTGAGAATCTCTACCCTTGATGCTGCCCCCACCCCTGGGTCAGACTCCCCTGGACATCACCGACTTTACTGTTTTCTCTCTGGGAAAAGGCGTTGACCCTCCAGGATCTTTCTACCAAGCCTTTGGCAGACAGTGTTCAGCAAAGGCTTCTTGACCAAACGAATGAAGTCCTGTGTCCAATCCCAGGCCAGTCTGCAGCCACCGGAGGACCTGGCTCACTGATCCTCACTAAACAAGCAAGCGCTCATGTCATTGGGACTTGGGGACCAAAGCACATGAGAGCAAGGTCTTATGGTCCAAGGTAGAAACTGCCAAGTGGCCCCTGGCCACTAAGCCACCCCTGGAATGTCTCAGGGGGTATAAATGAATGGTTTGGAGGGTCTGAGTGCTGTGAGGTCTGTCTCTGTGTGAAAGGAAACAGCGAGGTAAACTGTGGTGTTCTCCGACTCTGGGCTCGGAGGCATTAATTACTTAAATGAGTGAGTATTGAATCAAAGGCCTGGCTTCAAAAATTAAACTCAGATTAGCCCCTGCCTGACTTCCTGTGAAATGAAAAACATTTGGTTAAAGAATGGACACCAGGGCAGGAGAACTGAGAAGAAAGGCCTCGGGGGCTTCACTGCCCACTGCAGAGGCCACTGGTACCTAAGGCCCATCATGCCGGCTTTCCAACTGCCAGCGGACTGCAGGTGGAGGTAAGCAGGGTGCCAGGCAGGAGGGCCCAACTCCGGCTTCTGCTCTGAGTAAGGTTGGGAACCTCTGGGAAGCAGGGAGGCTGACCAAGGTACAAAGACCAGAGCCTCCACCAGGTCCACACAGGCCCCCAGGATCCTCAAGTGAGGGGAGTTCCATGTTCTTCCCCGGGCTCAGCCAGACCTTAAGGACCCAGAATCTTTCTTCAGTGGTTCCCCAGATTCCTTCCCTTCACACATCATTTGGTGATTTTTTCCAAGGCCATCCTCTGGTCTTTTTTTACCCTATACATTCTGTTCTTAGCACAGAGGTGCAAATTCCTCTGTGACCATAAAAGTCCCAAAGGAGCTGCCCCAGGCAAGCTGGTCTCCTATGAAGCCTGCAGCACGACTAACTTCTGCCTCCCATGCCTCCACTGTGCCCTTATGGGCAGAATGTCAGTCACCCTCAGTCAAGCTGCCTTTCTCCTTCTGTGCTCCCCACCCCCTGCCTCGTCCCTACACATCTCCGTGCTCCCCATCCCGTGGCTCTTCCCTACACATCTCCGTGCTCCCCTGTACTCCCCACCCCGTGCCTCTTCCCTACACATCTCCGTGCTCCCCTGTGCTCCCCACCCCGTGCCTCTTCCCTACACATCTCCGTGCTCCCCACCCCGTGGTTCTTCCCTACACATCTCCGTGCTCCCCTGTGCTCCCCACCCCTTGCCTCTCCCCTACCCATCTCTCAGAGTTGTTCCCTCCTGAGCAGTACTAGAATCCTTTTGGTACTTGCTGGACACTGATGCTTCCCTGGCAGACTCAGGCTGTCATTGTGACTGCCAAGTAACTGTGGGCACTAGCCATCTCCATGAAGCATACTCTCGCAGTCCACCAGCACAGCAGCACAGAAGCGGGGCCACTCTGAAGGATGTGTCCACTGGGGACAAAAAGTGTGTGAGAACCTAGGTCAGCGTAGAGTACACAGCAAAGGGAGCAGCGAGTGCCAGGAGCATGCTGGGAAGAAGGCGGGACACTTACACCAGGGCCTAGGCCTGGTGGGCATTTTCCACCCTTGTTACTCAGATTGAGGGCACCAAGGTGGCAGCTGGCAGAAACTGGTGAGTGGTCAGCGTGGTCCTTCTAGTCCTACCTGCTGGGTCCCATGGCCCTCTGGGAAGTGCATATAGTGGCCACAGGGCCCCTGGAATATATCCGGGAGAGCAGGTCTGAGACCCTACATGAGTTAGAATTTTGACCCAAGCTCTCTGCCTGGGCCCAACTGCAGAGCGCAGCCAGAAGGCTTGCCAGACCCAACTCCTATGACAATGACCGATTATGAACGACTATGGCCTCTGTGGTGATGCCGAACATGACCATGGGGGAGCTGGGGCTCTGCCCTGGAAGGCTGTCTCTGGGTTTAGCAGCTGGGTAGAGCATCTGTAACCATGCAGGCAGACACGGCCCAGCGGCTCTCGCTTCCCAGAGACCTGCATCTGCCCCGCGTGGGCTCCAGGATGAGCACCAGCACAGGAGAGCCAGCTGTCTTGGCAGACCACTGCAGGTCTGAACAGGCTATGGGATCTGGATCCTGGTATACCCCACCCTCAGGATGGACAGCAACTAGCTCTTGATGAAACACAATGGTAATCTCCTGTTGGGACTGGGACAAGGCCTGGTTGGGCACAGAGCATCGGCAGGCAGGGCCCCAGACTGAGGCATCACAGAGAGGCTGAGGGTAGTTGATAGAAAGACATATCTGGTGGCCACCCTGACAATCCCAGACATAGCCTTCTGCCACCACAGGAAGCTGGTGGCACCGTGTGGGGTCGGGGTACCAAGCAGTCTACCAGATCTAGACAGAGCTAGGCTGCTAGTGCCCTTCTGTACCCCTGTCAGTCTCCCCAGGGCAGGCAGTGAAGTCCAGGCCACCCCCAGATCTCCGCTCCCCTGTTCCTCCTAAGGTCCCAGGAAGCCTCAACATGCTGGTGGCTCACTCTGTAAAGTGGCCCAATCTTGTGATCCCAGCACTTGGGAAGCTGAGGCAGGAGGATGGTTGCAAGTTGGAAGCCAGTCTGAGAATCCCATCCTCCAGAACAGTGGGGGCCTCCACTGCTCCCACCCAGGAGGGAGAGGCACCGAGGCAAGCCCGCTGGAAGAGGCCTGGCCGGCTGTGAGGTAGCTGTTGGGGATTGGCTGGACAGGAGGAGGGAACTTGTAGTTCCTCCTGGCCCCTTCTGAGTCTGGGCCTCCACAGGACACTGTGCCTGGGTGACTCCATTGCCCCACCCCCAGCCTCCAAAAAGAAGCCCAGCCATTTGGCTCATCAAAGCCATTTTGTCTCTGATGGTCTAATTCACACCTGGCTGCAGGTCAATGAACAGGCAGAATGGGGCCGGGAAGTGTTTATGAGGGGGCAGGGTAGGTGGCAGTTAGGGGCCTGGCCCTGGGAAGCCGGAGCCAGCAGGGTCTGCACCTTTTGGAGCTGGGTGGGACACCTCCTGCCTCTTCCATAGGCCTTGCCCCCACCCACCCACCCACTCACCCCAGTAGGAGGAAGTCCCTGGGAGACAGCTCTTAGATGCAGCTGAGTCACAAGTGGGGGACACCGCTGCCGAGATGGTGGTGTAGCCTGGGATATCTGGAAGCTCCCCGGCCTGAGCTGCTAGGATCAATTCTGCCCCGGTCGCACTGACCTTCCTGGGACACTGGAGTAGTCATTTCTGAGTTGGATGAGACCAGAGGCCTCACTACAAACCTTCTCTCTTGAGCAGCGTTTCTCAACCTGTGGGTCACTACCCTTTGGGGATCAAATGATCCTTTCTCAGGGGTGGCCTAAAACCAATGGAAAACATAGATATTTACATTATGATTTGTAACAGTAGCAAAATTACAGTTATGAAGCAACAATAAACATTTACTTTTTGTGAGGGGGGTCACCATAACATGAGGAACTGTATTAAAGAGTCACAGCATTAGGCAGGCTGGGAACCGCTGCTCTAGAGCCTTCCACAGGGATGAGCGCCATGGCTGCCACCCACTTTCAGTCCCTGATGCCCAGGTATGAGTGCCATGACTGTCTCTACCTACACTCCCTGTCCTACTGATAGCCTGCAACCCACTGCCCCTAAGCCCCCTGGGACAATCTGTCTTCCCAGCTAAGACCTGGGACTTGGGACAGACTTTACAGGCATTTGGTCACCTTTTTGTCTCTAAGCCCACAGTGCAGGTCAAGAAGCAGAATGAGAACAGTAGAGGGTGTCTGTGGCTAGCCTGGGTGCCACTTGGGAGCCAGCAATCCTGCTCTGCTGTGCCCAGGCAGGCGAGATGGCAGAGAGGAATGGGACTTTCTAGCTAGACCCTGGGATGAGGTGGGAGTGGCGGGGGTGGTGGGTGTTGGAGGGAATGGTTTGTGGCAGTGGAAGAGAAGTCCCAGCTGAGGGGACCTCGGTGGGTCATGAAACCACCAACAGTCTCTCCTCTGTAGAACCTGAAGGGTCACTGAGGGGAAGCTAAGCTCAGAAAGGGCCTGGGGTCTGGCTTGGTCCTTCCTGTAGGAAGCCCACAGGAAGCCTGAGGCTCCTGGGATCACTGTCACAAATGGCAGCAGATGCCCCTTTCCCAGTTTGCAGATCAGAGATTGTGAACCACAGCCACACCTATCACCCCAACCCTCTGGAGGGGAGCTGACCAGGAAGATCCTGAGCTTAAGTCCATCCTGGGCTACATAGCAACCTCCTGTATCAAAACCGAAACCAAAGTTAAATAAAGAGAGGGGGAGAGAGTGGGGAGGGAGGAAGAGAAAGAGAGAAAGAAGGAAGGAAGAAGAAAGAAAGAAGGAAGGGAGAGAGAGAGAGAGAGGGAGGAAGGAAGGAAGGGAGAGAGAGAGAGAAGAAAGAAAGAGAGAGAGAAAGAAAGAAAGAAAGAAAGAAAGAAAGAAAGAAAGAAAGAAAGAAAGAAAGAAAGAAAGAAAGAAAGAAAGAAAGAAAGAAAGAAAGAAAGAAAGAAAGAAAAAGGAAAAGCGAGAAAGGCCCCAGTCTGGTGGTGCATAATTGATACTCCACCAGGGGAGGTGGGAAGACTGAGTTCAGTTACTCTGTGTTACAGCCAGCCGCAACCTCTGATTTGAAACAGTGTATCACAACCATACATAGGGCGGGGACTGGAGGCTCTTCCCTGACAAGAGCTGTGGCTTCACTTGCTGTGGCCCTTGGTTCTTGTCCTGGGATCTCAACATTCCTTGCTGAACTATTGGCTACTGGTGGATTCTGGGGTAGGCGTTGAGAGCCCACTGGTGCCATTCTCCCACAGACAGCCCTGGTGAAACTCAGCAGGTCTTAAAACAAAACAAAAGTCATGAATGCAAGAAAAGGGATTGGAGGGAGAAGGGAGCTAGTAAGGGCAGGAGGGGACTGGAAATTTACACAAGGCACTTTGTACACATGTGAAATTGTCAAAGAACAAATACAGATGATATATAAAAACAAAGAAAAGTAAATGACACGTTTGGAGACGCATCCGGCATCCCCCAAGGTTCAATACCACCCAGACCCCAAAGCTCCAGTAGTCTCTCCTGACTCTGTATTCCAGGTCAGCCTGCAGCGGCTGTGTTCCCACGTAGCTTCATTCACCCAGACTGTCCGGAGGCTAGCTCATGGGGGGCTGGGACCACAGGCCTAGTGATTGCCATTAAACTACTGTGTGAGGATGCTCCAACTTCCTTCCTCACTCATCCAGTGACTAACAGGCATCTGGGGAAAGCCCAGCTCATCCTTCAGGACCTGCAGAAACGATTCCACTAGGATGCTCCAAGACAGGATGGATGAGGTCAGTCAGTGCTTGCTTTTTGGTTATTTTGTTGATGGTTTACTGAGATGTAATTCATATAGCAAGCAACACACTCATTTAAAGTAGACAAATCAGAGATTTGGTGTTTAATCCCAGCACCTGGAAGACAGAGGTGGGGGAGCCCTGTGTGCTCTCTACGTGATGAGAATGTGTCTCAAACAAAACAATTAATTAGGAAAAAAGAAGTCACCAATGGGTGACCTGAGAATGCCACCAGTTGAAGACCCTTTGGTAAGCTGCTGAGTCTTAGGTCTGCCAGGCTTCTTGAGGATATGTGGTCGAAGCCCGTGCATGATTCCTATGGAAGTCATGGACTCTGGGGCAGCCAGGCCTGGGCTGCCCACCGTATACATGAGCAGAGGTCAAGCTGCCTGCTCCAGTGAGGTGGGTTGGTGCATAGCCTCTAATCAGGGTCCAAAATTGCCCCCAGAAGGCGCACACAGGAGCCATTAATTCTAGTTTGAGTCAGTTTAATAAATAGCTAAATAAAGAAACTGAGCCTGGGCCTCCCAATTAGCCTGGATTCCTCGATAAGTGGTAGGTGGCTTCCCATTTTCCATTACTTATTGAAGTAGCTTGGCCTTCTGTGGTACAAAAGTCCCTCCTGGTGGCCGGGACAGAGTTGGGGTGGGGATAGAGGTCCTTGCAGCTGGGAAAATCACCAATTCTGTGGGTGACCCTTATTTAGTTGCAAAGTATACAAACACAAAGATATCCAGTCCTGCCGTCTCCTGGGAGCCAGGGGACTTGTTCCCACCGCCCCTCAGTGATCTCCCTGGCACATCACAGTGGCAGGGGGTTCTTCAGCCTTAAGTCTGGATGAAGAGTTTGCCCAGCAACTGGGTGAGGTTGAGGGAGGTAGGGGTGCACACGTGGTCTGTGAGCTGAGGTGCTGCGTGAGATGCCACAAGCTGTTAACGTCTGTTCTCTGAAGGTCCAGCAGATCAGTGGGAGCTCTATCCTGCCTCAGTTTCCCTGGTGGTCTGGACTAAGGAGCTTGCTCTTGGTTCTGCTTCCGGCTCTGCCTTTGCCCCCTGTCTTAGCATGCTTTCTGTGGCTGTGTTAAAACACTGACCAAAAGCAGGCTGGGGAGGAAATGGTTGACATCCTCTTACAGGTGAGAGTCCATCACTGAGGAAGTGAGAGCAGGAACTCAAGCAGAGACCATGGACCACTGCTGCTTACTAGCTTGCTCACTCTGGCTCAGTCAGCTCAGTTTCTTCTTATACATCTCAGGCCTACCTGGCCTGGAATGGCCCCCCCTGCAGGGGGCTGGACCTCCTGCATCAACTAGCAGTCAAGAGAATGCCCCACACACCTACCCATGGTCCAATTTGTTGGAGGAAATTCTCAGTTGAGATTCCCTCTTCCCAGTTGTGTCTAGCTGACAGCTGAAGCCAACCATGGTGCTCATCACAGCAGCACGGGAGGCCCAAGGTGTTCAGGCCCATCTGAGACTTGAAGACACAGGGATAGACAAGCCCCAGGGCCACACAGTGTTGGACTAGGCCAGGGCTGGACCCAAACCCCCGACACATTCCTAGGCACACACCCCCATCCGGCGTCTCCTAGAATGAAGTATCACCAGAGTCCCCTGTCCCCAGAATTTCCATCTCTGCCTGCTGCTGTCCATGTAGGCCAGGTATGAGGGCATGCTCGCAATTTTCTAGTGTTACGGGTGGAGCTGCGTCCCCAGAAGTTTCTAACATACAGACTTCAGCAGGTGGCTGAATAAGGAGGCAGGGTCTTTAATTACAAAAAAGTGGGGCAGCCCCAGTTCCCATGCCAGGGGATCCTTTTAGGAAGAGGGGTCAGGATGTTCCACAGAGGACATCCACATAAGGACACAGACACGTCTACAAACCAAGAGGAGATGCCTCGGGAGGAGTAGGCCCTCCATACCTCCATCTTGGAACGGAGCCGTGGAGTGCTATCAGTGGATCTGAGCTCACTCATGCGTCTGGGGACTACACAGCCTCTTCTCTCTCCCTCAGACACCCCACTCACTACTCTGGCACACAAGCCATCCGGCACAGGACACAGAGGCACTGGATTCTCCACACTCCTAACTACCTCAGTCCTGTAACCACTACATTAGTCTCTAACATTCAAATTCAGCACAGAAAGGCTGAGTAACCAGCCCGTCATCACACAACATCAGAAGGATCCTGACACAGAAAATCTGAGGCCCAGGGAGGCGAGGTGCAGCACACAGCAGTCTGTTTCGATGGCATCCGAATGACCGTAGAGCCAGATAACTGTTCTACCCATCCTGCATCTCCATCCTTCATGTGGGTGTGGCAAGACCACAGCCCTGCAGCAGCTCCTTAACCTCGGTCAAATGATGTAAGAATCTTGCTCTTTATTTTCTATTTTGTCTTTTTACCTCTTTCTTTTTAAAAATGCATTCATTATTGTATGTGTGTGTGTGTGTGTGTGTTGCCTGTATAAATGTCTGTGTGCCATATGCATGCAGTGTCTGGGGAAGCCAGAAGAGGGCATCTGCTTCCTTTGGAGCTGAAGTTATAGAGGGTGGTGGGTCCCCATGTGGGTGCTAGGACTTGAACTCGGCTCTTTTGGAAAAGCAAGCAAGTCATTTTCTAAGCCCTAATTAATTAAGTTTTTGACCTCTGAGGAGCAATCCAGAAAAAGGCCTGGCAACCTGACCTCTGGCCCGTCTCAGGCATCATCAAAAAGAAAAGTGAAATTAGGGGAGGCAAAAAAATGCAGCGGCTAGTTTGGAATATTTTGTTTGTTAAATTGGTTGGTCGGTTGGGATTTGATGCTGTTGTTGTTTGTTTTTTAACCTTTTTCCATTGTTCATGTTTGATTGACAAATAAAATCGTATGTATTTATGACACATCAGTTGTTTATGGAATAAAGGTCTGTTGTGAATCTACGTGTGACTGGGGTGGGCCTTGTTGTGCTGTCCTGCACATCTGCAGAAGAGACATTTGTCACCATGGATAAGCCAGGGCTATGATGAGAGTCCCTAGGCTTACCACATGTGTTTTGTGGGATCACAGCGTCTCATATTGAGCACTGGGTCTTAGTCACCAGAGGTACCCTTCACATCAGTGGTTCCTCAGCTGCAAGAGATGACACAGTCACTGCTGTGTCCGTACTGTAGTGGGAACACTGAGGCACCGGAGACCAAAGCCTTCTGGGTGATCTACCATCTCTCTTCCAGTCTCACTAAAGCTGGGCTGGGCTAGTAATGACTGGCAAGATCATAACCAGACTTCCTGTGAAAACCACATTGAGGAGAATTCCGGGTCTGTAAGAAACCCCAATCTCAGGAGCCACAGACTGCCTCACTTAGAAAGTGAACAAAGGAGCTGGAGAGAAGGCTCAGCACTCAAGAGCATGAGCTGCTCTTCCAGAGAACCCTGGGTTCACTTCCCAGCATCCACATGATGGCTCACAACCATCTGTGACTTCAGTCGCAGGGGATCTCACACTTCTGGCCTCGGAGCACACTGCCCGTGCTTCGTGCACAGACATACATGCAGGAGAAATACCCATACAATACAACAAAAATAAACTTTAAATAGTGGGTAAAGGATTCAGGCGGCCTCTTTGGTAGCTCAGAGGCAGGTAACCCCTTGCATGTGGTCCTTATTGGAACCGGCAGGCGTCCCACAGTGTAGCCTCAGGGAGGGGACATCCCCTCTGCACCCAGGCAGCATGAGAATGGAAACAATGGTAGACTCACACCAGCTAGCACAGGGGCTCACAGCAAGGGAGAGCAGGCCCATGGCCTTCCTGTTCTCAGCCCACTGCAAAAATAGTCCTGCAGTCACAGTCCAACAGGTGGAGAGGGCTAACGGTGGCCTGCAATAAGAACACATGCTCAGCCGGGCAGTGGTGGTGCACATCTTTAATCCCAGCACTCAGGAGACAAAGGCAGACAGATCTCTGTGAGTTCGAGGCCATCCTGGTCTACAAGAGCTTGTTCCAGGACAGGCTCCAAAGCTACAGAGAAACCCTGTCTTGAAAAAAAAAAAAAAAAAGAACACATGCTCAGGGTAAGTTGAGGACTGCCACAGGAAAGGCCCTGATCGTTTGATGTGACAATTAGTAAGGAGACATCTTTCCCTTAGGAAATCTTGATTGCATTTATTTCCTGGAGAGGTGCACACAGAATAGCACACAAGTAGGGATCAGCGGACAACTTGTGTGTGTTGACTCTCTCCTTCCACCATGTGTGTCCGGGGGATCGAACTCAGGTGGCTGGGCTTAGCTGCAAGCCACCTTCAGTCACTGAGCCATCTCGTCAGTCCCAAACAAGGGGACTTTTGTCATCCAGGAAGACATAGCCACCCATGTCAATCATCCTTGTTTTGCCCGGGTGGAAGACAAAGAGCAGATTCCCATGGAACCTCTAGGCCACATCTCAGTTCCAACTCCAGCTTTTCGAGAACATACAGAATGGTGCTTTTCCCGTGAGAAGTCCTGGCCTTAAAGACATCCAAAGACAGAGGCCAGTGCTCACCCACCCTGAATTCTTTCCTGAGCGCCTGGCTTCTGAGGCAGGTGAGCCATGCTATAGGCATCTCCCACTGACCACAGAAGGACTACAGAGTCTTGAATGTCCGGATCCTGCCCCAAGAGGGCTGCTAGCTCAGGACCCCATCAGGAGCCTGGGTGCGATGAACCCTCAGGAAGATGGCAGGATGACAGTGATGACGTCACTCATGACTGCTGCCAGAGCAGATGATGGTATCCAGCATGCCTCAGGAGCCCCCTCGGGAGAGCTCACCCTGAACAAGGCTGTCTGAGCTCTGTGTTTGGCCAGTGTCTTTTTTTAAAAAAAATATTTATTTATTTATTATGTATACAATATTTGTCTGTGTGTATGTCTCCAGGCCAGAAGAGGGGCACCAGACCTCATTACAGATGGTTGTGAGCCACCATGTGGTTGCCGGGAATTGAACTCAGGACCCTTGAAAGAGCAAGCACTGCTCTTAACCACTGAGCCATCTCTCCAGCCCAGCCAGTGTCTTACATAGGACTGTGGAGCAGCTAGCTCAGGACAGAATGACTAGGCCATGGAGTTGGCCTAGTCCTTTAGTTCCATTGTCAGCTTGCCGTCCATCCTGCCTCTGTCCCAACACTGTGGGGGCCCTTGCCACCCCTCATCACCCAGCACTTGGGGTGTCTTCCTGAAGGTCTGTCACAAGTCACAGACCTTTCCCTGAGAGATAGAGACAGCCCTAGGAAAGAAAGAGGTGTGAACCCAGCTCATTCCTCTCGAGGCTCCCCCTCATCCAGCTTCCCCTGTTACCCATTCACATTCCAGGCCACTAGGGCCCCGAATGGCAGATATCCAAGGCTTCAAGTGACCCTAGGCCAGGTGACACCACTAGTGGTGGGAAGGAAGACCACCATGGAATCCAGTCATCCAGATCCCATGACCTTAAAACACACACACCCCAGACCTGAATGGAGGAATGGCCAGTGATTGGCACTTAAGGGTATTTGCTTTGATAGGGTCTCACTACCTAACCCAGGCTGACCTCTAATTGTTGGACTAGAAGTCCAAACATCAGGGAGGAGTTGCTCCAGACACCACTCACACAACCATAATTGATGCAAAAGCAAGAGGGTTTTTATTCTGTCATGACAGGGTCCTTCAGGTTCGGGATATGAAGGACATTCGATAGTTGTTATAGCCCATCTTTTAAAGTAAAAAGCCACAGAAACCAGGGGGGAACCTGAGGGTTGTCTTCCAACTAATTGGATTGGCTTATTCAAAGGGTTACTAGCAGTGATTGGTCTGTGCCAGGACAGGAGAGTAGCTGCGTGATCAGGTGAGGTGAGGGGGAGCATTTGTGAGCCATCCTGACCTTGATCCAGTGACTGAATCAATACATCAGGAACTGAGTCAACATCTGTGGGTTGTCTTTGCCTCAATTCCCAGAATGGAGTTATGCTTGAAGATTATTCACAAGGACACAGGAGGATGAGCAGTCCAGTGTGTGTGTGTGGGCGACTGTCCTGTTCCCGAGAGAGAGTGAGTGTAAGGTTTTAGAAAAATGTCTTAGGGTTGAGGGGCCTTCCAAATGCATTTAGGGTTTTTCACTAATCATAACCCTCTTGCCTGAGCTCTGTGTCACCCCCAAAGTGCCCTGGACCACATGTGTCTGTCATAGTCCCACCTCTGCTGCTCTGCCCTTCAGCCAGCAAGATTCCCATCATCACACTCTTGTCCTGTGAGTGAAAACATCATTCGTCAGCCGCAGGTCCAGAGCCATCCCATACAACCTCTGACCATGGGGTGTTTTACATGGCAACTCTACTGCCATAATTAACTTCAGGCATCAACTCGCCACACCTGGAAGGAGAGAATTTCAGCTGAGGATTGCTCCCATCCGATTGGTCTGTAGAAAAGTCTGTGGACCATTTTCTTGATTAATGATTAATGTAGGAGAACTCAGCCCTCTGTGGGAGGTAAAATCCCCAGGCTGGTGGTCCTGGGTGCCAGAACAAAGCAGACTGAGCAAGCCATGGGGAGAAAGCCAGTAAGCAGCACTCCTCCATGGCCTTTGCATCAGCTCCTATGTCCAGGTTCCCTTCTTCAAGTTTCTGTCCTGACTTCCCTGGATGTAGATTGTAACCTCGGAGTCATTTTTTATCTTGGTGTTTATCACAGCTACAGAAAGCAAACTTGCTGTGTGGCCTTCGGTGATGTCTCTGTTCCTTCTCTAGAAGACAGGAGAATAACCCTATCTTTCTTCAGCCCTGGTCTCTGAGGTCTTCTACTAGAAAGGAAAGTCACTGCTATTATCGCATTGTATGGCATAGAATGCTTGAACCATATTCTGTAAAATATGAGGTTATCTTGTCCCGGCAACCTATTGGGACATTCCCAGTGGGGACTGAAGAGGAACCAAATGAACCTGCCTGAGACACACAAAGTCACACTGTGCAGATAGCAGGGAGTGAATCCCCAGAAGGCCACTTGCCTTCTACAGAGGGCCTGGCAGGACGCTGACCTCCTGGCGTGGTTGGTAGTCTTGAGATGATGCTGTCTCAGCAGCTTTGGGACAACTTGAGAGAGTAAATGCTGGTGCCTGCGCACTGTGATGGGTTCAGTCTGTCATCTGCTGTCCCTTTTCCCATCTGTGACATGAGGAGACAGTGATACTTCCTGTGAACAGACACTGGTTAAGAGAGCAAAGCTGCCTTTGTCAGAGTCTAGTCACATGAGGCTGGGTGGCTTCTGAGGTGTCAGAACCCAAGAGAAGAGGAGGCCTACTCAGGGGCCCAGCCAAGAGCATGCAGACAGGTAGGGACCCAAAGGTGCCCCCCAGCCACCTGGACCTTCCCAGGTCAGCTCTGCGACTCTCAAAGGTCTGAATCTACACGTATCATGAGTGGGGCATCCGGAGAGCCCCTGGCCACAGTAGCATGGGGAGAGGAGTCTGGTGGATTGACCTCCCCACCCAGGGGTCTGGGGGCAGCTGATGGGCTGAGTTTTCACGCTCGGTACAGCCTTCTCCATTCAGCACCTCCAGAGCTCAAAGGGACAGTCCCTAGGGGCTAGACCTCTGATTGGCACATAGACGCCAGGCAAAGTGTCCCTTTGAACATCTCTCTAGGACTGCACTAAGTCACCCCACTGTGGCCTGATGGATGGGTCCTGGCTGGGACAGTGGGCCAGAGAAAGGCTCTGGCCAGGGTGAGCTGCTTTCTCAGCCCCAATGTGAGCCCCAGCTGACCTCAAAGGAAGTGCCATGGCTGCAGAAACCTTTCATACCCCTGTCTTTGTGGGCTTTTCTTTGGAGCTTGAAGAAAGGGTCACTGGCTCCTTGTTGTCTCTGGGGAGGTTGGAACGAGGGCCGCTGCAGCAGGCGGGAGGCCGCTCTTTGTTTGGCTGAGTTTCTGAAAGTTCTGCCCATAGCTGGGGCCACTGTTTCACCCAGGGCCTAGCGTCAGGCTGGGGTGCAGAACCATCCCAGGCCACTGGGCCTGATGACAAACACCTGGAATTCCAGCACTGAGACATGAGGAGTGTGTAGCCTGGGCTACAGAGCAAGAGTCTGCCTCAAACACTACTAAACAAAAAAGCAGGAGCTTATAGCAGAGACAGTGGCTGGTGCAGTGGAGATGTGTCCACAGAGGCCAGCAAGGGTGACAGGCTTCCCGGAAATGGGGCATGCATGTGGCCTCGAAATGTCAGCCCAAAATAGCTATTGACTGCAAGAGTAAAAGTAGGAGCAAGTGCAATGGTGCATGCCTACAATTCCAGCACTTGGGAGATGGAGCCCAGAGGATCAGAAGTTTGAAGCCAGCTTCAAATCCATAGCCAGTTCAAATCCATCTTGGGCTACAAATGACCCTGCCTTAAAAAAAAAAAAAAAAAAGACTGCTGGAAAGATGGTTCAGTCGATAAAATGCTTGCTATGCAAGCAAGAGACCTGAGTTCCATTCCCAGAGCCCACACAGAAAACCCTAGGGTTGAGCGTGGAGAGATTATTCAGCAGTTATGAGTATTTCCTGCCCTTGCAGGGGACCTGAGTTCAGTTCTCAGAGCTATGAGTGGCTCACAAACTTCAATTCCAGGGAACCTGGCACCTTCTTCTGATGTCCCTGGACTCCTGCACCTACGTGGTACACATACACACAGTCAGGCACATACACATAAAATATATGAATACTTATTTTTTTTGAAGGCATAGTGTGGTGGTACATGGTTAATCCGGTGCAGGGGTTCTAGAGACAGGAGTATTGCTGGGAGTTCACTGACCAGCAGCCTAACCTAATCAGAGAGCTCCAGGTTTAGTGAGAGGCCATGTCTCAAAAGAAAAGGTGGTAAGTGCAGGTGGCATGTCCTCACAGGCTGCTAGTGATTACAGTGAACTTGGTCTGGACTGTATCAGAGTCGCTGTGCACACCTAGAAAAGACAGAACCTCCCCCTCTCCAAAAAAGATGCCTGAGGTTGACCCTTGCTTACACACACACACACACTCACACACACACACTATAAAGGGAGAGAAAGAGAAAGAGGAAGAAGTCCCTAGCTAAGACACTAGTAAACACTACCATCATGGGTGACTTGGGGTACCATCTGTAGACACACCTTACCCCCAATATTATTGTTTTGAAAAATTTCTCCCTGGGTAGAGAGGACTGGGCAGCAACATGTCCTTCTAAAGTCCCAATGACAAATCAAAGTTCAGTTCCACCAAAGTGCTGCTGGGGAAGCAATGAGTTTGTTAGGCTCACTTACAGAGCATGATGAGGGGTAGGTGGCACAAGCGTGGGTGACCCCAAAGCAGCTACACTAGAAATTCTTCACCCAGCAGAGTTACCTGATGGAGTGCCTGCCCAGCTTTGCTTTCCTGGCCTTTGAACTCTAAGTCATATGCAAATTGGGTCAGGGTAGCATACCAGTATCTGGAGAAGTGGACGGACTCTGACATGACGATCCTGAGACCCTCCCCAGACCCTTCTTCCATGGGAGGAGGATGATAGTCAGCCTCTCTTTTGCAAGCAGATGGAGCAGCGAGTCTTAAGAAGATATCGACTGCTTGACTCAGAAGTTAGCCCTGGGCAACACCTACTACCAGGACAGGGGCTGGAGGTAAAGATGGAGGGATTCCAACCACAGAACGAAAACTGCTAAACCCAAACTGAGGAACGTTCCACCCAGTGACCAACAGGTACACTTCAACCATGTGGAAGATGGGAAAATCTAGGAAAAGTTAAAGGAGTGTCCCAGAGAGAGGACACTAAGGCAGAGCAGGCTAAGGAGCAGGGGGACCCTACCTGGAACAGACGGGGACATGAGAAGGGACTTAGGGGCTCAGGGTGATGCCAGTGGTGGGGGCAGCTTGGGGTGACCCCTTCCTCAGCTGCACTGCCTTGTGCAAAAGTGAGGGGTATACACTCAAGGACACTGGGGGAGGGGAGCTCTTAGTTGTGACTTGTGCAAACTTTCTTTAAGTTGAAAATTATTTCCAAATTAAAACACAACAAAAAGCTCTGTGGCATGAAGAAATTCTACTTTCAGAGTTGGAAACGTGGTCAGTGGTGAAGAAGTTAGAGGGCAGCCTGACCTACGCAGCAAGACTCAGCCTCAAAGACAGAAAGCAAAAGGAAGGAAGGGATGTTGCCCTCTGGGATGGCTCAGAGGGTAAAAGCATTTGCCACCCAAGCCTGACAAGCTGAGTTCAGTCCCCAGAACCCATGTAAAAATAGTAATTATGGGGGCTGGAGAGATGGCTCAGTGGTTAAGAGCATTGCCTCCCTGTTCTTCCAAAGGTCCTGAGTTCAATTTCCAGCAACCACATGGTGGCTCACAACCATCTGTAATGAGGTCTGGTGCCCTCTTCTGGCCTGCAGGCATACACGCAGACAGAATATTGTATACATAATAAATAAATAAATAAATAAAATAGTAATTATGCCAGGCAGTGGTGGTGCACACCTTTAATCCCAGCACTCAGGAGGCAGAGGCAGGCGGATCTCTATGAGTTTGAGACCAGCCTGGTCTACAGAGTGAGTTCTAGGACAGTCAGAGCTATTATACAGAGAAACAATGTCTCAAACAAACAAAAAAGGTAATTATAATAAAGAAAAAGTCAAATGTGGCAGTGTAAATCTGTAACTCCAGTGCTCCCAAGGTGAAATGGGAAGTGGAGGCAAGAGAATTGCTCTGAAGTTAATGGGCCAGTGATATGGAGAATAAAGTGAGAGCAGCAACAATAGACCCTGTCAGAGATAAAGAGAGAACCAACCTTTGAAAGTTGTCTTCTGACCTCAACACGCATGCCATGGTATACATACACCTGCACTCATACATGCACACACAAAGACACACACATACAAATTAAAGCAATAATTTTTAAAGGAAAAATAAAAGAAGGAAGGCGAGGGAGGGAGAGAATGAAGGAGGGGAAAAGAAGAAAGGAAGAAAGAAAGGGAGGGAGGCAGAGGGGGAAAGGAAGGAAGGAAGGAAGGAAGGAAGGAAGGAAGGAAGGAAGGAAGGAAGGAAGGAAGGAAGGGGGAAGTATGAAAGCAGATTCTTGCCATCACCAGAAGTCTCCCTAGGAGGCAGAGCTGGTGTCTGTGGGAACATGGTGAGGCATGTAGTAGAATCCACTGGGAGATCACATGGATGAATGTCAAGAGACAGGAAGAAGAAATGTGGCCAAAGGCAGACACAAGTCATCACTGTTCTGAACCTCAGTTTCCTCATCTACAAAAGGAAATTCACAGATATTGTCTGGTGAAGATGTGGCAAGGATAAAGTGACAAGCAGTCAGGGCATTGGTAAAAGCTTGGCACGGATGGTGTGCCACCTGAAGGATAGCACTCTTTTGCCTGAAAGTCGTGGAACTCAAAACAAGCAAGGGTACATCATGGAGTTAATGGTCTTGGGAGTATGTGACTGAGACCATGGGTGAGGGCAGGATTGGTGCTAGGAAGAGCCTCTGTGCCCTTAAAAGCTCAACAGCAAGTGTCATGATACAGAGAAGACTTTCAGAATTCTCTGCAGGGAACTCCTCCCTCTTCAGGAAATCCCTCCCTCCCCACCTGACACTCAGTGGTTTGGAGCCAGGAATCATACAGGAGGAAATCAGGGAGAGACATGAACAAAGGTTCAGAGAGAAGCAGGGCATGGAGATCTATGGCTTTTCACCCCAGCCACTGGCCTGGCTTTGTTGGATTTTGCTTGTTTGAGAGTTTTTATGTTTAAGATGGAATCTCACTGTGTAGCCTTGGCTATCCTATAACTCACTATGTAGACCAGGCTGGCCTTGTACTCAAAAAGACCCACCTGCCTCTGTCTCCCAAGTGCTAGGATTAAACTGCACAACCACACCTGGTAAGGGAGTTGATTTGTTTTGTTTCATTTTTTTTAAGCAGGCTATTACTATGTAGCCAAGGCTATCCTTCTGAGCCCAACAGTCCTTCTGCCTCAGTTTCCCAAATAGTAGGATGACAGGTTTGAGCCGCCACACCTGGCTTTGCAGCTAGTCTTGATTGTGGGACATTCATACCCAACTACGGTATCCTTTAATGTCAAGCCCTAATCAAAGATAGATGGGAGCAAGTACCTGTTGGGCTTCTATGCTTCCCAGCTGGCCTTTGTCCCTGGAGATATCCAATTGGTAGCAGGTACTTTGTGGGTTTCTCAGGGTTTATGCTGCAAGGCCAGCTGAGTGCAGATTCAAGGACTAAAGCCAGACAAGCTTCCTTTTCCCATCTTGTCCCTCTACCTCAGCTCTGCAGAACCCATCATCCTGCCTATGAGCAGATAAACAAACAAGTGGGTGTTCCCACTTCATTATCCAAGGAATCAGGGGGTAAAAAGGAAATGGGTTTCTTTCTTGTACTTATACATCACACCCAATTTTCCAAATATTTACACAGTGCCATGTCTGTGTCTCACTAGACATACTGCCTCTTGCTTCTCAGGATAATCACATCTAGTCCCTTTGGGGATGTGGAAGGCACAGCATCTATCTCTGCTGAGCACTGGGAGCCCTAAGGTGCCTGGCTGGTGTTATATAGGCTCCTGAAGGCTCAGCAATTGCCCCTGAAATCTGGAAGACTTCAGAGGCCTCCTAGCTGCCTCCTTTCTAGAGCCTGAAAGTCAGATGTAGCCTTTAATACTTTTTAAAATTGTGTGTGTATGTGTGTGCTACACACACATTGGAGATCAAGCCTAGGGCCTCATACATACCACTCACCACTGAGCTACAACCCCACCACAAAAGCATTATTTTAAAAGCCAACCCAGGGTTATGGACATAGCTCAGTGGGTAAAGTTATTGCTGTGCAAACTGAGTTGGCTCCCCAGCATTTATACACACACACACACACACACACACACACACACACACACACACACACCAAACAAATCCCAAAAAAAGGCATCAGGTGCACACTTGTCACCTCAGTTCTGGGGAGAACACAGGAGGCTCCCTGGGTCTCACTGGCCAGTCAACTTGGACACTAATTGGTGAGCACTAGGTCCCAATGAGAGAACCTGCATCCAAAACTAAAGTAGATGGCTCCTGTAGAAAGACACTCAAGATGGACTCTGACTTACACACACACACATGCATCTGTGCATACACAAACACACATAAAAACATAAAATTAAAACCTTGTCCAGAAGCTGCTTCAATCTTGTTAGTCAGAACTCAGTCACGTGGTCACACCAAACAGAAAGGTTTCTGTTGCACGGAATGAAGGGAGAAAGATACACATGGAAGACGAAGCTAGAAGCTGCTACACATATTCTGAGCACCTATGAGTCCTTGGACCATTTGCTTACATTTCAGTCCTACTGGAAGACATGATAGAAGGAGAGCTTGGGAGTTTGGGGACCCTGGGCTGACTCTGCATCTACTTTGTTATGGACTTGGATTGTTCCCTCTCTTTCCTTTACCTGTTCAGTTGTGGAGTGTTACCAGGGCTCCAACAGCAGCATCTTCATCCTCCCTATCCCCCTCATCTCCCTTTCTATACTCTCCATCCCTCTGCTCCCCATCTCCCTTCTCCCCATCATCTTCCTGTCCATCCTCCCCATGCCCATCCCCCTCCTCCCCATCCCCCTCCTCTTCATCCCCACAATTTCCCTGTCCATCCTCCTACCCCACCCTCATCTTTCCCATCCCTACATCTCTCTTTCCATCCTTCCCATCCTCCTCCTACCCACACTCATCCTTCCATCCTCCCCATCGTCTCCCTGCCTCCATCCTCCATATCCCCACCCTCCTAATCTCCATGTCCATCCTCCCCATTCCTATCCTCCCATCCCTATCATCTCCCCATCCACCCTACCCATCCCCATCCTCCTAATTTCTATGATAGTCCTTCTTATCTCCCTCCTCCCCATACACATATCCTCCTCATCTCCTTTCTCCCCACCTCCATCTTCTTCATCTCTATTCTCACCTTCATTAACTTCTCTCAAATTACTGGGAATTAAACCCAAGGTCTTGTATTTGTCGGGCAAATCCTTTACCAGGGTGCTACACCACAAGTCATCCTTTTTATGTTGGTCTGGAACTTGTGATCCTATCTTTGTCCCAAGTAGCTGGAGTAACGAGACTGCAACCAGGCTTCTGGGCGAGCACCAGCTTTACCACCTTCAGCTTCACCTATCTTACCATTTTTTTTTTCTTTTTTTTTTTCGAGACAGGGTTTCTCCGTTGCTTTGGAGCCTGTCCTGGAACTAGCTCTTGTAGCAGGCTGGCCTCAAAGAGATCCGCCTGCCTCTGCCTCCTGAGTGCTGGGATTAAAGGCATGCACCACCACCACCCGGCTTATCGTTATTTTCTTAACACTACAAGATTGTCATAGCTCTCCCTGCCTTCACTAATTATGCTCTGTTCATCCGCCTCCTTCATCACCATCATTGTCTTCTTCCCCATTCACTGTCTTCATCTCCATCACCACCACCACCATCTTCATCACCACTACCATCAAGTTGACCACATCATCATCTCCACCACCACCATCTCCATCACCATCATCATATCCACCCTCTTCATCATCACCATCTCTGTCACCACCACCATGATCTCTGTCAACACAACCATTTTTATCACTGACATCACCACCACCATCTTCTTCACCAACTTCTCCCATCTTCACCAGTGACAGAAGCATTGCCATTGTCCTCACCCCACCGTCACTGCAATGCCTGTGAACATCTCCTAGACTGGGCACACACTTGCCTGCTATGGGTGCCACTCCATTCTTCCTCACCACTTCTACTTGAAAGGGCAGCAACGGAGGCTCACAAGGGCTGAGTGACCTGCTGTCAGCACATGGCTGGGAAGTGCCACCCTGAAATGAAAATCAGCCTTCCTGCTCTTAGCAACACCCACCTCTCTCTCTATTCATGTCCATTCAGTGACTGCTGGCAGCACTGTTCTGAGAATGGACCTGGAGGCAGGAGTCCCTCCTCCACATTTGTTCCCCCGGCTTGAGACTGAGACTGTTCTTCAAAGTGGCTCCCTGGGTGGGGCCTGACTATCAAAGCCGTCCAGGGTGCTTTCAGAAAGGCAGTTTACAAAATAAAACAAGAAGTCTGTGATGGTGGGGGGAGGGGCTTGGTTTTTGCTGCCCAGTCGTCCCAGCATGCATCACCAGCACAGTCAGAGAAGACCTGGGCACTTGTGTTGCTCTCTGAGTAATAAGGCACAAGGCGTGCACCCAGCTCAGTGGTACAAGTGGACTGGGGACTGGGCCAAGCCCGTTTTCCTCGGGCCCCTTAGAAGGAAGAGCCTGGGGATCCTAGAGATAATCATGGGCAGCTGTGGCCCTAGCAGCGGCCACCTGCCTTCCAATGCCGACAATCACCCTTAAGCATTCGTTAATGTCCACACTTTGCAGACTTGGGATCTAGGGTATAGACATTCCACCCTCGGAGAACATCTGGCAAAGTTGGGGCCTGGAGATACGAAGCCTGGTGAATTCACTAGAATTCACCAGCTGCAGTTCCTGAGCCAGTTTTGCTGATGTGCTTTGGGTTTTCCGGATTACAGAATTAGTCACTGCATGAGGATCCATGTTGGAACCCATCTCTAAGGGTTCAGCCTGGAGGTGGGGATATGGCTCAACTGGTAGAGCACTTTCCTGGCACACATGAAGCTCCAGGTTTCAACAAGGTGGGGCTGGCATACATCTGCCATCCCAGCACTGGAGTGGCTGAGGCAGAAGGATCAGAAACTCAAAATCTTCCTTGGCTGCACAGCAAGTTCAAGTCTAGCCTGGGCTACATGAAACCCTGTTTCAAAAAAGTAAATAGCTGGGTACATGCCTTTAATCAGAAAACAGAGGCACAGGCAGGCAGATCTCTATGAGTTCAAGGCCAGCCTGGTCTACATACCTACATAGTGAGTTCCAGGTCAGCCAAAGCTGCATAGTAAGACACTGTCTTAAAACAAACAAACAAATATAAATAAAGTGGTTTAAAAAAAAAAACAAGAACAAAAATCTAACTTGGGCAGAGAGTTCTTGTTGGTCAGTTGGTCAACTCTCTGACACAGTTTTTCTCAACCTTCCTAATGCTGTGACCCTTTAATACAGTTCCTCATGTTGTGGTGAGCCCCAACCATAAAATTATTTTTTGCTACTTCATAACTGATTTTGCTACTGTTATGAATTGTAATGCAAATATCTGATACACAGGATGTCTGAACTGCAACTCCTGTGAAAGGGTCATTTGACCCCCACCATGGGGTCATGACCCACAGGCTGAGAACCTTTGCTCTGGCAGAATGGCCTCCTCATTCTCCTACCTACCCTCCTACCTCACCCACAGTGCACCAGCCTGGTGACCTGGCTCTGGCCCCAGATCTGGATGTCTAGCTCCCCAGCTAAAGGTGCTCTCCTGACCTTTAGGCATCTCCCTGTGATGTGGATTAGACTCATGTTACTCTCTGGGGAAAGGTCGGTGGGTGTCCAGCTTGACACTGACATGAGGGGATGGTTCCTGAACATTCCTGGTCTCTCCACCACTGACGACATCACAGGGACTGGTCACCCAACTTGGACACTTTAGCTATTGCCATAATGTCTGCTCAGGTGGGTTGTTACAGTGATACTCTTGACCCTCTTGCTATGCCATTGTCAGTGTGACGGCTGCTGCTGCTAGGAATGGGTGCCAGGCAGCCTAGACCTCCAATCTCCCAATTGCCAGGCTGCCTGCCCAGGCCTCCAATCTCTCTGGTCCCTGACTCCGGAAGGTACAGCTGCTTGACCACTCATCTGACTCTGACCCCACCCCACAAAACCAGCAGTCTCATCTCCTGGACCCAGATCTGCAGTAGTCTAGGCCCAAAGGGACGCTATGCAAGAAGGAGGAGGGGCTGCCCTGGCAGCCTGGCACCCGGGCTAGGAAGGTGCGCCAGACAGCAGCTGCCCCGACTGCCCTTTCTTCTCCCAGCTTTTTGTTCAGCCCTTTTGATTTGAAAACAAGGCCCCTTTATGCATTGAGGGGCCTCCCCAAGCTTCGCTGTCCCACCCATGGCTGGTGTTTTCCTTTTCATCAGGCGCTGGGAGCGCAACGGCGGGGGCAGGAGGGACCTGGTGGTGTCACAGAACCTAGGTGACTCAGCTTTCAGTGGCATTGTGGCCTTGAAGCTTTGATATTGTAAGAGAGCGTCACAACAAAGGGGCTTCGAGGGGCTTCAGCAAGGAGAAGCTACTCTGAGGGCTCCCAGTGGCTCTCTGAAAGGGGGCTGTGTCCCAGGAGGGAAGATTGGCCTGTAACCCTGACTCTCAAGGATGACGCTGAGCTGAGCTGCCAGCCGGGGTCTGCACTGGGGATAGTGGTGGCTGGCTCCTCACCTGCCCTTTGTTCTTGGTTCCCACAGGAGGCTGCAGCAGCTTCTCTGGCCCCTGGAGGCTCCCAGGCCGAATGGCTTGTCTCCAGCCTAAGCCAGCTGGGTCAGCCTGGAGGCGGGCCACCAGAGCCACCACACTCTCAGCCTGCACACCTGCCAGACCACAGACCTTTGGAGAAACGAATGCTGTGAGCTCCCAGGCCCATGGACCTTGTGCCAACTAGGGAATTTCCATGCCTCAGTTTCCAGGCACCATGAGGGTGGATAAAGATCCTTGTCCACCTGTTCTTCCTGGTACAGGAAAGAAGAACCTGAGGCTTGGGGCCAAGTGGGTCTGGCCCAACACTGGCCAAGAAAAGGAGTCTTGGTCCCTTGCCCTGCCTCCCTGGGATTCAGAGCCTCCTCCATGAAGTGGGTTAGGGACTGACCACAGAAAAATTCAGTAGAAGCCGCCATTCAGTGACAACAATAAAGCAAGCAAAAAAAAAAAAAAAGAAAGAAAGAAAAGAAAGAAAGAAAGAAAAAGAAAAGAAAAACTGAACTGGGGATGCGGCTCAGTAGGGAGAGTGCTCACCTAGCGTGCACAAGGCCCTTTGTTCAGTCCTCAGCTCACGAACAGAGCACAGATACACATACCTATACTCTTAGCACTCAGGAGGTAAAGCAGGAGGACAGACTTCAAAGCTAGCCTGGGCTACACAGACAATCCTAAGCTAAGTGAGACCCAGTCTCCAATAAAAAGTTCAAGGTCATCCTCAGCTACATAATGAATCAGAAGGCCAACTGGGCTACGTAGGATCCTATCTTTAAAGAAAAGAACTCATAAAACCAAAATAAGCCATCCAAGGTTTGGCTCATGCCCTGTCTCCATGGCGATAGTGCATAGCCAAGGTTAGTTTGGCAGACTCTGGGTGGCAGACGCAGGAAAGCACAATGATCAAGTATTGGCTGGAAGAGTCTCAGTAGACTTTAGATCATGGGTTCTTTCTGGTGCCCAGGTGACCCTGAGTGGCCCTGGTTCTCTGAGTCTCAGATTCCTTTTCTATAAAGCAGAGACAATGACACCTCTGACTCCTGGTGGGTGACCATAAAGCCACCCCGTCACATGATTTCCCCTGCTGTCTCAGGTGTTTGACCCAGCTAAGTTTTGGGAAGGAAGCAGGGTTGGGAGGAGTCCTTATGAATGATCTCTGAGGCCACCATCCCTCCAGAATGTCACAGCCTTGCTCCACAGCGTGAAGATAGGTAGAGCAGAGGACAGCTGTCTGGAGGGCCCAGAGAAACTGTCTGCTCGCTTTGTGATGCTGCCCGCAGGGTCTGTGGTCTCCTACTAGGCAGATGCTAAATGGATCCTGTGCAACATGCTGGCGGGTGACTGACCCTTTGCTGGCAGGAACAGCTGGCTGTCTTGTATCAACAGTGATGCAACTGAGGGTCAGAGTTTAAGACTTTCTAAAGCTGGGTGGTGGTGGCGCACGCCTTTAATCCTCGGGAGGCAGAAGCAGACGGATCTCTGTGAGTTCGAGGCCAGCCTGGTCTATAAGAGCTAGTTCCAGGACAGGCTCCAAAACTACAGAGAAACCTTGTCTCGGAAACAAAACAAAACAAAAAACCTTTCTGAAAATGGCAGAACTGGATAAGGAAAGTCTTTGCCTGGGTAGTTTGTCTCACCTTAGTTGACACCCTGAGCAGGAAAAGATGTTCCATTGGCTAGGCAGGGCAGCTAGAGGTGGGAAGGGGTGTGGACCTGGGACACAGCGATGCTGCCAAGAAGGCAGAGGGCAGGTGCTGGTGGATGACCTGGTAGGGCATAGCACAGAGTATGGGTGTCATGGAGACTGTCCTTGTCCATGGAGAGCTGGGTTCTCTCCATCAGCTCATATAACCCCTGGCGACAAGGTCCTGGGTACTAAGACACCCTTGTCACTCACTGGTCCTCCGGTAGAGTCTTGATGGGGTTTTTAAAAATGACCATAAGTTCTTTGATCCTCCTCCCATGGAGAAGTGGTTTTGTGTCCCCTCCTCTCAAGCCCTGGTGACTGTGTTTTGTTTGTAACAAACAGGATTGGATGGGAGTGACTGTGGGTGGCAACAGAGGCACCCCCTCTCAGAAAGCCCTATGGCTCCTGCTTTGTTTCACAGCAAAGCTTGCTCTAAGACCAAAGCCCCCACCCACATGCCCCAGAGTCCAACATGGCAGCCCCAGCCCCAACTGGTTAAGCCTGAAGCAGCACCACACACGGGAGCCAAGCAGCTTTCTCACCTCCTATTTCCATCTGTTGTTCTCTTCTCTCAGGCTTCTTGTCCTTTCAGCTGTGACCAAGCAGCCCGAGAGAGCTGGCATACAGCTGTTCCCCTTGTTCTGACTGGTGGAATCAGAGGGTAATGTGCTCAGCTGTGGCGCTGAGTCCCAAACTGGCTTGTTAGCAGCAGTGGGGACAGACACCTTGTTTCCCAGAGGCTGTTTAACAATCACTCGCACAGTTCCCACAACAGCCCTGAAACTCACGGTGAGCTCAGGTCAGCTCAGGAGGAAGCGAGCTGTGTGGACAGCAGTTCAGGGATCAACCAGACCCGGCTGTGTGAACTTCCTAATGGCCCATGGTGGGTAGTTCTGTCAACCTGACACAACCTAGGATGAGCTGGGAAGAGCAGAGCAGTGAGAGACTGTCTAGGTTAGGTTGGCTTGCGGGGTGTTTCTAGGTTAACTGAGGTGGGAACACTCATCCTGAGTATGGAGGGCACCACACCCTGGGTCACCCTGGACTGGGTAAGAGCAGAAAAACGCTGCTGGAACACGCATGCACCAATTTGTTTCTCTCTGCTCAGAGTGTGAGGGTGATCTCAGCAGATGCTTTGTGCTCTTGTTGCCTTGAGTTTCCTGCAGTGATGGACTGTGAGCTGGAACGGTGAGTTAGAACAAACCCTGCCCCCACTCCCGTTTTAATTAGGGCTACTATTGCTTTGCTGAAACACGAAGACCAAAAGCGTTAGAACCTCTTGCTTGCTATTTCAAGACAAGTCATGTGGGCAGCAATTAGGGAGGAAAGGGTTTGTCTGGTTTACATATCCTACGTCATTGAGGGACGCCAAAGCAGGAACTCCAGCAGGGCAGGAACTCCAGCAGGGCAGGAACCTGGAGGCAGGAGCTGATGAGGCCACTGAGGGGTGCTGCTTACTGGCTTGCTCTTCGTGGCTTGCTCAGTCTGCTTTCTTATAGAACCCAGGATAATCAAGCCAGGGGTATCTGTGTGAGTTTTCTGAGTCCTTACCTCTCTGGGCCTCTGGCTTCAACTGTAAGTAAGGAACCATACAGAGGGGTTCCTGGTTTTCAAGGTTTCTAAATAGAAGTCCACCTCTGCTCCATACTCAGGCCAAGAGACTGCCATATCTGCACCAGCTTCTCAGACATTAACAACTCTATATCATGAAAGCTTTATTAATTTGTTTGGGTTTAAGCTTTTGACTTTTTTGAGACAGGATTCCACTTTAGCCTTAGCTGGCCTGGAACTCTCTATGTAGCTGAGGCTAGCTCCCAACTTATGACAATCCTCTAGCCTCATCTTCTTGAGTGCTGAGATTACAGGCAGACATGCATGAGCCAACAAGAGGGAGATCCCTTCTTCCGTCTCACACCCAACCAAACAGCATTATCTTCTGACCTCCACACAGCTTTGTGGTGTGCATATCTGTATACACACACACACACACACACAATCAATCAGTCAATAATAAATGTATAATAACAGAGACATGTCGCTGAGCATGGTGGTATATGCCTTTAACCCCAGTACTCCTGAAGCAGAAACAGGTGGAGTTCTGTAAATTCAAGGCTATCCTAGTCTACACAGCAAGTTCCAGGCCAGTCTGGGCAACATAGCAAGACCCTGTCTCAAATAAATAAGTATTAGCTCATTTAATCCCATAACCATCCTAGTGGGTAGGGACCAGCCACCCTTTTTTTCCAGAAAAACTGAAGCTCAGAAAGCTCAAGCAACCTGCCTCCAGATGCTCAGCAGCGGGAGGCAGTACTCCTAGAAGAGGCCGAGCATCACCTGGACCCACTCCTCCTTCAGGACTTTTACTGAAGCACTCAGAGAGTAAGGACTGTGTGCCCCTCGGGGAATGCAAGAGCAGAAAACAGGAGCACCTGGAATCGTATGTGGATCCTCTCAAATGGAGGAGCAGGTATATACACATCTCCACTTGAAAATATGACACCAGCCATTACCTGCGGCCAAAGAAGACACAAAAACCAGGAGCCAGAGTGATTGGCAGGGAGGGGTGGGGGGCGGGAGCGACCTTTCTTCTCTCTTCACTCTAATGTCCACCGACCCCATTGTCTTTGCAACAAAAATAACTCATTTCCCCATGAATGACTTTCTTTAAAGTGTCACTTCCAAATTCCTGCTGGACTCTCGAGCTGTGGTCGGGTGCCTGCATGGAAGCAAGGAGCCATTATCTCCTCCCAGAGAATAAGAGTGATCTGTGCAGGGCTTTGATGCTCGGCGGTCCCTAAAAGAGGAACGGTATTTCTCTGGGCATGCTGGAATGTCCGGTGGGTAACCGGACCCACGCAAAGGGACACTGTAACCTCATGTGACGAAGGAGGCAAAGGCTGGGCAGCGGGCTGTGTGGTGTGTAACTCAATCGAGCATTTCCCAGAGTCTCCGAGTCTGGGAGCTGCTGAAGGGCCAGACCACTGCAAACCTCCAGAGAAGTATGCATTGAGCTGCAGGGTTCCCCAGTATCAAATCAAATCCTCCTGGGGTAGAGCTGGCAGACTTTGGGTGCAAAGGAAGCTGAGGGACAGCCTCTGTGGACCCAGTACACCAAGGACCTCAAGGTCCTGGCTGTTGAGTCCTGGTACACACAAGAGAGCTGTGCGCATAAAAGGCCATCTCTCTTGGATGAGTACTCAGGGGTCTTCCGCACAGTCGGCACAGTGCTGGGGCTCAGTTTCTAAGGGCCGAGGGGATGACTCAGTTGGCAAAATGCTTGCTGTACAAGCATGAGGACCTGCGTCCACCAGAGTGGATTTAAAAATCCAGGCACGGTGCAGCACTCCTGGGGAGGCAGAGACTGGAGGACCCTCAGGCTTACGGGCCAGTTGGTATAACTGAATTTGTGAGCTTTGTGTTCAGTGAGAGACTCTCTCTCTCTCTCTCTCTCTCTCTCTCTCTCTCTCTCTCTCTCTCATGAAAGTGATTCAGGAAGATACTATATGTTGATGTTCAGCCTCCACATATGTAAGCACACACATGGACGACATGTGCACATACACACAGATAAAAAAAGACCCTGGCTTCAGAATGACCCACTCTTAGACATCTCAGTGCCCAGATTCCTCATCTGTACAGTGGAGACACTGGACCTGCTTTCTGGGGTGTGTGCAATGGGGAAGCTTTGGGGAACACAGTACACAATGGGCTTTTAGATAACGTGGGCCTTGCCTATTCTAGGCCCCTGACCATCTTAGTCACTGGGGATTCTAGCTAGAAGAGTCAAAGGGGGCAGGCCACTCCAGACAGGTGTAGGTGCTGAGTGGGCTCTTAGCAAGCTATCGTGGAGGCAGGAAGGAAGAGCCAGGTGTGGAAAGAGCGCTCATACAAGAGGCTCCTGGAGAGAAAAGCTGTCTCTGTCTGAGACATCCTTCCAGGTGGACTTTGCCCATGCCTGTCACTTGGGGCCTAGAGAGAGATAAAGGCACCCTTCCAAACCAGGACTGCTCTAGATCTAGTCACTTCCCCACCCCAGGAGCCAGCGATGGAGTCTCATCCTGGGACAAAGAGAGTTTATACAGAACTGAGTACTTACACCAGTACCTTCCTTCCTCAGATGTATGAGGAACCCCGGGAGCCCTAAAGACACACAGACAGCTCTACCCATGGCTTGGGAGCCAGAAGAAGGCTCCATAATAAATCTTATTTGTCAGCAGTAGTGGTGGTGGGGTAACATCTTGATTGGTTAATTGAAGTGGTATTCTTGTTAATTGAGTTTGTGTTGTTTTGCTTGGTTGGTTGGTTGGTTGGTTGGTTGGTTGGTTGGTTGGTTGGTTGGTTGGTTGGTTTTTCAAGACAGGGTTTCTCTGTGTGCACCACCACCCACCTTGGCCCTGGTTAGTTTTATTTATGTCAAGTGTTATCAACTTGACACACACTAAAGTCAGCTGGGAAGAGGATTGCTGCCATCAGCTTGCCCTAAGGCCATGTCTGTGAGGAGCTGCTTAATTGGTTATTGATGTGGGAGGCCTAGTCTCTGCAGGCAGTGCCTAGGGAGATATACCCAAGCTATGTAAGAAAGCAGGCTGAAGCTGAAGGTGGTAGCTCATACCTTTAATCCCAGCAGTTGGGAGGCAGAGGCAGGCGAATCTCTGAGTTCAAGGCCAGCCTGGTCTACAGAATGAGTTCCAGGACAGCCAGGACTATTCAGAGAAACCCTGTCTTGAAAAATAAACAAAAAACAAAGAAAACAAAAAGGGAAAGAAGGAAAGAGAGCAGGTTGAATATGAGCCACAGAGCAAGCCAGCAAGCAGCATTCCTCCACATGGCTGCCTCCTGGTTCCTGTCCTGACATCCCTCACTGACAGTTTCCTGAAAGAAACTCATTCGGCCTCTGCCAGTGTTTGTCTCAGCAGCCGACTAGGACGATGAGAAGATCTGCCTGTGGGTGGAGAAGCTTCCAGAGCTCCCCAGTTCCCTGTGTGTGGACATGAAAAGAAGTGGGAGAAGACACTAAGTCAGGGAGGCCAGCCTCACGCCCAGCTGGGGCTATGCAGGAGATTCTTGAAGGGGAGGATAGGCCTAGGACCCAATGGAGGGAGGACCTGCCTGGCTTGTGCTGCGAAGGCTTTCTGGTGACCTGAGCTCCTTCAGTAGGCCCTTACAGAGTGCATCGTCCTTGCTGTATCTTCAGGTCCCTCGGTGTCATGGTCGCCTTTCTCGCTGCCGTGGCAAACACCTGACAGAACAACTGAAGGAAGAGGGGTAGGGGCTTTATTTGGCCCCCTAAGGGCACAGTCCATCCTGGTGGGGAAATCACATGGCAGCCACAGTCAGGAAGTGGAGAGAGGAACACAGATGCTCAACTCACTTTCTCCTTATGATTCTGTCTGGGACCCCAGTCCATCAGATGCCACCCCTCACACTCCGGGTGGGTCTTCCCCCTCAGTTAAACATCTCCTGAAATACCCTCACATGCATGGAGCATCTCCCAGGCAATTCCAAATCCTTTCCAGATGACAGTGAAGATGTGCCAGATGGCTCACTGAGGGATGTGGTCAGGCCAGTTAGAACCGGGCAGTCTCTCTCTCTCAAGAGCCTCCCCGAAAGCATCAACTCTGGGCTGCAGACTCCAGCTCAGGTGAAGCCAGGCCAGCTCTGCCTGGGCCCTGAGGCGCTCTGTACCAAACACTCTGGGAGCCTCAGGTAAGGGCCAGGCCCACCACCACCATGCTACTGGCAACCTGTGGGTGATTATGGGAGCTGAGGGGGGCTAGGGAGGGAAATGTGCTCTTTCCTTAATTCAAGAAAAAAGGTCTAGTTCACAAAAGGCCCTATAGAAGTTCTGGTATGAACCTGTATGAGCAGACAAACGCATGAAGAGGGTGAGGGGCACTGAGAGCAGCTGGGGTCCGGGAGGGAAGAGGTGATGTTGGACTGAGGAGTGGGGAGAGGAGATTAAAAGGCTCTCTCATAGAGATGTGGCTATGCTCAGTTGGTGCAGTGTTTGTCTGGCTCTGGGCTGGATCGCTAGTACTGCAGTACAGGGCACGATGGTGCCTATAATAACAGCAGCAGAGGCACGGGCATCAGACGTTCAGGGTTGTCTTCGACTACACAGTGATTATGAGGCCAGCCTGGGTCTGAGAAATCCTTCGAAAACAAAACCAATAAGTAAATAAATTGATATAAATAAATAAATAATAAAATGGCCAGCCAGTAGTGGCAGCTGCAGAGTGCTGAAGAGACAGGGTGTCTAAGGCAGCAACCTGACCCGTGCGGGCACAGGCACCTTATACCTCAGCAAGGTTGCTGTTAAAATAAATGTGTCTGTGTGAATGAAACAGACTGAGAGGATGTCCACACATGCCCGACTGTCCCTGTCCCTGGGACCGAGCACTGTCAACAGCAGGTGGGTGTCAAGCTATACAGGTTGGGCTTTCTCTTGACTTGGGAAAGGCTGATTTGAAAGTCAAAAGCCATAAGCAAAATACATCTAGGACCACAGGGATGGGAGTGTGTCATGACTGAGGCCACTGAGTGTCAAGGGGACACAAGTTCTCCACTAAAAGGCAGCTAGAAACATTGACATCTCAGGGGACATAAGACACCAGACAAGGGGACAAAGCCCAGTTCCTAGTAGCCACGCACTTCCCTTCTGTTTTTTGCTGAGAGTCCATGGGAACCTATGTCTCCCACGCTTTCCTGTGATGCCCTCACACGTGGGAGGGAAGGGAGAACTGGGAAAGGCCTGTGATCTGGCAGAGTGCTGTGCCAATGAAGGAATGTTTGGGCAGACAGTTGCCAGCTGTGATGCACCTTGGGCTTCAGTGCAAACCCAGTAGGGCAGGCAAGGGAAGGGTTAAAGGCCGCTTCAGGGGATGGGGGGGGAATAACAGCCAATTTGTAGAGGTCAGGAGGCCACTCCTTCCTCCCAGGTGAGATCAAATGCTGTAGGGACAAAGGGACAAAAGGGGAGGGAGATTGACAGGGATGCTCTGGGGGGAGCTGCACCCCAAAGGAACACCCCACCCCACCCTGAGAACAAGTATGGCATGGAGGTTAAAGGTCAGGGTGTTTGGCTTGGATTATGGCTTTGCTTTTCACCTGGAGAGCAAAGCAAGGCTAGTAGGCTTCCGATCCTGATCTGCTCCTCTGGGGATAGAGGCTTTGTGAGTTACAGGGCTGGCGGTGAAAGCCATTGTGACTCCCAGACAGCCTATCCCCGGCAAGGCCTCAGGTACCTCTGAACAGCCCAGTAGGGAGACTGGCCCGGGACCTCTTGAGCCCAGCCCATTACCGCAGAATCCAGAGCTCAAAGGATTTGAGACTCAACAGAGAACAATGTCAGCCAATTAGCTACCTTGTGCATGCTTGGGACAAATGAAGTGGCCATGTCCTGGGTGGCCCCAGGTTCCCTCTTGAAGTCAAGTGGGGCTTTGCTTAAACCACCCGCCATCCAGTCATTAGATCTGAATTCATCTCTTAGGGTCAGCTTTGTTGTAGAATTTGGAAGTGGCCCCAAAGCAAGGGACTCTGGGAAACCTACATGTGGGCATCTAGCATATTCAGTAGGAGGAGAGGGGTGTGCATGTGTGCCTGTATCTGTGCATGTGTGTATTCATGTGAATTCAGGTGCCCTTAGAGCCCAGAGACCTTGCTTCTCCCTGGGGCTGAGGTGGCAGGCAGTTGTGAGTCACCCAGTATCCATGCTAGAAACCTAAATTGGGTCTTTGACAAGAGTGGTACATGTTTTTTCCCCTCTGAGCCACCTCTCCAATCCAAACCCCACATTGTTCTCAGACTGGGTCTCTCTCTCTCTCTCTCTCTCTCTCTCTCTCTCTCTCTCTCTCTCTCTTTCTCTCTCTCTCTCTCTCTCTCTCTCTCTCTTTATTGATTTTATTGAGCTATACATTTTTTTTCTGCTCCCCTCACTTCCTCTCCCCTCCCCTTCAACCCTCTCCCATGGTCCCCATGCTCCCAATTTACTCAGGAGAGCTTGTCTTTTTCTACTTCCCATGTAGATTAGATCCATGTAAGTCTCTCTTAGTGTCCTCATTGTTGTCTACAGACTGGGTCTCTTACTGGAACTGAGCAACTAGGCTGAGCCCTAGTGATCCTCCTGTTTCCAGCTCCCCAAGGCTCAGTTTTCACGAGTTACTTAGGATTGAACTCTGGTCCTCAGGTCTTCATGCTTGTGCCGCAAGCTCTTTACCCACTGAGCCATCTTCCCCAGCTGTAGAAGGGCCGCTCTTGTACTAAATCATTTGCATAAATGAATCTGCTTGGTAGCCCCAGGCTCAGTGTCTGCTCCCAGAAGCAAGTCCCCCGACTCTGAAGAGCCACACACCCGACTCTTGGTATACCTCATCCATTTCTGTGCAGTACTAACTACGGGGGCCAGAGAACCCATCCGGATGCCAGGGCCAAATCCTGTCCCTGGCTGCATCTGGCTTCATGAGTGACAGCTCAGGAAGTGTGTGACTGTCTTGTTAGTTACTGAAGTAACAACAGCCACGCACAGGCTGGGGTGCTTGCCTAGCACACGGGAGCTCTCCCTCCAGCCCGAGTGGAGCTCCCTTCTACCTTTGTTTGTTTGGAGCCAGGGTCTCAAGTGTAGCCTGACCGGTCCACTCTGTAGACCTGATGGGCTTGATGGCCTCAGACTCATGGGGATCCCTCTGCCTCTGCTTCCTGAGTACTGGGCTTAAAGGTGTGTGTCACCACACCTAGCGGGTCCCACCCTTTTCTTATACCCTTACCCTGGAGATCTCCTTGTTTTGATTATCTTCAAGATCCTTCTATGAATTAATTCCATGTGTTCATAGCAAGGACCACAGCCCACTGGCCATACTGTCCCAAGACTGTCATTTACAGTTTACCACAATTCTGAAGTCTGTCTCCATATTCTGCTTTGTTTTATTTTGAGACAGGGTCCCTCTGTGTAGCCCTAGCTGGCCTGGAAGTTGCAATATAGACCAGACTATCCTTGAACTCACAGAGATGCCTGCCTCTACATTCCAAGTGCTAGAAGCAGAGGCGTGAACCACCTAGACCAGCTGCCTGTTTCCACTTAACAGATAGGGAAATTGAGGCCTGGAAGGGAACATGGGCTCACAACCACTTCACACAGCCATGTGGCAGAATCTCAACTGGGTTGGTGTTCAAGTGCAGTCGGTCCGAAGAATTTCAGTAAGGGTTGGCCCTCAGTACGGTGGCCCTTCTGTGTCCAAGAGTTCTGTAGCTGAGGAATCAACCACCCAGGGACTAAAAGTACTCAACAAAGGGCAAACAAGATGGTTGATCCAGGAAAGGCACTTACGCCAAGTTTAATGGCCCAAGTTCAATCACTAAGACCCAGGTGGTGGAAAGGAGAGAACTGACACCCAGTAGTCCTCTGGCCTTCAAATGTAAGCCATGATACACACCCTCACCGCTGCCTCCCTCCATAATAAATAAATAAATAAATAAATAAATAAATAAATAAATAAATAAATAAATAAATAAATAAATAAATGTTTTAAACTTTTCAGGGAAAAAAATCTTGCATGCAGTAATGCACACCAGAATCCCAGCTGCAATCAGGAAGACCAGAAGTTCACGATCATCCTTGACTAGGTGGTGAGTTTGAGGCCAACCTGAGCCACTTGAGACCCTGTCTCAGAAAAGCGGGGAAAGGCTAGAGAAATGGATCAGTGGTTAAGAGCGCTGGCTGCTCTTAGCGGGGGACCTGGATTTGAGTCCCAGCAACCACATGGTGACTCTAACCATCTGTCTATAACTCTAGTTCCAGGAGATTTGACACCCTTCTCTGACTTCCAGAGTACATGTATGTGCACTTCATACATATGATACACAGACATACATGCAGGAATACACTCATATGTGAAATAAATATAAATATTTTAAAGTGATTGAAGTATCTACTTTATGTTAACTATCTCAATAGAGTATTTTGGTATTGAAACAATACAAATAAGTTACAAGGAAAAATAAATTTGACGGAAACTTGTAAGCTACCACCTTGGCATCTATTGCACCTATTTGCCCCTACCTGCTGCCCAAACTCTCATTGCCACCTGGAGCAGAACCCACTTCAAGATTCTTAAGCATTTTGGGGAGGGGTACTCTCTATATCCAGCAGCCCCTACTGCTCTTGGGCACAGGCAGGCTCAAGTACCCATGGGGCAGGAGTGTTCTTCCTTTTCCCAGGTGGACTCAGAGCTCCTGGGACATGTGATATTAAGAGCCCTACACTAAGCTGGGTGGTAGTGGCACACACCTTTGATCCCAGCACTCAGAAGGCAGAGGCAGGCAGATCTCTGTCAGTTCAAGGCCAGCCTGGTCTACAAATTGAGTTCCAGGACAGCTACACAGAGAAACAGTGTCTCAAAAAACCCAGGAAAGAGAGAGAGAGAGAGAGATACCCCCACATTATATTGCCACCTCAGTTTGTGGACCCCATTGGTCTGGGGGGAGGCACTGGTTATTAGGAACTTGTGTTCCTCTACCTACTTAGGAAGTGGGAAAGTCCACCCTGCCTCATGTGGGTGGGGCTTTGGGTAGGAATGGAACTTGGAACCTGCCCGTGTGCGTCCATATCAGGGAGAATCTGAGGATATACCGTTGCCATTCATGGTCCTGGGCTGGCTGGAAAAGCCCATCTGCACCCCTGTGTGGTCCAGGGTCCTTCTTCATCTCCCACCTTGACCCACTGCACCTGTGGGGGTGTAAGACTGGTCCCCCATGGCAAGCAGAAAGGCTTCACTGAGCTGGAACCTGGGCTTTAGGGTACCACCCATGCAGCACCAGAAGCAAAGGTCCAGGGACTTTTAATGAAGGATGCTTAACTCAGCACTGGCCTGCTGAAGATGCCTCCAGCTGAGGCACACAGGTGACTCCCAACTCCCAACTGTGCGTTCCTGAGCCAGTGGCTCGCCTCTCACCTGGTAGGGCTAAGGTGGCCTAATTTTAGGATTTCAGGGGCACAGTGACCCCAGGTCAGCCCCCAACAAGCAGGCTGGTCTCTTTCCCCCACTTTTGGTGGTGGAGTACAGAGTGAGTTTGGGGGCCAAGAGCCAGGGACATCACAGGGCACTGTCCCTGGCCCTCCTTTCCCTAGCTGTCTCTCCAAGTGTGGGGCTAGAGGCAAAGGTCCAGGCCAAGTACAGAGAGATGAGATGAGGAGGGAACTTCCGGAGCAGAGGCCCTGGAAGCGGTGTTAGACAGGCTTGGGCCAGGTCTGGGGGTGTCCAGGCCAGGGAGTGGGGCCTGGAAGAGACCAATTAGTCAAACGGCTGCAATTGGCCATTTGGAAGCAATTAACAGGGTGTCCATTACCATATTATGCCCCCCCTCACCCCCTGCAAGCTCTGCTGGGCTCTGCTCTGTATGAGGACAGAGCCTCAGCCCAGCGCAGGCAGATGGAGGCCCAGCTCTGGCCTAGCACAGCACACACTCACTCAGGCTCCCTCTGTGTGTGTGTGGGGGGGCATTTGAGACCAAGCCGTGGGTCCATTCATAGCCTGAGGGAGGGTCTGGGGACTTCCAAGGCCAAGAAGGTCAGTGATTAAAGGTACAGGAAAACCTCACTGAACAAGAGAAGGCTCTAGGAAGCAGGCCAGGGGGTGACCAGCAGTACAAGCCCACCTTTAGCAAGGCCTCCATCCCAGGAATGAACTGGTGTGGGGTCTGAGATAGGGGTAAAGGCAGTTCCTTCCAACTATAGAGTGGAGGGTGGGTAGAAGGACCCAGAAACCCTTGCATAGGGCCCAGAGGAAGACCCTGGGCCGGGAGTATGGGTGCCTTAGGGACAACTGAGGAACAAGCTAAAGTCAGCCAGAACCACAGAGAGGACTGGGGCCAGATCACCTACTGGGCCACTGAAGTCCTTTATTCTCAAAGGCACCTGAGGTCCCTATGGTGGTGCCACGATCTGGTCACTGATGGCAGCAGTGGCAGGAGTCTTGGTAAGGGTCGCTCCACTGAGCTTCTGATCTGACCTTAGAATTTCACATACAGAGGAAGTCAAAGTCTCAGAGAGTATGTATGGGCCAGCCAATGTGTCAAGGAGAGGCAAGCCCATTCATTCACTTCAGGAGTGTATTCTGGAGAATTACAGTACATGGGGCTGTCCAGGGGCAGACACAGTGAAGGACACACCCAACAGGAAACCTGGGGTCCAGGCATGGAGCAGGAAGAAGGCTCTGAGTCAAGGTTGTCCAATGGGATTCCTCTGGCTCCTCCCAGACACCAACAAAGGAAAACCACACCAGTCCCCCCAAGACCCTCCCTACTCTCTCTCTCTTCTTCCTTCTTTGTGTGTGGTGTGCGTTATGTGAATGTGTTTAAGATTTATTTATTTTTATGTGTATGGGTGTTGTTGTTAGTGGTGGGTTTTTTTGACTGCCTGTAAATATTTATACCAGATATATGCCTGGTATCCCCAGAGGCCAGAAGATGGTGTCAGATCCCTTAGGAGTTATAGACATTTGAGAACCAGCATGTGGTTGCTGGAAACTGAACCCAGGTCTTCTGTAAGACCAGTCAGTGCTCTTAACCAATCAGCATCTCTACAGACCCTTACTTAGCTTTGTTTTGTTTGTTTGTTTGTTTTTAAGACAGGGTCTCCAAGCTGAGGCTGATGTCAAATCTGCTTTGTGATTGAGGCTAGCATGGAAGTCCAGCATCATCTACTTCCACATCTCCAGTGCTGAGATGGCAGGCCTGTCCCAGCACACCTGGCTTCAAGGCTTCTCCTGTCCAGACACAGGGCATAGCTGGCTCCAGGAGCTGTGCTAGAGGCATTCAGAGAGGAGATGTCCTCCTGATTCTTCCGGGACATCTTAGGAGCTTGGGCAGCCAGCATGTGATCAGCCCAGTGCTGGTCATCAAGACACAGGGCAAACTGCCCTGTCAACCCATCTGTCCTGACAGCTGTCCCTGTTCCTGCAAAGCAGGTTCCATCAATGGCTGACTCCAGGGCTTTAGCAATTCTGTGGCTCAGTCTTTAGACTGCTCAAGAGTTCACAGGAGCCAGCCCTGGGGCAGGACAGAGGCGCTGGGAGATTGCTGAGGATGCTCAACTGTGGGAGATGTGTACTCAGGATGCTGGAGAGGGCTCATTGAGGACCCACTGCCCTGTAGATGAGGTCTCAGGGTTGAAAATGCCCCAGTGTGTGCTACTAACAGCTTCTGTACCATGGAGGTCCCCCCAACACTTCTCAGCATCTCACATCGTCCAGGGTCCCCCACCTGACTCTTCCCGGAGCTCAGGATCAACTTGGGAGGCAATGCTGTGACCCAGGCCACTGGGCCCTCCAGATAACTCAGCAGAGAATGCCTATATGAAGTTAGTTGCTGGCTGGAGGACTGCTGGAAGCACAGGCCACAGAGGTGGTGTGGGACCTTTTCTGACACCTCAGGAAGTTTTTCTCTGAGGCCCCTAGCAGATAGGGAACTGAAGTCAAGAGCTTAGGGCCCAGGAAGCTGTTCCCCCAGCCTAGACTCCTACTCAACCTGCCAGGAGGGTTTGAAGGGTCCTTTCTGGCATCTTCTCCCACGTCTCTTTTTTTGCTTGTCTGCATCTCAGCATTTCTCCACCTGTCTCATCTCTCTCTTCTAGTGGATTTGCCACCTACCTCCCCCACTCCCATTTCCATCTCTGCCTGCGACTCCAGAGCTCTAAGACTCTCTGACTCTATTGTCCCTGCTCCTATCTGCCCAGTCCGCTCTCTGGACCACCGTTGGGACAGACCACTCCTGCTCAAGGTGTGTAAACTTCACTTGGTGTCTTTCAGTCAGTTAGGGAGTTACAGGACAAAGTGACCCTGGGCCCTTGGGCCACAAGACTGGGCAGCTGAGGACGGCTCAGCGGCTCATGTGAGAAGCCGCGACCTGCACAGACCCAACCCCGGGTTCCCCACGCGCCGCCCTCCGCAATCGCTCTCGATTAGGCGCCGCCTTTCATGAGCGTTTGTCAGCTAGACTTCCCCGCAAGTTGTTTGCGCAGACATCAGTCATCCGCGGTCCCATTGTGCACCCAGGATTGATGTAAGGCGGGAGGGGGTGGCAGGGCCTGGGGCGGCTGCCTTTAGGCCTCGCTCTATAATTTTCCGAGGCATAATTGGTCTGGGGGCGGGGCGGGGACCTTTCAGAAACGGGAGGGGGCGCGCAGGGCGCGCGGCGGAGGAGCGGCTGCCCGACGGCGCTGGCCCGGGCGCTGTGAGCAGGCGACGCCCGGCCTGAGCCCCGCGCCCCCGCCGGGGACCACGGCCGCCTTTTGTTGCCGAGCGCCCTTTCTTCGGAGCTGTGTGTGGCAAGGGAACACTCCCCCATTCCTGGGTGAAAATTCGAAATCTTCTCTCTCCACCTCCCTCTCTTCTTTCTCCGCATCTTCTCTCCATCCCTCTTTCCCTCTCTCCACACGTCCTTTTCTCCATCTCCCCTTTCTCCCCATCTCTCCTTGTTTCCCCTCCCTCTTTCTCTTCCTCCCTCCCCTGTCCCCCACCTCTTCCCGGTCTTCCTTCTTCCTTTCCCTCTCTCCCTCCCAGCCACAGTCCGCACAGCCTGGCGCGCGGGCGTGTGCTCCCAGCGCCGCTCCTTCCGTGAGCCCCGCGCTGGCGCAGCCGCCGCCGCGGGCGGGCGCGATGCCGGGATGGGCCTGATCTGGCTTCTGCTGCTCAGCTTGCTGGAACCCGGCTGGCCCGCGACGGGGCCCGGGACGCGGCTGCGGCGCGATGCAGGCGGCCGTGGGGGCGTCTACGAGCACCTCGGCGGGGCGCCCCGGCGCCGCAAGCTCTACTGCGCCACCAAGTATCACCTCCAGCTGCACCCGAGCGGCCGCGTGAACGGCAGCCTAGAGAACAGCGCCTACAGTAAGTGTCCGGCCAGAGGTGGGCGGGAGGGACGGGCGGGCTCGGCCCCCTGTCGCGGCGTCCCAGGTGGGAGCAGAGCTGAAGTCCATCCGAAGACTAAGCCTCGGTCCCAGCTACAGATCCCATCGACATGCCCTGCCCGTCCCGCTCCCCCAGGGGCTGCGCGGGAGGCGATCATGATTCTGACAGGTTTGTATTTCTCAGTGAAAAGCCGCTGGATAAGGATTTATCGCCCTTTTTTATTGTTTTGACGACCCCGGGGCGCAAGGCCAGTCCCTTCCGTGTCTTTGCTTTCAGCCGACGCGCCAAGGACACTCCCCTGAGCAGAGCTTAGTTTTCGCGACTAGGCGTCCGGCGATGGGCTTATCCCTCGTCCTGCACTCTGTAGGAGAGCACGCGACAGGGCAGAAACCGGTCCCCGCGTATTTTGGATGCAGCCGGCACGCACCTACGACCCGCGGCTGGATGATACCTAGCGCCAATTCCCAAGCACTGCAGGGTTTGGCTCCGTGGGTGCAGTACACGCAAGCCGAGCTCGGCCAGGAGTGTTGCGCGCCGCGTGGGAGGAACTCACCGCGCCCGGGGCGCAGGAAGCCGAGTAGGGGGCGAGGGCGGCTGTAGGAACCGCAGCTTCCTCCTTCAAAGCCGCAGCCCCGCGGGGGCGTCCTGGGGACCAACCCCGACCCGGCCTGGAGCTCTGGGCTCCTCACGAGCACCCCCTCCCCAGTTGCCCGGTCCAGGCGGGCCCCAGATGCAGAAGAGGGACACCTTCACAATCTCCCCTGGGTGGGGGTGTGCTCATCTGGCGCAGGCTCTAAAGGTCGTCCCCTGCCCCCTTCCAAACCGTGTATAGGGTTTGGATAACTAACTGTTCGTGGTTATCTGGACTATGCTGGGTCCCAGACAGGCATCAGAGATGCGCTCCCTGGAAAGGGAGTGAGTCCTCAAACCACTATCCCAGGGAGCATTGCCTTCCCTTCCCAAAAGCGCTCTCCTGTTCACAGGAAAGGCGCCTGGAGGATTTTTGTTTGGTTGGTTTTATATTTTATTTATTTTGTGTGCCACGATGTGTATGTAGGTCATTGAAGCACTTGCCGGAGTCGGTTCTCTACTTCCACCATATGGGTCCGGGGACCGAACTCAGATGGGCAGTCTTGGCGACTACTCTGCCATCTGAGCTGGGGGACCATTAACTTTTATACCTACTCTTGGGCCTGGGTGAGCCCCAGTCACCTTCCTTCTGCACTTGGGCTCTTCTGTCCCAGGCTGCCTTTCTGCCCTCATGATTGGATCCATTGCCTAACAATGTGGGTAACTCTCTGGCTGGGCTGCTTTAAGCACTGGCTCCCCCAGGAGTGTAAGACACCTCCTTTTCTGGGGCTCCCTCTTCCCCAGGGTTTGGATGGCCCAACCACTATGTGTGACCTTGGACAAGTCACTTGTCCTCAGCCTCAGCTTTCTAAAACAAGCTGGTTCACAAGAGTGCACTGAATACAAACTGAATTGATCTGTTACACCCAAGATGCCTGACAGGGCCAGAACACCCCCACTGTGTCTTCTCCTGGGATTAGGATTAATGTCTTGGGCACAGTGGCTGAATGTCCCCTTCTTCACCTACTGTCTAATGCTTTCTTCCTACTAAGACTTCCAAACCCTCCACCATGACCTTCTTGGTTGCCCTTGGTCTTGGCCACCCTCCTATCCCAGCTTCCTAAGCCCATGGGAGTTAGTGCAGGCTGAGGTTCTGCTCAGGTGGGGCAGGTGACCCAACCTTCCTGACTCTTTCCAGGCATCCTGGAGATTACTGCGGTGGAAGTGGGCGTGGTGGCCATCAAAGGGCTCTTCTCTGGGCGGTACCTGGCCATGAACAAGAGAGGACGGCTGTATGCTTCGGTGAGTCCCATCCCTAGTGGGCAGGTGCTGATGGAATAGCCATCTGGCTTGAGCATCTGGTTGGGGGCCAGAAGGAACATGAGCGGTAGAATGAGCTGGTCCAGATCCCTGGGCTTCGGAGTGCCCACCCAACCTGTCTGAAGTCAGTCTCTCTCTGAGTTACAATGGTGGAGATAGGAGAACATGACAGCAAGGTTCCAAACCTCCATGAGAGTGAATAACCCAAGATAATGGGGCAGTTGAGGGAGGAGAGATCAGGGCAAATCTACCCTGCGTCTGTGGAAGGAGGAAGATGGGTGCTTGGCCGGTTCTCAGGGTGGGAAGGCAAGAGCTATCTGGCTTAGGAGGGGAAGGGCTAGAGAAATGGTTGTCAGTCCAGTGCTGGAGGCACAAGCGTGAGGACCTGAGTGAGTCCTCAGCACCCATGCATCAAAACTGGCCAAAGCATTAAAGGGAAGGAGACAGGACGTTCCCGGGCTCCCTGGCCAGCCTAGCTGAATCAGCCTCCATGCACATGCCCTGGTGCCACCTGGAGGCAGGAACTCCGGTCCCTCCTCCACACTCCTGATGGACACACACCCTTGGCTGAGTGATGGGTTCCAGCTGCTGCAAAGCTGGGCTGGCGATTTCCCCACCTCTTGGACCCTGCGTCCTGTCCCACTCTAGCGTGAGCGAACCCAGCTGACTTTACATATGAACCTGGCCCTCCCCCAGAAACTCTGCCATGAGGTGAAGTCTCAGGTGTCCTCAGTGACAGTTCATATCTTTCTGCCCACAGGGAAGAGCATGGTGGGGTGGGTCCATGGCTATGGTCTCCTGGTTTCGGGGGAGCAGGGGATGGTGAGGTCGGGGTCCTGCTGGCTGGATGGAGTAGAACTTCCCAGAGAACACATCAGAGATGATCTCACAAACTTACAAACAGACCTGGACCTATATAAGGCCCTAGCCCGTTTGAGCTGACTGTTAACCTCTCAGGTGTCTTCCTGCAGGCCTGTGCTTGGCTTCCTGAGTGCCCAGCATGGCTGCCCATGTGCTGCCACCATGGGCCAGTGACAACCCCATAGTCAATCCCATCTCCCTGAAGTATAGAGCACAGCAGCCCAGAACATTCAGGGATAGGAGAGCTAGCAAAATGCAAGATCCTCCCCCACAGCTCAGTGAAACTCAGTGCTCTCTTCAGCCCAGCTGGTGGTCTCAGGTGACACTGGTTCCAGCTCAGCCAATCAGGAGCCATGCCGGACCTCCTACTCTTAGCCCCGTAACCATCGTCTCCAGGTGTGCTCCTTGAGTTGCTACCTCCAACACACACCTCTCCTCACCTCCTGCCGCCCAATCCCAGAAGCAGCACCTTGTCACACTGGCCTCGTCCCTTCCTACTTGGAGCTGCAACAACCTTGGGGTTGGATGACTGCCCTGTAGCTTCTCTGTCCTCCAGCCTGTCTGTTCATTGTCTGTTATCCATCCATCCATCCACTCACTCATCCATTCTTCTACCTATGTACCCATCCATCCACCCAACCATCTATCCACCCAGACATCTATCATCGACCCACCTAATCACTCAACCCAGCATCCATCCATCCATCCATCCATCCATCCATCCATCCATCCATCCATGGTACCATTCTTAGACTCAACTATCTAGACACCTACCCATCCATCCATCCATCCATCCATCTACCCACCCACACATTCACTTATTCACTCATCCACCACCCATCTATTTCCCATCCATCCACCTATCCATCCACTCACTAACACACTCATTTATCCACCTCCATCACACTCTATCTAGCACACACCAAGCACTGAACCCAGTGCAAGCCTAGAGCAAAAAGGGAGAACTGCCCTTTGTCCTCATAGGAAGGCTAGTCACTTGGAGCAGGTCACAGTCTTGGGAAAGGTAGGCTGGCCAGGCTGCATAGACTTTGGCAGGTGTGGACAGATGGTCCAGGCAGCCTCAGGAGACAGGTATGATCCTATTGACATCATGGCCTCCATGGCTGTTCTCTGTGGCCTCTGTCCGACAGGAGCACTACAATGCAGAGTGTGAGTTCGTGGAGCGGATCCATGAGCTGGGCTACAATACTTATGCCTCCCGCCTGTATCGCACAGGGCCCAGTGGGCCAGGGACTCGGCGGCAGCCTGGTGCCCAAAGACCTTGGTACGTGTCTGTAAATGGCAAGGGTCGGCCACGCAGGGGCTTCAAGACCCGCCGCACGCAGAAGTCCTCCCTCTTCCTACCCCGAGTGCTGGGCCACAAAGACCATGAGATGGTGCGGCTGCTGCAGAATGGCCAGCCACGAGCCCCGGGAGAGGGCAGCCAGCCCAGACAGCGGCGGCAGAAGAAACAGAGCCCAGGAGACCATGGCAAGATGGAACCCTTGTCTCCAAGGGTCACTCCAGGCACCCATCTGGAGACAGGTGAACTGGCTGTGGCCTAAGTGACCACCCTGAGAACTTTCTGAGGTCAACCCCCGCAGGCACCCAGGACCATCTTGGAGGCCTGGCCTCCCCACCCTTGTCACTGGGTTGGCTGCTTGGGGGACCTAGAACTTGCTTGTCCTTGGTGGCTTTCGAAGAGCAAGTGCCAGCCGCTGAGGGGCTTGAGTCAAAGCCCCTGAAAGACTCGAAGTTCAAGATGTCTGTGGGATTACATGGGAGGGAGCTTTTGTTGCAGAGGTGACCTAAAGCCCTGGTGGAGCCCAGCCAGAGGCAGACAGATGGTCCTGGCAACCTGAGGCAATGGACAGTGGAAGGGGCTATGATTCAGACATTAAATATGTCACTCTGTCTGGCTATTTAACAGCTGGGATACAGGCTGAGGATGACATTCTGCGGGGGTGGGGGGGAAGCCGTCTGCAGGCTTCACTGCACCGTGTACAGAGAAGGGGCTGAGGTGCTGCCCGCATGCAGGTGCCTGTGTTTGTGAGTTCTCATGTTCGCAAATATCCACAAGGGTGTGCAGGAGAGTGTTGGTGTATTCCCAAGAGGATATGTGTGTATGAGGCATGCATGCGTACAAACTGACCTGGACTTCTGACTTCTAGGCCTCTGTGTGTGTGAAGTGTGTTCCTGAGTCTGTGGATCAAAAGAAGAAAAGAGGCTTGCTCTGCTTTAGAATCCGCTCTTTCCCTTGTGGTGATTTCCTCATCAATGTGCCCAAACGCCTGACCAGAAGCTTCCTAAGGGAAAGCGGATTTACTGTGGCTCACAGTCTGAAGAACACAGCCCCTCACGGTGAGGGGAAGGTGTGGTGATGAGGGCAGATGGAGGCTGTGGCAGCAGGAGCGTGCAGTAGCCTGCTCACATCTCCGCAGAACAGGAAGCGAGAGGGGGATGCTGAGGCTCAGCAGAGAGAGAGAAGAGTGTAGTGCCTGACTCTCCTTGTAGGCACATTGTTTGAGGGTACAGTCCATCATGGTGGGGAAGCCATGGCAACAGGACCTGAGGCAGCTGGTCACATGGCATCCACAGTCAGGGGGTAAGAGAGAGGAACACTGGTGCTCAGCTCACTTTCTCCTTTTTATTCAGTCTGGGATCCCAGCCCATGGGATGGTCACCCCACCATACACATTCAGGGTGGGTCTCTCCTCAGTTAAACCTCTCTGGAAATCCTAACAAACAAGCACAGAGGCATGTCTCCTAGGTGACTGTGAATCCAGTCAGGATGGCCATGGAAATGAAGCATCCTTCCCTAGAAGGATTGTTTCAGTAGATGAAGCACTTCAGGCGGAGGTCCCTTCCTTCCTGTTCTTGCTGCCCACCTCCAGGGCTCTGGGCTCTCCACAGGCTCAGTTATGCATCTTTCTGAGGGAATCTTGTCACGGAGCTGCCCCCGGCATCGGCATAGGTAGACGCAGCCCCAGTCCCCAGACCTGTTCCCTGAACTGGCATCCAGGGTGACATGGTGATGGTGGTAATGGGGGTTTACTTTTCCTAGAATGAGCCAGACACCTCAGCAGCCCTGGGAAGGGCTGGGAAGATGGGGAAGTGTCTGTTAGCTACTATTTAAAACTGACCCCCGACAGGAATCTGGGCTACTCCTGCAGCTGACTACCTTCTTGGGGGTCTGTCCTCTGCCCTTTGGGAGGTCAGTGGCTTCACACCAGGCCTGCGTTAGGAGGGGGGCAGGAGTACATTCACGTCCTGCTCAGTTCATGTCTTGATCACTTGATCCCAGTTGACACAACACAGCCTTTTCTAAGAGTGGTGGTACTAGGTACTAGATACGTGATCCTTATAGGGAGACCATCAGGGAAGGTGCCAGCCCAAGCCATTAGGGTCCCGATGGAGAGATTTGGCCATAGTTGGAATGGGAGTAGGGGGAACACCTGAAGGAGACCCATGGGGGAGGCATACAAAGACACTTAGAGCATCTCACTGATGAGATTCTGCATGGACCTGGGAACTGAGTCAGGGTGAAGCTTCCACAGCTAAGTGGCTGGAGGCTGCCAAAGCTCCAGCAGCTCAGGGGGCACTGCAAGAGAGCCTTGAACCCTTAGAAGGAGCTAGCCTCACCCGCTCCCGTGACCTTGAACTTCCGGCCTTTGACCTGCAATGTAATACCTTCCTGCTGTTTAAGCCCCCACCAGGTTGGTGATCTTTTGTTTGTTTCTGGGTTTTTGTTTGTTTGATTGATTGGTTACTTGTGTTTGTGTGTGTGTATGAGTGGTGCTGGGTGACTATGTGTGTTTTGGGTGCTAGGGCTGGGATCTGGGGTCTAGAACATGCCAGACAGGCCATTGAACCACACCCCCATGCTGCTGTGACATTTGTTTCAGCTTCCCCAGCACAGTAGCACCAGACCTGGTTGCCTGGCCTTGGGTAACCCTAAGAGGAAGAAGACCCCATACTGATGAACGCAGAGAGGGGACAGATCAGCTCCCGGGTTCAAAGTCACCCTAACTCCTGGGAGTCAGGCCTCAGCTTAGGGGTAGCATGGGCATGTCAGGAAGCTGTTTTCTTCCACACAGGGGCCGGGGGTACTGGAGTAGGTCAGAGCTCCAGAAGAAGAGTGGCGGGAGTGAAGGGGTAGTAAGAAGAGCCCCATTCCTTCTGCTTGCTCCCACACTCTGCAGGGAACTCAAGTTCCATGAAAGGTCCCTGGAGATTTTCCCAGAGGGGTCCAACACCCGTCAGGAATGAATGGCACAACTGTCATGAGGGCCGTGACAGTGACTCTGAGAACACAGAGCTGGACCCAGAATAGTCCTAGCAACTTTCTGGGACAAACTCCGCCCAGGTTGAAACAGCTGGACTCACAGCAGCATCTCTCACTGAGGCCCCTAGGGGGCGCAACCAGTTTCCACCACCACCCCCAACAGAAAAACCGCAGCTAGATGCGTGTGGAATATTACTCTGCCTGAAAAAAAGGAAAACCTAAAAGAAGGCTTGATGCTGAGTGACGTAAATGGGTCCCGGGCCACATGTTCAGGATGTCAGCTCTACAAAAACCAAGTGTGGTGAAGCTGCCAGGAGTCAGGAGAGGGTAGGGAATGTGTTGGGTGGGGACAAAAACTGCAGTCTGGGGAGAGGAGAAAGTTCTGCAGATATATGCAGGGATGGCTAAATGTCACTAAACTGTCCACCAGAGGGCCACTGGGCGGACACCTGAAGTGCTGTGATGTGGGGGGCCAGGACTGGCTGCAGCGTTGCTTCCAGAAGTGGCTGGGCAGCACTGCTGAGAGCTGAGATGCAGTTCAGTGGGCAGAATGTTTGCCCACTATGGGTGAAGCAATGCTGGATCCCATCCTCAGCACCACATAAATTGGGTGTGGTGGTGTACCACTGAGAACCAAGTATTCAAGAGTTAGAGGCAGGAGGATCAGAAGTTCAAGGTCATCCTCAGCTACAGAGTGAATCTGAGGTCAGCCTGGGCTCCTTGAGATCTAAGAGAGAAAGGAAAGGAGGGGAGGAGCTGGGGAGATGACTCAGAGAGTAAAGTGCTTGCTGTACAAGGTTAAAGACCTGAGTTCGAATCCCCAATACCAATATAAAAGAATAGCACTGTGATACCCACCTGTAACCCCAATTCTGTGCTAAGGAGTCTGACAGGAGGGTCTCCGGGTCTGGCCGCCAGCCTGACTGAATCAGTGAACTCAACTCTAAGTTCGAAGAGAAGCTGTGTCAAAAATTAAGGTGGATCTCAGCACTCAGAAGGCAGAGGCAGTAGGATCTCTGTGAGTTGTGAGTTTGAGGCTAGCCCAGCCTATGTAAGAGTTCCAGACCTACCAAGGCTAAATAGAGCGAACCTATCTTAATCTGGAAAAAATAAAAAGAGTGGAGAATGACAGAGGGAGGTGAGTGGAGTGGAGTCCACGGCTTGGCTCCGTATGTGCGCTCACAGGCAAGCACACACACTCACACATAAATGCATACACCACATACAGACACACACAGAGGGAGCTGGAGGAATGACAGAGGGAGGCGCTGGAGTCCATGGCTGGCCTACATGTGTGCACTCACAGGCAAGCACACACACACACACATAAATGCATACACCACATACTTACACGTACATGTGTGCACTCACAGGCAAGCACACACACACAGAAATGCATATACCACATACAGACACACAGAGGGAGCTGGAGGAGGTGAGAGAGAGAGGAGGAGGAGGAGAGGAGAAGTTGGGGGAGAACACTTCAGTCAGGCTGCAGTCTACTTTCAACAAGTCCACCTCTTCTCCCTAGCACCTCTTTGGCCCCTGACCTCTCCCCCTTGCCTTATGACCTTAACCACTCTAGCCACACTGTTCGTTCCCAAGCTCCTTTGTGCACGTGTCAAGGGCTCTCTACCCTCTGCTTGTTCCCAGGTTGGTCCCTTCTCAACAATCACTTCTGAGAGTATCTTCCCATGGCCACTCCTGCCTTAGCATTTTTCCCATAGAGCCTTGCAATTTTCTTTCTCTAATTATTTACTTGTGGTCATCCTCTGCCAATTGTCCACCAAGGGGAGGCACTGGGCTGTTTAACCCTGGAACTTCCAGTCCTGTAGCCCCATGCCTGGACATGCTAGACACGGGAGCATGAAGGTGGCACAGGCTTGCTGCTGCTGTCACTAGAGGCCTTTAACTGATGAGAAAAATCTTCTCAGAGAGGGCATGTGGTTTTCTTGGGACCACACAGTCAGTGAAGGACAGACTGGGGCTGGTGCCAAGATCTGGGAACTCCAAGGCCTGTCCCGCCACCTGTATGGTGTAGAGGGGGAGACTAGGCAGTGGATTCCAGTGGTCAGAGCCTGAAGCTCTTAAAACTCCAAAGCTGAGCTGGGTGTGGTAGTGCACATCTTTAATCACAATAGTCGGGAGGCAGAGACAGGAGGACCTCTGTGAATTAGAGGCCAGCCTGGTCTACACAGTGAGGTCCAGGACAGCCAGGGCTGTGTAGAAAGAGCCTGACTCGGGCTGGAGAGATGGCTCAGAGGTTAAGAGAACTGACTGCTGTTCTGGAGGTCCTGAGTTCAACTCCCAGCAACCACATGAGGGCTCACACCCATTATAATGAGATCTGATGCCCAGAACACTATGTACATAATAAATAAATTAAAAAAAAAAAAGAAAGAGCCTGACTCAAAAGCAAAGCAAGAAAGAAAAACAAACAACGAACAAACCAGAGCTGTGTGGAATTCTGAGATTGCTCCAGAACATCGCAGGAGAAAAGCGCAGGTCCACACAGACACCCGCAAGTGTCCCAGCAGTGCTCGCAACAGGGAGCCAGGGGACTGTGTGGGTGGGGCCCCCTCCAGGTGAAGAAAAGCTTTTAGAAAGAGGGTATCAGTGCTGAACACAGATTCATCGAGGCCACACCTCAGACAAGGGGACTGTGCAGGTTGTTTTAATGGGAACCTGATGCTAGGACTCTAACACAGGCTGGTCTGGAACATTTGGCTATCCGCCTGCCTCCACCTCCAGAGTGAGCCCTCACGCTCCCAGGTCTTCCTGTGATAAACTGTAGTAGGGTCAGGCCCAATCCGTACAGTACCACTATCCGCCAGCAGGTGGCAGTGATCTCGGGAAATGATCTCAGGTGTGGACTGACTGGGGGTTGGAGGTCCGCAGTTTCCAGGTGGGGATTCTGATGGGGTCTTTGCAGGAATGGCTACCTGGCTATCCCAGCAGGCTCAGGAAGACACAAGATGGCACATCCACAGGAGCAGGACCAGCAGGCAGGAGCCAAGGTCAGGGATACAGCCGGGGTCCACTCTTGCCACAAGGTGAGGAAGAATAGTGGGGCTGAAAACGTTTTCCACGCCATTCCATGATGGCTGACTCCCTCAGTTTCCCCCATGTGACAGAAGAGGAGCTGAAACTCAGAAGAAACTATTTGCCCAGGATGGGAGAGGGGAGGGCTGTGGTCAGGCCCACCTGTGGGCTCTAGACCCTGCTGGCTCACATGGCAGTTTCCTGTTTAGCACCCTACATTTAAACCAGGAGTCTAGTCAGGCACAGTGGTACAGACCTACCATCCCAAGACTCAGAAGGCTGAGGGGAGGGGGGAATGGTAAGTTTGGGTCTGACTGGACTGCAAATCAAGGTCTTTCTCAAACCAACCAACCGTGGCTCTCAAATACAGATCCCCTAGCAAGGCTCTGCTCCCCAGATGGCCTGGATATAATGCCAGGTTCCTGGCTTGCCTAGCAATGCCTGGTGCCTTCCTAGCCAGGAACCCCTATTTTATTTTTATTTTATTATTATTTTTTTAAAGATTTATTTATTGGGGCTGGAGAGATGGCTCAGAGGTTAAGAGCACTGGCTGCTCTTCCAGAGGTCCTGAGTTCAATTCCCAGCAACCACATGGTGGCTCACAACCATCTGTAATGAGATCTAGTTCCCTCTTCTGGTCGGCAGACATTCATGCAGGCAAAACATTGTATACATAATAAAAAAAATTTTAAAAAAAGATTTATTTATTTATTATGTATACAACATTCTGCCTCCATGTATGCCCAAACGCCAGAAGACAGTGCCAGATTTCATTACAGATGGTTGTGAGCCACCATGTGATTGCTGAGAATCAAACTCAGGACCTCTGGAAGAGCAGCCAGTGCTCTTAACCACTGAGCCATCTCTCCAGCCCTATTTATTTATCTATTATTTTTAAAGTGCTCTTAACCAATAAGCCATCTCTCCAGCTCCTCCTCTTTTGTTTGGTTTTTTGTTTCTTGACTTATGCTTTTGTTTTGTTTTTCAAGACCGGATTTCTTTGTGTAGTCCTGGCTGTCCTGAAACTCACTTTGTAGACCAGGCTGGCCTTGAACTCACTGAGATCTGCCTGTGTCTGCCTCCTAAGTGCTGGGATGAAAGGCATGCACCACCACCGCCTGGCTGTTTGTTTCTGAAGACAGGGTCTCACTATGTAGCCCTGGATGGTCTGTAACTTGTTATGTAGAGAGGACTGGCCTCAAACTCTGTTCACCTGTCTCTGCCTCCCATGTGGCTGGGATTAAAGGAGTATGCTACCATACCCAACTAGGAATCAATCCCTAATTTAGTGTACCTTAATGCCCATGTACTCAGTGGGTTCACCAAGAACTTTCATGTCAACAGGGAACTTTGCACCCATCATCTTGTGGGTTCTCCTGGTGATCCTCAAGCTTGGCCACAATGATCTCCATTTGCAGATGGGGAAACTGAGACATTGGGACTGGCTCAGGCAGGAGGCCTGGTCTGAGAGGCCCAGGGGAGAAACTACACCACCCTGCATCAGAGAGCCAGGAGACACCCACCTTTTTCCTCTTTGTCGGATAATAGTACATCTGCTCAGCTGTGGTACAAAATGTCTGCTTAGGCTCCAGTTGTCTTGCTGTGCTGTTTCTGAGCCCACTAGGACAGTGCTTTTATGGCTAGCACTGTGGCCACCTCCAGCATCAGCTGAAGCTGTCTCCCATATAGTGGGGTGTTGTGGGATATTTGTACACCATGTGACAGTGTATTGCTGTGATTGGTGTAATAAAAAGCAGAGTGGCCAATAGTTAGGCAGGAGGTATAGGTGGAACTTCTAGACAGAAAGAAGGAGGGGAAAATCTAATAATTCAGGAGAAGTCAGGAGACACACAGAGAAGACAGGAGGTGCAAGATGGAAGAGGTAATGCCATGTGATAGAATGTAGATGAATATAAATGGGTTAATTTAAGTTATAAGAGCCAGTTAGGAACAAGCCTAAGCTACAGGCCAAGCTTTCACGATTAATAAGAAGTCTCTGTGTCATTATTTGGGAGGTGGCTGGAAGAAAAGAAAAAGACTTGCTACATGTGATGCCCAAGATGGGGCACGAATATCCACATAGGTCCTAAGAAAGCAGTCTCTTGGATAGGCTTGGTTACAGAGGCGTGGCTCTAACGAGACCCTGCTGTGCAGCAGAGCACTGGGGCTGCTACTGTGCTAGGTAAAAATGCCTGTGCACACAGCAGCTTCACAGAGTTGGGGCAGTAAACCTGTCTGCATGAGGCTAAGCTCTCAGGAAACTGAGAGAGTGGAGATGGCCGCCAGAGTCACATGGCAGCTTGGCCTGGCCAGATAAGGTTTGTCTCAGTAACAGTAAAGTGTTCTAGACTGAGAAAACTTAAACAGACACAGTAAAAAAAATGAGTGAAGACAGTCACACACACACACACACACAAAATGAATAGTTTAAAAATAATAATGTAGGGTTGGAGAGATGGCTCAACAGTTAAGAGCACTGCCTGCTCTTCTAGAGGTCCAGAGTTCAGTTCCCAGCAATCACATAGTGGCTCACAACCATCTGTAGTGGCATCTGATGCCCAAATAAAAAGTTAATAAAAAAATGAAAAAGGGGCTAGAGAGATGGCTCAGTGGTTAAGAGCACTGACTGCTCTTCCAGAGGACCCGGGTTCAATTCCCAGCACCCACATGGCAGCTCACAACTGTCTGAAGATCCAGTTGCAGGGGATCTGACACCTTCACAGCAATGCATATAAAATAAAAAGTTAAATAAACCATAAAAATATTTTTTGAAAAATGAAAAAAATAAAGTCTCAGAGAGTAAAGTAACATAAAAAAATAAGCCAATAAAGGTAGGAAATACACAGGGGGTCTGAATCCTGTATGGTTCTTCGTTGGCTTTGAATTTTTTAAATGCTAATATACAAAAAAAATTTGCTGAGAGACATTGGACTATAAAAACTGCTAAATTAAACCAACCTATATATTTTTAAAATGTCTTAACTTCATAATGGAAATCAAAAAGTATGTTGCATTGGGGGAGAGGTGATGACTTTATTTCCAAAGGAAACAAAAAGTTATAGTTCTCTTCAAAATTAATAAAGATCAGATTTGATTGGGAGAGACCTCCTGAAAATCTTGGCTACACACATGAACTAAAAATCCAAGGAAGACTACAGAACAAATGACATATATGTTGATCTCTCTACATGGGGACAGCTCTGAGACTGGATGAGACATGATAAATCTTGTTGGCTTCAGAGTCCTCATGATTTACTGTTAGATGTCATCGTTTCATATGGCACGGACAGAGATTTATATTATAGTTTGGTTATACAATTCAAAAGGACTTATAAAGTTGACAGATACATTTTATCTGTGCAAACATAGAACAAAAAAAAGCATCTTTATCTGACTTGTACACACTACACATTTCATACCGTGTTAATGCAGATATATATGTTGCCTTTAAAAGTTTATGTGTTTTCAGGGGCTGCAGAGATGGCTCAGTGGTTAAAAGCATTGCTTGGTCTTCCAAAGGTCCTGAGTTCAATTCCCAGCAACCACATGGTGGCTCACAACCATCTGTAATGAGGTCTGGTGCCCTCTTCTGGCCTTTAGGCATACACACAGACAGAATATTGTATGCATAATAAATGAATAAATATAAAAAAGTTTATGTGTTTTCAGAAAAGAAGAACCAGACACCAATGAAGACCACTAGCCCAGGTGAAGCCTCTCAGAAAGCTTCTGCTGCAGTTTCCTCAAAATTCTGCATCCAGAACAAATTCAAAGCTGATAGCTGAGATTATCCAACCTCACAAACTATCCAGCCAAGACTTCAGATAAATTATACACTTTCCCATCACACAGAGACTAAACAAAAAAATAATACACCTAGCTCTCCCAGGACTTGACCATTATCCCAATTTTCTCAGGAAGCCATAAAAATGCTGTCTCTGTCGTTTCTATAGTTTTGAAAGTTGTTTACTCTGCACTTCCTGTTTGCTCAGGTAATATTGTATCCTTCTCTAGTTCTGGATGGGTTAAAAACTAGATTGTTACTACAGTTTTCCTTGTTACCAAATTCAGAAAAGAAACTCACAAAAGAGGTATTAAGTGTATAAGATTTGGAGACATAAAAGATTAAGTTGTTTATCTGAAAAATGTTTTAAGGTCTAAAAAGATAGTAATACAAGTTAGGATAGAAAGTAAATTAGGACCCATCAAAATCCCAGCAAAATTCTTCAAAAACCTCAAAAGAACGGTACTCAACTTCATTTGGCAAAGCAAAAAACCCAGGATAGCCAAAACAATCCTATGCAATAAAAGAACTTCTGGAGGCATCACAATCCCTGACTTCAAACTCTACTACAGAGCTACAGTACTAAAAACAGCCTGGTACTGGCATAAGAACAAACAGGAGGACCAATGGAACCAAATAGAAGGCCCGGATATCAACCCACACATCTTGGAATACCTGATCTTTGATAAAGAAGCAAAAAATATCAAATGGAAAAAAGAAAGCAGGGCTGGAGAGATGGCTCAGAGGTTAAGAGCATTGCCTGCTCTTCCAAAGGTCCTGAGTTCAATTCCCAGCAACCACATGGTGGCTCACAACCATCTGTAATGAGGTCTGGTGCCCTCTTCCGGTCTTCAGGCATACACGCCGACAGAATGTTGTATACATAATAAATAAATATTAAAAAAAAGAAAAAAGAAAGCATATTTAACAAGTTGTGCTGGCATAACTGGATATCAACATGTAGAAAAATGAAAATAGACCCATATCTATCACCATGTACAAAATTCAAGTCCAAATGGATCAAAGACCTCAACATAAAGCCACACTGAACCTCATAGAAGAGAAAGTGGGAAGTACACTTGAACACATCGGCACAGGGAACCACTTCCTAAATAGAACCCCAGCAGCACAAACACTGAGAGAAACAATTAATAAATGGGACCTCCTGAAACTGAAAAGCTTCTGTAAAGCAAAGGACACGGTCAACAAGACAAAACGACAGCCTACAGAATGGGAAAAGATCTTCACTAACCCCACATTAGACAGAGGTCTGATCTCCAAAATATACAAAGAACTCAAGAAACTGGACACCAAAAAATCATGTAATCCAATAAAAAAAAAATGGAGTACAGACCTAAACAGAGAACTCTCAACAGAGGAATCTAAAATGGCTGAAAGACACTTAAGGAAATGTTCAACATCCTTAGTCATCAGAGAAATGCAAAATAAAACATCTCTGAGATTCCATTTTACACTTGGCCAAGATCAAAAACACTGATGACAACTTATGCTGGAGAGGTTGTGGAGAAAAGGGAACACTTCGGCATTGCTGATGGGAATGCAAGCTGGTACAACCCCTTTGGATTCAGAGTGGCAATTTCTCAGAAAATTAGGAAACAACCTTCCTCAAGACCCAGTAATACCACTTTTGGGTATATATCCAAAGGATGCTCAATCGTGCCACAAGGACATGTGCTCAACTATGTTCATAGCAGCTTTGTTTGTCATAGCCAGAACCTGGAAACAACCTAAATGCCCCTCGATAGAAGAATGGATAAGAAAAATGTGGTACATTTACACAATGGAGTACTACACAGCAGAAAAAAATAACGACAGCTTTAATTTTGCAGGAAAATGGATGGAGCTAGAAAACATTATTTTGAGTGAGGTAACCCAGACACCGAAAGACAATTATCACATGTACTCACTCATAGGTGGTTTTTAAACCTAAAGCAAAGAAAACCAGCCTACAAATCACAATCCCAGAGAACTTAGACAACAATGAGGACACTAAGAGAAACTCACATAGATCTAATCTACATGGGAAGTAGAAAGTATAAAAAGACAAGATCTCCTGAGTAAATTGGGAGTATGAGGACCTTGGGTGAGAGTTGAAGGGGGGAGGGGAGAGGCAGGGAGGGGAGCAGAGAAAAATGTAGAGCTCAATAAATATCAATAAAATAAAATTTAAAAAAAGTAAATTAGGTACAAACTTTTGACTCACCAATATAGGATAGATAATATAATATTTTCTCTAAATTTGCCAAATACAAGACGGTCTGGACATTGTAAATGTAATTCTTAGCTGATAATTGTTCTTATCATATATTGTTTTACCATGTTAGAGTTAAAACTTTTTCTTTAGACAAAAAAGAGAAAATGTTATATTTGTACATTGTGTGAAAATGTATTGCTGTGATTGGTATAATAAAAAGCTGAACAGTCAATAAATAGGCAGGAGGTATAGGCGGGACTTCCAGGCAGGGAGAAAAAGGAGGAGGAGGAATCTAGGCACACAGGAAAAGCCAGAAGACACAGAAAGGAAACAGGAGGTACAAGATGGAAGAGAGGTAAAGGCACGTAAGATGTAGATGAATATAAATGGGTTAATTTAAGTTATAAGAGCTAGTTAGGAACAAGCCTAAGTTATAGGCCGAGCTTTCAAAATTAATAAGTTTCTGTGTCATTATTTGGGAGTTGGCTGGTGGAACAGAAAAGGACTTGCTACAGTGGGGTAGTTCACACATGCCCACCCACTCCTGCTCTGCTCCCTCCCCTCCCTAAGCACCAACTCCATGAACCCAGTGGGAGGGAAGGCCAGAGCAATGTGGCCCACACCATCTTGACATCAACAAGAGAGGTAAAACTGGGAGATGCTTTTAAACTGTATCACGCAGATTTCATCATGGTGCCCAAGTGACATTGCTGGGACAACAGATGATGCTCAGACCAAGAGCACATGTGTGGAACGGCAACATCCAGGCTGAGAACCAAGGGACAAGAAGACACAATGCAAAGAAGGTGGCAACCAGTGCAAAGACCCAGGCAGAGCCTGGCCAGGGTCTCAGTACTTTGTCCCCAGTGTGGTCAGGATAGAGGCCACACCCTGGTCCCCACACCCTGCTCTTGCTGCCTCCCTGATCTTTGCAAAGCAAAGGAGCATAAACACCAACTAGGTTTGCCTTTCAAGCCCCAGACCCCCCCCACCCCAGAGGGTCTGCAGGATTTTGGGTGACACACTGGGTAGGAGAAGAGAGTATATGTCTTTTTGTTTGTTTGTTTTGAGACAGGGTTTCACTGGTTTCCTAGGCTGGCCATGAACTCACAGTAATCCTTCTGCCTCAGTTTTGTGAGGCTAAGATTGCAGATGTAAGCCTGGTTGGCCTTCCTGTGCCAGCAACACATATTATTGGCTGACACCGTGCTAGTGCAGTTTGCCTGTGACCAATCTCAGTGTGCCTCGGTTTCCCTGTTCATGTTCTTCTTTTTTTTTTTTTTTTTTTTTTTTGGTTTTTTGAGACAGGGTTTCTCTGTAGCTTTGAAGCCTGTCCTGGAACTAGCTCTTGTAGACCAGGCTGGCCTCGAACTCACAGAGATCCACCTGCCTCTGCCTCCCGAGTGCTGGGATTAAAGGTGTGCACCACCACCGCCCAGCTCCCTGTTCACTTTCAAGAACTCCTCTATAATCTGTTAGAGATGGGCAAAGCCCAGTGTGGAGGCATACACCTTTCATCTGAACACCCTGGAGGTGGAGGCACAAGGATCAGGTCAATGCCATCCTGCCTTATATAGTGAACTTGGGGCCAGCCTGGGCTACTTGAGACTCTGTTTTTAAATTGAAAAGGTGGGTCAGGGAGGTGCTGGAGAGGAGGCTCTGTGGTTAAAAGGGCCAAGAGTTCCTGGCACCAAGGTCGAACAGCTCAGTTACCTGTCACTCCAGCTCCAGGGAATCCAACACCTTCTAGCCTGTGCAGACAGCTGAACACAAGTGCACATGTACACATACACCCACACAAACACACACACATACATAGACTATAAATAAAAATAATAAAATAAAATTTTAAAATTAAATAAATAGCAGAGGAAACAACTTTTGTTGAATGGCTAAGTGAACTTTGAGTCAAATGTTACCCAAATTCTATACCATATATGATACCATAGCAGGCCCAAGACACAAAAGACAGTGATCTCAGGCCTTCTCATGGGTAGGTGACTGTCCCAACCCACTGCCACCCTGGGGGCCTTTTAGAGGTTCACAGAGCTCAAGCAGGGCTCCAAGAGCTCATGCCTGCCCTAGATCAGTCCCACATGTGTAGACAGATCATGAAAGGGCCAGAATATAAGGGCCAGAACATGGAGAGAGCATCATGGGCCATGCCACTATCTTCTCTAAAGGAGGCAGCCTAGGAGACAGATGGGCAGTGTCCATTGACATCTTAGCAAATTCTGCAGCCTTAGTTGGAGTGATGTTGCCTTGGGGGAGCCTGGTTTGCTCTTTCTAGGACTCCCTGATCTCAGGGGATCCTGGTCCATCTCTGAACAAGACATATTTGTTCACAGACAGAACTTCGCAAGGGACCCACACATGTCATCAGCTTGCAGGCCAGAGACAAGTCTCCTTGTATTCTGGCTACCTCCTCCAGCTGCCCAGGTGATTTCCCAAGGACACAGGAGCATCTGTATGGCCAAGCCTCCTCTGAGAGCTATCAGGGCCAGCAAGGCTTTATTTTGGTTTTGCAATGGTTTTGCTGTTAGGATTTCCATGAGTGGCTCAGAGCTCCATATGCTGGGTCTGTATTTAACTCAAATGAACGGCTGAGAAGCCATCCGGCCTGGGTAACCTGGTTCCCGGGGGGTGACCCCTGTGCTCGGAGCAGCTATTTTAAAGGAGGCTGCCATTTGGTCTTTGCCAAAATAGTTGAAAGAAGACCCCAAAATAGCAGCCGGGTCTGCCCTGGCTTAGACAGCATCGCATGCAGGCTTAGAGCAGGCGTGTGGCCTATCAGCAAGCAGGCAGCAGAGGCCGCTTGTCACCCAGGCCAGGGGCCCAGGAATGGCCTTCAGACTGCCTCACGGGGCCACTGTCCCTAGCTCTGCAGGCTGATATCAGGGAGGAGGAAGCTGAGGAGGGCTGGCCAGGTCCTGAGAACCCAAGGAACTGGCCTCAAAGCAGTGATTGGGCCAGGGGTCCTTAGCAGTCCCAGGCTTCAAGGGACCTAGGTGGTTCCCCTTCTTTCTAGATTATGGTTATGGTGAAATGAGAATGTAACCCCTTCCCTGAGGAGGACAGAGAGGTCAGGGTCTCACTCAAGGTGTGAGACAGAGTGTCTGTCACCTAGCATGGCCTTCTGGTTCCAGTGAAGGCAGGACAGTGGATACCCAGGACCTCGGGAGAGCTAGTGTCAAGAAGCCAGGTTCTGAAAGAAATTTTTTTCTTTAAAAAAAAAAAAATGTCTTTGTTTCTGTCAGACAGGGTCTTGCTGTGTAGACCAGGCTGGCCTGCAACCACAGAGGTCCTCCTGGCTCTGTTGCCTGGGTGCTGGGATTAAAGGTATAGGCCACTGCATCAGGTCAGATTTTTTTTTTAAATACCTATATGTGTGCGCATGTGTGAGTGAAGGTGCCCTTGGAGTCCAGAAGAGATAGCTGGAGTCCCTGGAGCTGCAGTCACATCACAGGCTCCTGCAGCTGTCAGTGGTGAGCAGACAGACAGAATGACAGTTGTGAGCTGTCATCTAATGCAGGTACTGGGACCCTGACCAGGATTCTGCAGGAGCCTCAGAACAGTTAACTACAGACCTATGTCTGTAGCTCTCCAGAGGTAACTACAAACCTATCATCTCTATAGATCTCCAGAGGGAGTTCTCCAGAACACAGGCCAAATTTACTCAAATCCTGCCTCCAAGATACGAGACTGACCCTGCCACTCACAGGTGTTCCCTCCCAACTGCGCTTCACCCTCTCCTGTGGAAGAGAGGCAAGTCACTGCCCACTGATGTCTGTGATGAGGGTGAACGAGAAGATGGGGTTCCCATCAGTGAGCCAGCAGAGACACTCTGCCCTGTATGGTAGAATCATGCGGGACGGTCTGTCATGTGGCTCCTGTCAGTGAGGCAATCTCCCCTGTTTATCCAGAGAGTCTCCGAGCTAGCTGGCAAATCACCAGGTAAACTGAGACCCTGGCGGAGCAGGTGTCATGGAACCCTCCTCCTATAACCTGTGAACGTACTTGGCCTTTGAGGATGCTCCTGGGGACACAGGTACAAGAGGCAAGAGTGGAGGGACAGGCAGGTGACCTAGAGCCACTCCAAGTCCCAGAAGAGCTCTCGTGAACTTTGCACCCAACCCTGCCCCCAAAGTGCTCTCACAGACCTATTGTGGTCCCCCAGGATGAGCCTGACCGAGGGCAAACCAGTCTTTCCCCCACAGGCCGAGGTGGAGTGGAGCAAGGAAAGGGAGGTTCCCAGGCCCCACCTGCAGTCAGCTGAGCTGGGCCCACACCTTCTACTGTCAGGAGAGGGAACAGGAAGGCACCCTGAGGGGCTCTGGAGAGAATGGCTAAGGGCCTAGGAGTTCCCCTTTCTCCACATCCCCTTTCTCAGCTACTTTCTTCCAATTAACAAAAGAAAGGTTGGCCTGAGCTCAGGTGCAAAGGCCCCGGGGCACCAAACACTGGGACAAGGAGGACCCTCCCAGTTCACTCAGACCCAAGGTAGCCCTGGATAGTAACCGTGGCTTTGGGTGTGTGGTTTGACCTGTGCCTCTAATATTTTGGGGAACAGAGGATCAGAGCCTGCTGGGGTCTTTTTTTTTCTTCCAATGAATATATCTTCCAAACATACACCATGGCAGACCAGAGCCCTGAGTACTGGTGAGAAGCGGTGCAGCCCTCAGGCCCAACCCTGCTGAGTGCAGCCAGAAGAGCAGGGAGTCAGTTTGCACAAGCTTCTGTGCAGCTTCCAGCCGGCAGACACCCTAATACAGAACCCACAGACACAGCCCAGAAAGGACCCTGTACTGTACCTAAAGAGGGCCATCAGCCACCTCCTTCCCTCTACTCGGGTCCAGGAGGACCCAGGGAGTAGTGGCAGATACAGTCGGTGTTCGCTTACGGGAGGGAGGGAGTCTTTGACAAATCAAAAGAGGCTCGAGTCCCTGCACAGGGGAAATTGGTTAATTAAGGAGCAGAAGGCTGGTGAAGGAGCAGCTGGTGAAGCTCTTCCCTAATACCACACCCAGCACCACAAAAAAAAAAAAAGTACTTGCCTTCCCCACAATCAGGAGGCTGAGACAGGCAGATCTCTCCAGAGTTCAAGGCCAGAATGGTCCAGAGTGAGATTAGATGATAGATAGATAGATAGATAGATAGATAGATAGATAGATAGATAGATAGACAGATAATAGGGTTGGCGAGATGGCTCAGCCAGTAAACACCCTCTTTACCAAGTCTGATGACCTGAGTTTGATTCCTTAAACCCACATGGAAGAAGGCAAGAAGTGACTCCCAAAGCTGTCCTCTGACCTCCACAGCTCCACATAAGCACTATGGTGTATATTTGTGTGTGTGTTTGTGTGTGTGAGAGAGAGACTAAAAAGTTCTGAAGAGACAAGCTCGGTGGCTTGTGCCTTTAATCCCAGTACTAGGGAGGCAGAGACAGTGAGTCTCTGTGAGTTCAAGGCCAGTCTGGTCTACAGAGTGAGTTCCAGGACAACCAGGGCTACTCAGTGAGACTCTGTCTCAAACAAACAGAAGAACAAAGTTCTAGAGAGGTAGCTCAATGGTTAAAAGCACTTAATGCTCTTGCAAAGGACCTGGGTTCAGTTCCCATCACCCGTATGGTGGCTCTCAACTGTCTGTAACTCTAGTCCCAGTGGGTCCCCCTTGTGGCCTAAAAGGGCACTGCACACACGTGATGCACATACAGATAACAGTTGCACAAATACAATGCTAGTGCTGTCTGCTCAGCCTCTGAATGTTCCAAAAATCACTGTATTGAATTCCATCTCTACAGCTGGATGAGTTATGGCAGTTATGGAAGAATTGTCTTTCACAGTTTCAGTGTTTGAGGTGTGCTAAAGTTTATGAGGTTTATAATAATTGACAATAAAATTTGAATTTCAGCTTTGAAAGGTACAAGGGATGCTTGGTATGGTGGGAGGCTGAGGCAGGAGAATTACTGCAAGTTCTAGGCCAGTTTGAACTACAACATAAGATTCTGACTCAAAGAAAGAAAGGAAGGACAGGAGGGAAAAAAGCCCACTGAGTCATAAATGTAAGGTCTCCATTTGATGGGGACCAACCTGTCTTATGACAGATCTCCTAAAACTCTACCAGGAAACATCATTAGCATTCCAACTTCACAGTAAACTAATGGGGCTCAGAGAGGGTAAGTGACTTCCCCAAAGACACACAGCCCATCAGGGAAGGAACAGGCACTGGAGCCCAGTTTGTCAGCTCAGAGTCTCTGCCAGATTTAGAAGATCATCATTTCTTGCCCTGGAACCTGTGAATGTTCCTCTAGGCTGGGGAATGGAGTCATGCCAGGCAGGAAAATGGGAAGATTTTTTTCCCTGCCCTTTTTACTTCTCCCTTTGGGGAAGAGAAAGGCAAAAGAGCCATTTGGGGCAGGATGTCACTCCCAGCAAGAGCTCTGTCTAGAACCTTCCTTGAGCTCAGTCCATCCAGGGCTGGGGGTGGGGCACACAGTGGCCAAGTCTGACCTTTAAAATGACCTTTTCCCATCTCCACGGTAATTCCTCTGAGGTCTCCCAAGGCTGTGAGCAGAAGAGTGGGTGGGTCCTCATTCTCAGCCTCTCCCTCCACAACACACAGAAGCCTAAACACCATCTCCCGCATCCTGTGCCCACACCAGGAGCAGACTCTTGGGTCTCCAGGAGAAACCAAGCCTTGATTGTTAGGCTTGTGAGGAAAAAGAGAAGAGAGGGGAGCCACCCCCCACTCTGCTGCCCTCAGCCTTCTTAGTGCAGTCCCTCCAGTCACTGAGACTCAGTTGGGGACCTGAGGCCTGGAGAACTTCCAGACACATTCATGGGGTAAATGGAGACCAGGAATTCAAGCCACAAATCTCCTTTGTAAAGACCCCCGCCCCACTCCTCACAGACCTTCCCCGCGATCCCCACTTCTGCCCTGGCACACACCCACACCTGGAACATGTACTTTCTGAATGCCGCTCTTTCTCAGTCTTGGGTCTTTCTGAGGTGTCCCTTTCCCAGGACTGTCAAAGACTTGTCCCACCTATGGGAATGGACGGTGGGCAGAAGATCTTGGCTTTCTCCTGGTCTTGCTTACTACTATTTTCTGAGGATGGGGGTGGGGAATGGTGGGGAAGGATGTCCCTCTCTCAAGCCTTGCAGAGTCTCTCCTGTCTTTCCTGTCTTTGATTTGCTGAGGGATAGGGGACTGGGTGTCACATCTGTGGGTTCCCGGTGAGCAGGTGGCTCCTGGTGATCATGTCACCTCATGAAACTTGACCCCTACTCAGGCCTGCACAGTCTGAATTCCTAATATTCACGTAGCAAACATGATTCAGATCATTAGTGCAGGAAGAGAAACTGAGGCAAGGACAGAATGGCCTGGAACCTGCCTTAGGCACCCAAGGGCAGAATTAAATCTTATGCTGTTACTGTCTCTATAATCTTGAGCTAGCTGTCCAGTGCTGTGCACTGCAGTGAACAACCGCCACGGAGACAATAAGACAATGTCTGACAGGGCTTGGTCACGCAAAGGCCTGGCTAAGCCACTCACACCTAGCTCAATGAACTTACCCAGAGAAGAGAGCTTCAGAGCGCCCGTCACCTGGTTCTCGGCCAGTGGGGAAGCAACACAGAAGGCAGATCAGAACCCAGAGGGTCAGAGAGCCAGGTAACTGTGGCTAACCATCAAGGCAGTAGGCCAGGACAGGAGAGAAGACTGGGGTCACGTGGCCCAGACAACACACACAGGCAAGGTTGCAGCGTGTCTGCATCTCTGGTATCCCATCCTCTCTAGAACCGAGCACAGACAGACCCATGTAGACCTCCGAGAAGTCTCCAGAGCAGAGCGGCAGGTTCAACATCACTATCTGACAGGTGAGGAAACTCAGGCCTTCTTTTGGATGCCACCGCTTCTCACATGGGCAGGATCCCCACACTTGCTCCTGAGAGACTCTGCTTTACTGAGCTGCAATCCTAGGAGCTGCTGTAGTCCATCTCCAGACCTGGTGGGACTAGCTCCAGGGCAAAAAAGAGCAGAGAAACACAAGGCCATTTCTGAACACAAGACCTCCATAAGCAGCAGGTGGCAGTGGAGCACACCTGAAATCCCAGGACTTGGAATGCAGAGGCAGGTGGATCTCTGTGGAGCCAGAGTGGTCTACAGAGTGATTTCCAGGACAGGAAGGACTACATAAAGAAAGAAACAGAAAGAGAGAGAGCTCTATAAGCCTAGAAGTGTGGTTGCAGAGAAATAAAGGTGACTTTGTTTATTTAGACAAAGTCTTGCGTAAGGCAGGCTCGCCTCAAGCTCAAGGAGTAGGGAGGGATAACCTTGAACTTCAGTTCCGCCAGTAGCCAAGTACTGTGGCCGTGGGCTAGCACCACCACACCCAACCTTCCGTGGTCCTGGGGGTTGAACCCAGGGCCTCCTGTGTACTAGGCAAGCCTTCTACCAACTGAGCTACATCCCCAACCTCAAGAGGCCTTTTTAAAAATGCCCTTAGCCATGCTCCATGCTAAGGCGATAAAGTCAGTGTCAGCCTGCTCTACTGGAGACTACCTCAGAGAAGAATGTCTGAAGGGCTGCAGAGATGGCTTGCTGCCAAGTCTGACAACCTGAGTTCAATCCCTGGAACCAAACCAACTTCTGGAAAATTAACCTCAGACCTACACACACACAGTGCACACGTGCACCACATACACACACACACACACACACACACACACACACACACACACACACACACTAATAAATAAGTAAATCACTAAATGAATTTAAGATTGGGTCTCATTGTGTACCCCCTGCTGACCTGGAACTCCCTGTGTAGACCGGGGTGGTCTCAAACTCACAGAGTTCCACCTGTCTCTGCCTCGTAAGTGCTGGAATTAAAAATGTGTGCCACCAGGCCTGGAATATTTTTTTTTTTTAAATCTGAAACAGGGACTGGGGAGGCAGCTCAGTGGTTAAGAGAACTGACTGCTCCTGCGAGGAATGGGGTTCAGTTCCTAGCACCCATGTGGCAGCTCACAACTCTCTGTAGCTCCAGTTCCAGGGGATCTGACTTCCTCTTCTGGCCTTCATGGATTGTGCATGCATGTAGCACACATACATAATACATACATATAAGCAAAATACTCATACATATAAAATAAAAATAAAAAAAATCTTTTTTAAAATCTGAAATGGACTGAGGCTGTTGCTCAGGAGCAGGGTGTTGGCCTCACAGTATGACATCATGGGCTCAGTCCCCAGTATTGCTAAGGACAATGCCTGAAAAGGACAGCAGTGCCCCTAAAACATCAATGTAGAATTACCATGTAACCCAGCATTCCAGGAAAGGGCCGACGAGGTCAGATAAGCATGTGCACTTTGGTGGGGGTAGTGGTACAGTATAGCAGCCCCAAGATAGAAGAAGCCCAAGGGTCCACAGACAGACAAGGGTCCCTTAGCAATGAAATATTATTCAGTCTTCAAAAGGAAGGGAATCCAGGCACATACTGCAGCTGTACCTGCTGAATAAGTTGAATAAATTCCAAGCAGTGAGCCAGGCCAGGCACAAAGGGCCACACATGGCTAGGCTGATTGCTTGTCCCTAGAGTCTTTGCTCCACAGGATGTGGGCTCAAGGGGGTGGGGGGAGGATGAGTCAGCATTTAAGGGGACAGAGTTTCAGTCTGAGGAGGTGAGAACATTGTGGAGCTAGATGGTGGGATGGCAGCCCACCAGTGAGAGTCGCTTCTCTCCTTCTACCATGTGGATTCCTGGATTTGAAGTTAGGCAGTCAGGCTTAGGGTTGTGCACTGTCAAGACAGAGTCTCCCTATGTAGCCTTGGCTAGCCTGAAACTCTAGGCTGGCTTCACAGAGATCCTCCTGCTTCTGCCTGCTGAGTTCTGGGATTAAAGGCGTGTGCCACCAAGCTCAGCCAATTTTATGTTTTGTTTTGTTTTGTTTTTAAGGAAAACATTAGTTGACCTCCTCCTTACTCTGGGGGCCTGTAAGTGTCACCCTCTTGGAAGCTCAGCAGACCCACCTGCCAGGCCTCCCCCACCCCCTACCCGTCTGCATAAAGGGATTGCTGAGGCCAGAAGATGGATTTAAATCGGGAAAGCCTTGCTGTGATTTGTAAAGCTTACCCTGGGCCCTGCCTGGAGGAGAGCCCCCTCCCCCACTCAGGCCTAGAACCCAATTTTCATGCATTCTTATTCTTATGACGATGAAGCTGCTGAACTCTTAACAGCTAAACTGGCTGCTAGGTGAAGTGCTGCTCCCAGGGAGAAGTGTCTATTCAAGGGAATGACGCTGGGATTTTTGAAAACACAGGTCATGCAAGGTCATACTCTGAGGGTCGTGAGCCTGGGCCTTGTCCCACCCACTCACCTGTTAGCCTCCACTCACAGCCTACTGCAGTGTGATTTGTGTGTAGACTTTCAACGGGGCCTTGGCTCTTCCTCCGAGACCAGCACGTGCTGTCAGCCAGTCCTATGGGAGCTACCCCATCCCAGACTTTGCTCAGCCTCTTCTCAAAGGACCCCCTTCTGCCTCTGCTGGCACCCTGTAGCACACGTTGGTCCTCAATCCTCTTTGCAGCTGAGGATGACCTTGAACTTCTGGTTTCCTGCTCCGGTCTCCCTAGAGCTGGGATTGTAGGTGAGCACAGTCACGCCATGCCTGGATCGTTCAGTGCTGGAATCTGGGGCTTCGTGTATGGCAGACAGACAGGCTACCAAATGAGTCACATCCACAACCCACAACCTCAGCTCGCAAGTAAAAGGTCACTTGTGACCAACAGGCTAGAGGCAGGACTAGAACCCAGAGTTGGTGGCTGCAAGATGTTCCTATGACCGGGCGGTAGTGGCACCCACCTTTAATCACAGCACTTGGGAGGCAGAGGCAGGCGGATCTCTGAGAGTTCGAGACCAGCCTGGTCTACAAGAGCTAGTTCCAGGACAGGCTCCAAAGCAACACAGAAACCCTGTCTCAAAATAAACAAAAAAAATCTTCCTATGTCCCAAGTTTGTGGTAGACTAGACATTTAGAGTTGTGGCAGGGCAGAAAGGCTCAGGGCCTGAACTCAGCTAAGCTAAAGTCACCTGATTCCATTCCGTCTGTCCCAGGCACTTAGAAGCTTTAGCCCTGAGCCCAGCAGTTACTAGAAGAGTTGCTCCAGGCCTGGCTTAGCCAGTAGTTACTGATCCACAAGCACTGTTGAACACCTACTATGTCTCAAGTTCTGGAGATAGGCCCAGACTGTGGTCACACCATAATGGTGACAATATCAACAGGGCAGGGACACATAATAAATGAAGACTTTTGTAGTGATTTTTTTTTTCTTTTGAGAATTCTGTAGCTCAGACTGGATTGGAACTCACAATATAGACCAGGCTGGCCTCAACTCAGTGATGCACCTGCCTCTGCTTTCTGAGTGCTGGGATTAAAGGTGTGGACCACCAAGCCTGACCCCGGTAAGACTCTTAAGAGCTGCGAATTGGCAGCAAATGGAGTGAGTAGAGGCGCACAGGCATCCTGAAGGATGCTATCGTAGGGCAGGCTAAGCAGGAGTCATGGGCCAGAAGATCTCTGGATCTTCCTTCTAGGGAAAGGGAGGGAAGCTGGACAAGAATAACATCGGGGTACGATGACAGGCTGGGGTCAGTTCATGGGGCTCTTATCCTTACCCATGCTTCCATATTCCCCCTGACACTAATGAACACAGAGGGTGAGGGGCCTGCAGCAGTTACTGTAGGTTTTCGAGCCACAGCCAGATGCAAAAACCAGACCCCAGGGCAGTTGGATGATAGACCAATCCTAGCCCCTCTGGCTACTCGTCTCTGCTATCAAGAGCACCCAGAAAGCGAGGTAGCCAGCGACTCCTCCTGTAGTGTCAGAGTCATGGATGCAGCCCCAAATTGAGGTGGGGGTGGGGAACCTGCTCACCAGCAGCAGCAGCCTTAGTACAGGGCAATGGCCTAGGTCTGATCAGAGAGCACCCGGGAGTGCTCAGACCAAGGCCTGCAACTCACCTCCAGTGACACTTCACAGCAAGGAAATTAGGGACCTGTAGGTGGGAAGAGATGTGTCCCAGCAGCCCGAAAGGCCAACAGCAGCTCTACAGGCAACTGGAGGCTCCAGAGATCCCAGGCTGCCAAGTGCATCAGGACGCCTCACTAAGGGATTTGGAGACATAGCGTAACCCTCAACTAAGGACTAGGTAGTCTCAGGACCTGGCTCCAATTCCTTTGGTGTTCTGAGTAAGGTTCAGGAATGATTAGTGCAAGCCCAAGGGCAGAGAGTAGGAGGAAGCCACGGCCCCCTGAGAAGGCTCTGGTGGCAAGCACTGCTTGTGCAGTCAGGGGTGTAGCAGGCTCTGAGCCCCCAGCATTGCAGCCTGGTCACCTGCTGGCTCCAGGCTCCTCAGCTACCACAGAACACAGAACAGGGACATTCACACCTAGGTGAGCATTACCAGGGCTCTGCCCAGTAAGCCCCATCAAGCCATAATGGCCACAGTGGGGGGGGGTACTGGTGGGGGAAGGGACCCTTCCATAGCCCTTCAGGGTTGGAGTGCTACCGGGTTGGGAAAGTCTGGCCTCCACATCTGAAAATCCTAGTTTGGGGATTGGAGGGAGGGAACTGATGACTCCAAGAGTCCAGTGCCCCGCCAGTTTTCATTCTGTCCTTGCCTTGAGGTGCCTGGGAGGGGAGCGCAAGTCTGGGCTATCCCCGGATGTCCTTATCTCGATTTCGCTTAGAAGCGCCCACTCCGTGGTTGCTGCTCAGGCTTCGTCCCTCCACTTGGCAGACCTGGAAACTTCCAAGCTTCTGGGACCATCCTAGACTTGGTTCCCCACCGATCGTGCCACCCTTGGAGTTTACCCCGATAGGTAAACTACAGTGTGGGTTAGGCTGCTTCCCACCGTCAGTCCAGGCCAATCCTTGGCGCACCAGAAAGGATCCAAATTCTGGCGGGTCCCCAAAGGTCCTCGCGCAAGGAGGAAGGACGAGAGATGCCCTGTGGAGCAAAGAGCCGAGGGGCGGGACCAACAGGTTCGAGTGCTGGGCGGAGCCAAAAGCTAGGGGCTGGGGTCTCTCCAGGTGACAGTAGGCACCACCCGGTCCGCGCCTCCTTCCCCGGCGGTGATTGGCAGGCGGCCTGCGCCCCGGCTCCCAGTCGACCGACGCCCCGCGGGCCGGCGAGTAGGAGGGGGCGCCGGCTATATATACCGCTGCTCGGCGGGGCTGGGCGCGCGGGGACTGTCCCGCCACCGCTGCAGGCCCGTTTGTTCCCTTAACCTCGACCGTCGCGCAGCATTCGCCGGACTCACGGCCCGCCGCTCGAGCGCACGCACGGCCCGCGGGCCGGGATGGCTAAGCGCGGGCCGGCCACGGGGACACTGCTGCCCGGGGTCCTGGTGGCCCTGCTGGTGGCCCTGGTGGGTCGAGGGGCCGCCGCACCCAACGGCACGCGGCCAACCGAACTGGGGCGCGGCTGGGATGGTCTGGTGGCCCGCTCGCTGGCGCGCCTGCCGGTGGCCGCGCAACCCCCGCAGGCGGCGGTCCGCAGCGGCGCAGGGGACTACCTGCTGGGCCTCAAAAGACTGCGGCGGCTCTACTGCAACGTGGGCATCGGATTCCACCTGCAGGTGCTGCCCGACGGCCGCATCGGCGGCGTGCACGCAGACACCGGGGACAGTAAGTGCGGGGCGTGCCGGGAGGGTGGGGACCCGAGCAGCAGACCCGGGAACGGTGCCGGCTCAAGTTCCGTCCCTTAGGACCCGAGGACCGGGAGCGCACCCGATGGCCGGGCCCCGCCTCCCGCCTTCGGAAGCCTGGGCCTCCCGGTGCCGCGAATTCCAGCGCCTTCGCCCGTTCGCACCCACGGGAGCCCGGGACAAGTGCCCAGACTGAGGCCAGCCTTGGGGGCTACCAGCTCTTAATGTTTGCGCTAGGGACCCCGAGTTTTTCACCTCCGCTCCCCCCAGCATCGAGGTCTCCAGAGGTTCATAGGTGGAGGGTCTGTGTGGGCCCAGGGTCACCTACGCTTTTCTGACTTGCGCACCCCCACCCCCACCCCAGGCCTTCTGGAGCTCTCCCCGGTACAGCGGGGCGTGGTGAGCATCTTCGGAGTGGCCAGCCGGTTCTTCGTGGCCATGAGCAGCAGGGGCAAGCTCTTCGGTGTGGTAAGTACCCGGGGGGTCTGGCTGGGCACCTGCTGGAGACATTGTGCAGGGCTAGCAGGATTGTAAAACCCACACCCCACCCACACGCATGCACTGTGTCTGGTTACCGGGTCTCGAGGTTTTCAGCCAAAATAGCCAGAAGCAGCTTGCATTTCCAGACCAAAGGGACTGCCCCACCCTATTTCTGCCAGCCGTACGTGGGTACTTAACTCATCCTGGGAGAGAGGCGGGTCCAACGGAGATAAGTCCCAACAGGCAGAACACGCGCGCGGCAGGAGATACTAGATTGATAGGGACAGGGCAGGTGAGCTGTGCTCCGCCTAGCGTGGGCTTAACATCTCCTTGAAGCCTGGAACAGACAGACTTGACACCCAGCCTAGAAAGACCTCTTGGGCCCTGCTGCAACAGGTTCCTGGCTCACCCTGTGTCCTCTTTCTTAGCCTTTCTTTACCGATGAGTGTAAATTCAAAGAGATTCTTCTGCCCAACAATTACAACGCTTACGAATCCTACGCGCACCCCGGCATGTTCATGGCCCTCAGTAAGAACGGGCGGACCAAGAAAGGGAACCGAGTGTCGCCTACCATGAAGGTAACCCACTTCCTTCCTAGACTGTGACCCTCCGGAGCCCTGCCTCAGCCGGAAGCACACCCCACCCCTCAGGAGGAGCACTTTTTCTCCATGGAGAATTGTTTGCAAAAACAGGTGTAAGATATTTAATTATTTAAATATGTATATGCTGATACCCAATTATTTATAATTCTGTGTATTTTCATTTTTGGGTGGGGGGGGAAATGACCAAAAGAACAAACAAATCCAATGAAGCTTAGACTTTTTTGGTGCAGTGGGACGGACTTGCTTCAATATCAAAGCCCAGGGAGTGCTGCTATTTCATGTGTGAGTCTCTTAAAACTCGGTGACATCAGATTCCAAGGGTGTCTGGCCTCTCTGTGTCTGGAAAGGCCTGCCTAGGGCCTCTGAGCCAGTCAGAGGAGGACCCTGCGATTGCTCCTTCCAGTCGGGGAGCATCCTGAAGCAGCCGCTCCCTCAGCTCCCTTTGGTATGAACCCGAACGGATCGGTTTACTCCAGGGACAGAAGTGCGTCCTGGAAGTCCTCCCGCCTGTTTTTAGATCTCCAAGACTGATCTTTGAACTCTAGCAGTCAATCTTCCTCGACCTACCGGATGGGAGAGACCCTTAGACAACTTTATAAACTCCTGTTTGCCTTTTTTGGACTGGCCAAACAAGGCACGTGGCTTGTAGCCATTGGAACTTTTGTCAATTGCCTGGAAAGGAACTAGGAATGGACAAGGAGGTGCGTGTGCCACAACTCTAGACTCTAGGGATGAAATTCTACCTTCTGTGATAGAGGATGGCTTGTCAGGATACGACAGAAAGTGTTTTTGCAAAAAAACAAACGGAGAAATTTGGGGAGCTTTGTACTGAAACTCCACAATTTGAGAGAGTGAACTGTCCTTCCCAGCCCTAAGGCGTTCTGCCTGCAGGAGTTCGCATTCCGGTGCAGTCCCAGTGTGAACTTATTCTGTTCCCAACTACCTCAGTGTTCCTGAGCCCCTGGTGATCAAGCTGGAGACTCGGCCGGGTGCGCCTGCCGGCTTCTCTTCCACATGTAGCATCGTGCGCCCTGCTGGACTCTTGTCACGTTCCAGCTATCTTTACCCAATGATTTACTTTTAGTAAGGGGTATTCATGGTGAAAATATGTGCGGCCAGCTGTCGGAGTGCACTATATGGTCACCAAGTCAAGTAACCCTTATATTTTTCTTTATATATTTTACGAATGTAACCCCTGTCGCTGAGCCCGAGATGGAAGAGGCAGGGTCGGCGGCATTTAAAAAAAGGGCTGAGGTGAGGGCAAACATTTAATTTTAATGAATGACTCTTTGGAGTTTATACAAAATGAACTTAGCTCACTAGAGTGAATGCCCCAAATGCTTCTCCCCCAAGACGTTAAGACTTTGCTGGGAGGCTTCTGAGCCACGTCCCAAATTAACTTTATGGGAGGCTACAGACAGCAAGACGGGGTAAAATCTGATTGGCATTTTTTTTGTCTTTCACATTCCTTTCAAAAACTCTTTGTTTGAATGCTAATCGGATACTTAAATACTATTCTGTACCACAGCCCAAGAAGGAAGGGACACGCCCCAAGCTGAGGTGGGAGAATGTCCCAAGCTTCCCTCTATGTTTGCTGGCTTACGGGACAATACAAATTTTGTGTTTTTGAAAACAGGCCCTAGACTCCAAGAGTGTTGGGGAAAAGGTAGTTGAAGGTCTTCTGTTGTTGTTGTTGTTCTTGTTTTTTTTTTTTAAAGACAGGAACTCATAGCCCAGGCTGGCCCTGACTTGCTATGTTGCTGAGGATGACCTTGAGTTTCTGATCCTCCTGCCCCCACTTCCAAAGTGCTAAAATTACAGGCGCAGGGCCACACACACTAGTAGGTGCTGGGGTTGAAGTCAGGCACATGCCAGGTCGCTCAATCAAAAGTATGTCTCCCTCTTTTTTGGAGAGGCAGGGATGAGATGAGGGGCGGAATCTTATTTTGTAGCTCAGAATGGCTTCTGCTTGAATCAGCAAGTGTTGAGACTACAGGTGGAAGGCACTTGCCCTGCTCTGATGGGGTTCTTGGCAGCCATGTTGCCTCCGACAGGCTGTGATCCTCCCTGACCTCCTGTTCCATTTCTTCAGCTTCCTTTCCTGTCTGTGTCCAAGGACAAAGCTGTACCTTTGCAATTTTGTTGTGGGATGGGTTTAAGGTTTCTGTATCTGCCCTGGTTACAAAGAGTCGGTCTGTAGTTAATACAGACGTCGACCCAGAGATAGTATGTGCTGTGCACACTGGATCGGAGAGAAGCATTCGATCATGTATAGAGAGCCCCACGGGAGATGGGAATGACTGACGAAGACATTAAAATGGCAAACGTCTTGAAGCCCCTGTGTCCGCTTCCTCATTTTTCTATTTGCAGCTGAGCAGGATGGGAGCTGGGAGACAGATTTTAGCCAGCTGTGTACTTGCTAATGCGGCTTTGAAAACAGACCGGGAAGCAAGGATGTCACAGTTGCCACATTCTAGTGTCCCCCTCAGTGGGACTCTGTTGCTGCCTACCTTGGTCTGTGAAGTCTGTCCACAGCCCTGGTGGGTACATAATCACCAAAGCCAAATGGGGCCGACCGAGGACAGTTAACAGGCACTACCTGTGGGTTTGGCTAGTTCAGTTGTTCTCAGTGAGGAGGTGGGATCAAATTAGAAGCCGGAAAAGATGGCGGGCCACAGATCGCCACTGTTTTGTAAAGGTTTTTGTTCATTTATTTTGGGGGATGGGATTTCCTAAGCTATGTAGCCTAGTCTGACCTCAAACTCGAGGTCCTGCTTCATCCACTCAAGTGCTGAGGTGGTTTACACCACCACACCAGGCTAAAATTTGGTGTTAGTTGTCCTTATACACTTATAATTGCCTATATCAGGGCGTGTTTACAATTTTGGGTTTGTTTTGCCTTCATTTTTAAGATGGAACCATAGCCCACAATGGAGTCTAAAGTACTGTCTCTAAAAACCCAAAAGGCTGGAATGTTGTGTACACCTTTTAATCCCAGCACTCTGGAGACAGGGCAGGTCTGAGTTCAAGACCAGCCTAGTGTACAGAGAATTCCAGGACTGCCACAGAGTATAGAAACCCTGCTAATAAATAGATGGGTAGGTACTAGAGGTCTAACTCAGTGGCTTCAGAGTGCTTGCCTGACACACGAAGCCTTTGGCTTGAGTCCCCAGCATCTCTTGAGTAGGTGTGGTGCACAGCTTTAATCCCAACACTGAGAGGTAAAAACAGAAGGATCCTAATTTCAAGCTGATCTTCCACTCCTGTGAGTTTGGGGCCAGCCTGGACTTTGTGAGAGCCTATCTCCAATAACAGTAGTACTAGTGGCAGTAATAACTGACAATGGTGGGCTCACCTACGGGACTTGTCCTCATGCAAAGGAGGCCAGGCACAGGGCAAATTCCAGAGAAACAACCTCAAGCAGAAAGGTGTGGTCCTGCCCAACTCCGGAGGGTCCACCTAACCCATTCAGACTCCCAGCTGCCAGGCTGACTCCACACACCCTATTAGAGCACCCCAAGAGAATGGTGGTGAAGGTGCTATTCGCACAGTAAAAAGCAGCTGGACTCTTGAGCGGCCCCAGTCCTGCCGGCTCCTGGGGTCCTCGGCAAGGCTGTTCCAGCCAAATAAGGTGACTTGGGTTGCCAATGGCAGCCCATTATTGATCTACTGGTACTTTTGGATTGGCAACCTCCAGCACAGAGGGATTATGGGAGTGGGGGGTCAAGGCCCACTAAGAATAAAGGAAAGAGTGTTATTGCTTCTGTGGCAGGCACTGAGTAAACTGTATCTTTGTTCTGTTTTAGTTTTGAGGTTTTTCTTGTGTTTGTTGCACATGGGCTTCGGGGTAGGACATGGGCACGGAGAGAACAATTTAGAAAAGTCAGTTCTGCCTGGTGGTGGTGGCCTACGCCTTTAATCCCAGCACTTGGGACAGAATCAGGTGGATCTTTGTGAGTTCAAGGCCAGCCTGGTCCACAAAGCAAGTTCTAGGCCAGGGTGAAAGAAAAAACATTTCTTGAAAAACTGGAAGAAGCCAGGCAGTGGTGGCGCACGCCTTTAATCCTAGCACTTGGGAGGCAGAGGCAGGCAGATCTCTGTGAGTTTGAGACCAGCCTGGTCTACAAGAGCTGGTTCCAGGACAAGCTCCAAAGCTACAGAGAAACCCTGTCTCGAAAAACCAAAAAAAGAAAAAAGAAAAACCGGAAGAAAAAAAAATCAGTTCTTGGTCAGGCATAGTGATAACACCTTTAATCCCAGTAGCAGAGACAGGGGATCTCTGAGTTCTAGGACACTAAGTGAGATCCTGTTTTGTTTGTTTAAGATTAGTCCTTAGCTGGGCAATGGAGGTGCTCGCCTCTAATCCTAGTACTTAGGAGTCGGAGGCAGGCAGATGTGCAGAGTTCCAGGACATTTGGGGATACACAGAGAAACCTTGCCTTGAAAAACCAAAATCCAAAAAAAGTTCTTACCTTCAGGTCATCAGGTTTGGTAGCTGCCTGTCCACTGGGCCATTTCACCAGCCCTGGTTTTAGGGCTTTTGGGTTGTTTTTGAGTTTGTTGGTTGTTTTGTTTGAGATGGAATCTCACTGTGTGACCAGGCTGGCCTTGAACTCCCAGAGATCTGCTTGCCTCTGTTTTCTGAATGCTAGGATTAAGCACCACCATGCCTGGCGACCTTTGGTTTTTAATTTAGGGGGAGAGCTTGCACAGTCCCCAGTACCACAAGCTATGAGGTCCAGCTTCTCACACTTGGGGAAATTTCGCAATTCGGCACAACTAGAATGCCGTGGGTAGGTGAGTCTAGACTTCCCCTGACTCCCTTTCTTCAGGAAAACTTTCAAGTGTTAAAGAGTTTCTGTGGCCAAATAGACTTTCTTCTGGTGACAACGGCTATGAGGGAAGTCAGTTGGCACACTGAGCTGTGGCCCACCTGAAGCTGCCTTGATGAGTGCATGGTGCTACCCAGTCAGGGTTCCACATGAGCCAGACCGGCGCTGCTAGACTCCAGTGACTGGTAGGGGAGACACACCACAGGATACGGTCAGCCAAGGCTGTTTCCACCCTCACCTCCCTGAGTGAAGTGGCCTCCGTCCCTAGGGGAATTTGGAAGCAGGTGACTCCGGAGGAAGATGGCACCTGACAGGTGGCCTCCTCTTTCCTTTATTTAAGGACCGCACATAGCATGTAAAACAGTCAGAGGTCCTGGACAGCTGGCCAAGCCCAGAGTAGCCCTTTCTGAACAGCCTGCATGTATGCGCCCCGGGTTTGCTGGATGGATGCTGGGGTCCTGGGTAGGACAGAGTCACACAGCTCTGTCAGCTGTCCCCTCTGCTCTCCTCACTGAGAGGCATCTGTGCCCCTCCATTTCATGTCAGCATTGGCAGAAATGTCTCTGTGTGACTGCGGCGGGTCACTTTCAGTGTTCTGAGCCACCCAAGGTCCTGTGTCTATTGCCCCAAAAGGAAGTAGAGGCTCGCATAGCAGGCCCTGGAGGTGAATGCTCTAGGAGCCCTCATTGAGCCTGACCATTAAATAATGACAGCCACATCTTAAAAAACAAACAAACCAGAAACTCAGCAGTGGGGAAGTAGAGGCCAGAGGCTCACGTGCTCAAGGTCATCTTCCTTGAGGGTGAGTTGTCGGTGAGTTGACACCTGCCAGGGCTCCTCAGGTGCAGTGGGAACAGGTGCTACAGGCAGGAACCTCAGGAGTTCAAGGTCATCCAGGGCTCCTGGTTAGCTGTCCTGTGTTAGCCCAATGCTGATAATGATGGTTCTGGGAACAAGCAGAGCTTGCAGGGTTTGCTGGCCCTGAATCTTCTAGCAGAAGCAGAATCAGCCTCTGTCCTGAGGGGACTCCCACAGTAAAAAGGGACAAAGTGAGCCCTCAGTCACTGGGGGTCCTCAGATGGCTACCAGCTCCTACTGGAGATTGGGTACCCATTACTCCCCCGGCTCCAGAAATGGCAGAGGGAAGCCACTTATACCCAGCCCAGTTTTGCAAAGTTCCTTTTTCTTGGGGAAAGTGGAAGGAGGGCACTTGGGCCCTTCCTCCTCCTATGGGTCCCCTCGCCTTTCTAGACAATATGGGCCTTCCATTGTCCCAAAGTCTAGGAAGGGAAACAGAGAATGAAGATACATGGAGAAAAGGGGAGATAGGGAAGTGGAGGAGGGAGGAGAAACTGAGGTTGGGATATACTATATGAATACTACATGTTTGCTTTTCCATGCGGCATCACCTCCAACACCTCTTCACCCTGTTGGACATGGCGGGGGGAAGACAGAGTTCCAATAGCCTGGAACATTTTCCATTGGCCCAAGAGACTTCATCTGCCTGGGGGAAAGCCAGTCCAGGTACTGAAGACAAGATGGGACAAAGGAACAGAGGGGACACCCTCATCGAGACACAGGAGTAGAGCTCTCCCAGTCATTAGCTTTGCAGATCATGTTCAGTTCTCCTGTTTTGCTTTTTTTTTGACAGCGTCTCACTTGTCCCAACTGGCCTTGAATTCAGAGACCAAGGATGGGCCTGCACCAACACACCTGGCCTTATATTTTCTTGAGTTTGAGTTTGTTCATGGGGCTCTACTCCTGTGGATGAGATAGAAATAGAATGTTTTGTTTGTTCATGTGCATGTTTGAGACAGGATCTCACTATGTTGCCCAGGCTGGCCTTCACCACCTCCTCCTCCTGTCTCAGTGCCTACGTCACCTCCTCATCCTCCTGCCTCAGTGTCCCAGAGCCAGGAAGTAGGAACTTTGAACAGCACTTGGTTCCTGGGAACACAGTACCTGCTCAGGGAGAAGCTGGGCCACCCTACAGAGTGCTGGGGCAGCCATCCTTTCTCTCCCCGGCCAGAAGCTACCCAAAGCAGACAGGAGCAGGTCACTCAGCCACTTGCAGAGTAGCCCCTGGGGGAAGAGACTCCCAGCAACCTCCTAAGTAGCAGAATCAATACACAGAGTACCTTCACTGAGGAACACATCCAGATACCCCAAATCACAGTGCCAGGGTTATGTGAGCATTAGAGGGCACACAGTCCAAGACTGTTACCTTGACCTCTGGAGACGCTCTTATTTCTATTTTTTTCAGTACAAAGGAACCTGTCCTCATTTCCTTTCTGTTGCTGTGATAAAACACCCTGACCGAAGGCAGCTTAGGAGACGAAAGGGTTTATTCTGCTTCCAAGTCCAGTCCATGAGAGATGAGAAGTCAAGGCACAGGCTTGAAGACAAGCCTGTTTGCTTTTCCATGCGGCATCACCTCCAACAAAATGCACAGCCAGGGAAACGCAGCGGGAACCATGGAGGGTTCTGCCTGCTGACTCCTTTTCAGACTTATGTTTGGCTGTCTTTCTTTTACAGCACAGGATCACCAGGCCCTATGGTGTACACCTTTAATCCCACCACTGGGGATTCAGAGGCAGGTGGATCAACTGTGAGTTCCAGGAAAGCCAGGACTGTATAATGAGACTCTCTCTCAAAGACAGAAGCAACAAACAAAAATTACTTAGGAGTCACCTGCCCAGGGAATGGAGCCACCCACTGTGGGCTGGGCCTCCTACATCAATTAACAATCAAGACAATTCCCCACAGACTGACTATAGGCCCTGATGCTCTGAGCTCTTCCTCAACTGAGACTCAGGTGACTGTGTGCTGTGTCAAACTGACCATTAAAACAGGATCCAAATCAGAGAGAGCCCTTTTCATGCCAGGCTAGCACCCTGCCACTCACTTAGCTACTACATCCTAGCCCTATTCTTACACTTTTAAACCACTAAGTGTTCCTGATCAACTGAGCATTAATTAATTAATTGGCTGATTGGTTGGTCAGTTTTGAAACAGGGTATCACTCAGTCGTGTTGGCTGACCGATAACTTACTGACTGTGTAGATCAGGCTGGCCTAGGGCTCACAGAGATCCACCTGCCTCTGCCTCCTGAGTTTTGGGATTACAAGCATGCACCATCACTTCCTGGTTAGATTTTTCTTTTAATGTATATGTGTGTTTGTGTATTGGAAGCAGAGGAATAGGGACGTAAAGGTCATCTTTAGCTACAAATTGAGTAGCCTGGACTGAATGAGATCTTGTCTCAAAAAACAAAAACAAACAAACCAAAAAAATGGGAGTGATAGTGCACACCTTAATCCCAGAATTCAAAATTTTGGTGAACAGAATCAAAAGGCTCTCTAAGAGTGCGAGGCTGCACTGGTCTACGTGGTGAGTCCCAGGCTAGCCAGGGGCTACATAGTGAGTCCCTGTCACAAAAGAAAATAAACTAGGAAAAAGAAAAGCAAGGAATTTGGAGGCAGATTCAGGCCACTAGGGCAGAGCTCCACAGCCAATGGCTTTGATAGCCACCTTCCGATGTCCCATGTCCTCAGGCTGGAAATCCACAACTGTGCTACCTACCTTGTGTCTGCAGTTCCCAGACTGCCTTCTCCTTGTGTCTGAACATGTCCCTTTTCTTTATGTCTGTGCCCTGATCTCTACCTATAAGGGCTCTATATGTCTATACCCACCTCTGTGGGATAAGGTCCCGTAATAGTGGCCCCATCCAACTGCATCCTGAGCTACTGGGGGCTAACCAGTCCCCTATAACAAAACCTCATGTGCAGTACACAGAGTCACCCACGGGCCTCTCCTCTAGTCCTCAGGTCTTGGTACCCTGTCCACATCCCACGTTGGGAAGTGCAGAGTGGAGGGCATACTAGTGAAGATGGGTGAGGTAGAGCAGGGCCCTCAACAGTTCCCCACAGGTGAGCCTGTGCTTCAAGCCCTTGAGCCAATCACCTAAAAGGTCAGTGCCCCCTGACCTGCCTTGGTGTGGTAAGGTGAGAGTTTCCCTCCCATTCCCCAGGGAGCCCTGGACTCTCCCAAGCCTCTTGAACCAGCCCAGGTTTATAGAGAGGCAAGCAGACCTGGAGAAAACCCCAACCCTCCCAAGCCCCTTTGAACCCCTCCAGGGCCAGGCTTATTTGTACTTCAGAGCTAATGTCATTAAGGTTACATTTGCCGCCAGAATATGCTGATGACCTCAAATAGCCCCTAATTGCCTTCCAGAGGGACAGTAGGGCCACAGAGAGGCTAGCCTGGGTTGCTCTGCCTCCCTCAGTCTCAGAAGAGCACTGGGGGCTCCTGAAAGATCTAAGTCCAGCCTAGGTTCAGCCAGGGCCCCGGATTGTCTGGAAGACCTTGGGAAGGCACACGTGCTGGAGCAATGTTTTCTCCTGGACCCCCCACCTACCTCCCACCCTCACATCCTCCCCACAGGTAGAGGCTACAATGGATGGCCAAGCCATGTCACCCCAGAGTCTCCTGAGGTCTTCTAGCAGGCAAGAATTTGTCAATGTCTAAAATGGGCCCCATCCATGCTGAGGACTCAGGACGAGTGTGTGTGTGTGTGTGTGTGTTTCCTGTGAGGTCATGGTTTTGAACAATACAGACTTAAGTTCCTCATAGTCCTGGCAGCCAGCAGTTGGCAGTGGGGTGGGCAGGGCTGTATCCCCTCCCCAGGTTCAGAGAAGATTCTTTCTTGCCTCCTCCTGGAGCTCCTGGGCTCCAGGACTGGGTGCTGATGACTGGCCCCCCAGTGCCCCTGTTCTCTCCCCTCCCCTTCTCTGAAAGGGCACCTGCTGCTAGATTTAGGTCTGCTCAGAACCCAGTATGATATTCTTGAGAACTTCAACAATGTTGCCTCTGCAGAGACCCCATTTCCAAGAAAGGTTCAGAAGCTAAGAGGTATACTTATCTTTTAGGGAGTAGCAGGGTGAACATTCGGCTCCCTACAACTGGGGAAGCACTCCCTATCCCAGCTCCACCGACCTGACTGGGCTGTGCACAGAACAGGCATAGGACTGGCCTGTCAACCCCAGGCAGGGGGAACAGAGGAGCTGGCCCTGTGTGGAAGTGTCATACTCAAGTGACAGCACCATACTCAAGTGGATCACTAAACACTGGACTCAGTGGGGCCAGAGCCAAGCCCAGCAAGCTCTCTCTGTCCCGGCAAGCCCCAGGGCCTTTGCACGTCACTGCCTCAAACGCTGTCTTTCCTGAGCCCTGCCAAAGCAGGCCTCCCAAGCCCAAACATCTATCCTTCTACTCTTTATGCCCCTGCCACAGGCTCTGCGCCTGTAAGAACAGGGTTCCATCTCCTCTGCCTGCTTTGCTGAGGTACCCCAGTATCTAGAGCAAGAACCAGCATGCTGGAAGGACAGGACAAAGGTTCGTGACGTGAATGGATGAGCATGAACAGGAGATCAAGGATCTGGTCCCAGGCAGCTCTGGTCTGAGGGAATACTTCTAAACCTTGCCTTCCTTCCTGTTGGGGGTGAAGGCCTGGGTCTGTCTGGGGACCCAGGGTGTCTGTTCCTGCAGAGCTGAGGTTGGCTCATTCCAGCTAGGTAAGACCCAGGCAGCCCCCTGGGAGCATCAAGCTGCCTTCACACCTGGTGCAGGGCTCAGGCTGGCCGTTTGCTGGTGTGTGCAGTGCCCAACGAGGGCCCTTTTGGTGAGAAATGTGCATTTTCGCGCACAACTTGGCCCAGGAAATCCCTGGCTATTCATGTGCTAACGCAGGGTCTTGTCCCTAATGGCTGCCACAAACAGGAACCAGAAGGAGCACAGAGGGGCCGAGGTTTGCCAGGAAGCCATCCAGGGGGCTGAGGGCTCTCCTCCACAAGCTCCTGCCCTGCAGGGAGGCCATGGACGTCAGATCCCCTTATCCCTCACCCTCAGTTTTGGGCCTTGGTTATTCCAGTCAACGTTGGATGACTGTTGCATGGTGCTCAGGGAAGCCCGGTCAGGTCACATGGTTTCCATGGGACATGGGCCAGCGGCTGTACCCTCTCCTAACCTCCCTCTTCTTACCTGTAAAATAAGTCCCTGTCGTCTTCAGCATCAGGTTTTGAACAAGCAAGGTTGGAGAGATGGTTCCCTGGCCTGTGGCACTGTCCCTCTCACCACTGGTAGAGCTAACTCCAAATGTTCAAACAGTCTGGTCTTGAGAGAGAGTCTGTCCAGTTCTCTAACAAGCTGCTGATGTCCATCATCCCAAAACTAAGGACATTGAGACAGGGTATTCATCTGAGGTAATCCTCAGCTACCTAGCAAGTTGGAGGCTACCCTGGGCTACATAAGACACTCTTTCAAAAACAAGTAACAGCATAAGCATGTTCCAAGCCACCATGAGACACACTTACGCTAACAGGTTGCTGGGTTATCGGAGGCTGAGACGCAGCCCCGCCTCCTGTTCTGTTTTGTTTTTCTCCCCCAGGAAGTTGTTTCTCAGCTCTTCTTTCTGGAGCCACAGGATTCTCCCACGCTCCTGTCTCAGGGATTGTATTGCTAAGGGACAGTGACCCTCCCAATGGGGCTAAGAGTGGTGAGAAGCCTGGATGGGGCTTTAGTCATGGCTGAGGGACTGTGCTCACGTATAGGGAACATAGGCGGGATTGGAAGGAACATTCAGCATGGGCACAGCCAGCAGTGGCATCGCTCTTGCCTCCTTCTGTGGTTTCCTCCTCCTGGTCACCACCCTGTCCTTGCCTGATCTATGTTTCTCATGGACGGTCGCCATGCTGACTCTGGACATACAGCGCGCTGAGCTCATCCACCCTTCTGCTGCACAGGGCTCCTTGTGATGAGCTGAGGAGTGGTCAGACCAGAATGGGGCCTGAGCCCCTGGCAGGGAACTGGTGGTAAGAAAGAAAGTAAGAAAATGGGGCGTTGTCTTAGAGGGCAGTGAGAGTCAAGGAAGGAGATGGGGGTTTCTGGGGAATGCTCCCCGTGACCCAGGAAGCTGTGCTCAGGAGGGGCCCAGAAGCCAGCAGGGAGTCAGCAAGCACTTCCAGGGTAGGCAAGGTACTCTTAGTGCAGGGCATAGTGGGCCGGGGACTGGATCGGAAAAGTTCCAAGATAGCAGTAGGAAAGGATGTTGGGGTGGCAGAAAAGGGCCAAGGGTGTGGGGGACCCTTACAAGCCCTGAGCAAGCTAGGAGTGAAGCTGAAGCTGTTGGGCTGTTTGAAGCAGGGCAGGGGCCTTGGCTACTTGGTAGGCAGGATCTGTCCTGAGACCAGGCTGTGGGGGCAGGACACGGAACCAGGCAGGACCAGACTGGTTCCCTCGCAGCAGCAGGGACCAGGAAATGGCAAGTACAGGGAAGCAAAAAGGGAGAGTGGCCACGCGGGACTCAGCAAGTACTGCCGAGGACAATGACTCCCATCCCCTCAAACAAGTGCCACCGAGGACAACTGACTCCCCATCCCCGTACAATCCCCCACCCCACCCAAGTTGGGCCAGAGGGACCATGCTTCAGCTCAGAATGGCATTTGTTTGTTTCTTTGCCATGAACAGTTTATTTTCCGGCTTTTAAAGGCACCCACCTCCCTTGTCATGAGCTCACAAACCGAAGAAAGAACGCCAGGAATTTCCCAGCAGGACAAGGGCCCACGGACAGGCTGCCTCATAGCCAGGCATCTCCATCCGGCCCCCTCACCCCTGTCAGCCAAGCACCCTGAGGCTCAGAGCCAGCAGCAGCCCCAAGGGAGGCCTTGTGGGTCCTATTGGAGCTGATTCTGGACTCTGCGTCTATGTTTGTCTTTTCAGAGGTCCTTGGAAAGATCCCTCAGTCACTGACTGAGCAGTCAGCATCCAGCAGTGTGGTGGCTGCCAGCAGGCGGAGACCCTTACAGATAGATATCCCTGGCTTCAGGCCATCAGCTGAGGGCTCAGGGCCCTGAGAGGACAAGACTCAACAGGCAAATGGGTGGTGGCGGGCAGAAGCTGGGGATGTCCCTATCCCCCAGAAGATGGATCTTTGCACCTTTGCAGTATAATCTTGGACAAATCACTTAATCCCTGTCTTCTGTGCTCTGTCCAGCTACAAAACAGTACTTAGGTGGCGTGGGGCCCCTAATTAAGCCAGCTGGCATGGTTCTGGGGGCTTCAGATGAAAGGCCGATTGAAGTACAAAGTCCTGCCCCTGTGGGACACTCCCTGGCCCAGGCAGGGATGCAAACCCTTGGGTAGAGGAGGGAGGGGGTACTCTGCTGTAAGATAAGGCTGGGTCTTGGGGCCACTCACACTAGTTGGGGATACTGTCAGGCCCCAAGAGGCATCTCTGAGCTGCACTTCTTGAAGCCACCCCTTTCCTGTCCCCTCATTCTGCTTCCTGCAGAGACTGTGGGACCACCATTGCTGACTACAGACAGATGCTGCATTTGAAGCTCTGACATCTGGGTCAGGCCAACTGATCTGCTGTCCCCACACAGGGCCACCTCTGCCCTACTCTTCTTCGGTCCTGGTGGCCTGACCTCTGCTCCTTCTTAATTCCTGCGGTCTTCTGAAGCCAATTTAAGATTATCCTTGGCTACATAGCAAGTTTAAGATCAGCATGAGCTACGTACACGAGACCCTGTCTTAAAACATGAAAAGCTCAAACAACAGCAACGAAATTAATACTTTGGAAGGAGAGTTGGGAGTGTGACATACACCTGTGATGCCAGCTGCTGACTGGGCACTAGAAACTGAGACCTGGGCTACAGCAGGAGAACCTTTGTTTGTTAAAAAGAAGGGAAGAAAAAAAAGAGAGGGAGGGAGGGAGGGAGGAAAGAAAGGCCATGTATGGTGGTTCACCTTTAACCTCAGTGTTTCTGAGGCAGAGGCAGGTGAGTATGAGGCTAGCCTGATCTACTAGTGAGTTCAAGGTCAGCCAGAGTTACACAGTAAAACCCTCAAAACAGAAAACCAAACCAGGATAAAAAAGGAAGGAAGGAAAAAGGAAGTGGGGGGTTGCAGGGCAGGGGGAGTAGACAGGGAGCAGCTGCATCTGATGGGGGAAGGAACTTGAAAGGTGGAAACTACGCTCAGGTTCTATCGGTGCCAGGGTCACTGAGGGCTTTCCTGGGCACACACGGTCCAGGCCCAGCCTTTCTTCCCTTTGCCAAAATCACACAGCAAATCACTTCTCAAACAGATCAGAGAAGCACAAGCCCCGCCGGGGGAGCCCTAGTGGCCCTGGGGAACTGGGCTGCTCTGTCCATTCCCATCTGTTCACCCAGACACCACCCGTTTTACCAGGAAGGGATAGAGAAGCAGACCAGAGGACCTCGAGAGTCTCCAGTTGGCCAGGGAGGTAGTGAGACACTCCCTTGTGACTCCGTGGGGCCTCACACCTGCCAGGCACCTGTGCAGGCCCCTGTGAAAGGCAGAGAGGGGAGGGGAGGCCTGGCTCTTTGAATCAGCGCCACTCCCCACCACCCTTGGTCTTGAGGCAGCAGGCGCCGCTTTCCCACGTGTCTGACAGCAGGTGCTGGCCGCAGGAGTCTTTTCTGGCGGGATTGTGTCTTCTCCAGTCCCATCATAGTCAGTCTGGGAGACCCCAGCAGGCCCTGGTGCAGCTTCCCCTTACAGCAAGCTGGATTCTGACTCGGTAGGTTGCCAGAGCAGGCTGCAAGCTCCGGTCTGGTGGTGCTCCCCAAAATAGGAAGCTGAGAAACTAGACACTTCAAGTAGAGACTTTCAACCCATGTCACTCCCCACCCAAACTCCCCCTGGTGCCCAGGGCACAGAACCTCAGCCAGGCCCTTCCTCCATCCTACTGGCCGTGCTCAGCTCCTCCCAGTCACACTCTTCTTCCGGGTGAATGTGCAAGACTCCATGTATTTTCTGCCCCTTTGCACTTGTTCACTGTTTTCCTCCGTGTCTTCGCAAGGCAGGGCCCCTCTCGTGGAGATCCGTGTGTACCTTTTGGCTTAGCTCACCTTCGTTCCTAAATGACAACCCTCAGCACAACCCGTGCCAGCTCCCATTTGGTTTCCTTCCAAGCACACTTGTCTCCAACCCATGTCATCTCACCTGGGCTCTCCTAATTCTCCCAGACACTGAGCCCAGAGTGCCTATTGCTGTCTCCATTAGAGAACACAAAATAAGTACTTGATAAGTATTTTGGGATGTATGGGTGTGTAGGAAAATGGAAGTTGCTAGTTCCCCAAATATAGCCTTTTGCCCCAGGCTTTCAATGAGGATGGGGATGCCCCTGACCCCAAATGTCAATTTGTTTTAAACTTGTTACCAGGATCCGTAGTTGTCTCTTGGCTTAATAAGACAAGCCTGGTTCTTTGGAATTAACATTCCCTGAAGTTCAGCTCAGAGACAAATGAAAAAATAAAATTAAATTAAAAAATCCCTTCCCTAAAGCCAGGCGGTGGTAGTGCAAACCTTTAATCCCAGTACTCGGGAGGCAGAGGCAGGTAGATCTCTGAATTCGAGACCAGCCTGGTCTACAGAATGAGTTCCAGGCCAGTCAGGGCCACACAGAGAAACCCTGCCTCTAAAACAAACAAACAACAACAACAAAACACCAAATAAATAAATGAAGAAAAAAAATACCCTTCTTACCCCCCCTCTCCCCAGGTTTCCACACCCAATACCAAAGGAGCATCCTGGGGTTAGGATGAGTTAAAACTAGAGAAAAGAGCAGAGCCCAGCCCAGCACTGGGCCCCTCTGAGAGCGGCTGTGCCGATGTGTCTGTAATGCGGGCAGTACAGCCTTCCAGATGCTCCTGGAAGGACCGCCACTTCAAACACCCAGTTCTGCCCAGTGCCTGCAACCTCCGTGTATTTCAAAGGCACAGCCAGTAGAACTCTCCCTGTAATCATTAGGCCCCAACTTGCCTTTAATGGACCATTAAGTAGGATGTGATAAAGAACACTCCTGATCATTACCGTGTTCTGAAGGCCCTGGAGCCCACCTGGAGGGGCCCACAGGGCAGCCACCTGAAGTGCCAGCTCTCAGTGGGGTGACAGTCGAAGGAGCAGGACCCTGTCCAGCAATAGTCCTGACCTGTAGTGGAGGCCATGGCTGTGAAGGCCTCAAGAGTCATTTTCTGCATGGGAACACTGACTTCTACTCTGCCAGCTCCCTACTTGGTGTGAGTGAGCACTCGCTCAGTCAGGCACCTTGCCTTGCTGAGTCTCTTTTCCCAATGTGGACAGGAATAACACAGCAGCCTGCAGCTCTGATCCAAAGCACAGTCCTTCACACATGTCAAACACCAAAAAAAATGCTCAGCTGAATTGTGATCCCCAAAATTAGTGTCTGTATAGCACATCAGAAAGTCACCATTGCAAGTCAGGCTTGGTGGCTTAGACCTATCAATCAACACTTGTGAGGCTGAGGCAGATCGATTTGGTTCATATTATGGGGGCTAGGAAGCAAAGACGACAGGAAGGGGGTCCTGGATAATATGTTCCCAAGGGCCCACTCCAGGAACCTTCCTCCTCCAGCTAGGTCCAGTTTCCTAAAAGTTCGACGGCCTTCGCCGTGGATAACATTTCAGATACAGATGTCCCAGCGTTCATTGTAACTTCCTCGTGGGACAGGAGGGAGGAGTGATGAACTGGCCCTGAAGCAATGTGTACAAATACAAGCATGTATGTGTACATGTATGTGTGTGTGTGTGCATGCATGTGTGTATGTGTTGAATGTGCACATGCATGCATTCATATGTGAAGGCCAGATGTCAAGTCAGGGGTCATCTTCTATTATTCTTCACCTTTTTTTTTAAAGGTTTATGTGACTTTATTTTATATGTATGAGTGTGTGCCTGCATATAAGTCTGTACACCATGTACACACGGCAGTACCAGCTGAGACCAGACGAGAGCATCAGAGAGAGAACCTGTTTTCTCACTGAACCTGGACCTCAACAATTCAGTTCTGCTGGCTATCCAATGAACTCCAGGGATCCCCCTGTCTCCGCCTCCCCAGTGCTGGCCTTCAGTGTGTGCCGTTATACCCAGCTTCTTATATAGGTGCAAGGGATCCAAACCGAGTAAACCATCTCCCCAGTGCCAAGGTGGGTGTCTAGAGCTAACTTTAGGGGAGGCAGGCCATAGAGCAAGAGATCAGAGAAACCCTCCAAATACCCCCAAAAGATAGGCCATGAAATCAAAGCAAAGTGGAGGTCATAGCCACATCTGGTCATTGCCACTGTGCTCACCCCCTCCCCCACTGCACATGCAGTCCCCAGCCCTGCCCAAGCCTCCTTTGGGTTGAGGAGGAGTGAGCAGCAGTCAGGTCTCAATTCGCTGGGCAAAGAAGTCATATTGGTCATCGGCCCATCTTGTCTTACAGGAAGGAGAGCCAAGGTCCTTAGCAGACCCCACCTAGAGCTGTCTTCAGATGTCAGGGCTGGAGAAACAAGTGGTCTAGAGAATGGAGAGGCCACAGGCGACGCTCGCAGAGCCTTGGGCAGCTGAGGAGTGGCATGTTCCCCGCAAAGGTCACTGGTCTGGAATTCCTCTGTTGTGGCTCTGCCACCAAGGGCCATGAAAGTCTTCATTCTTCCTCTCCCGGAAGTGCAGCTTAAAGTCACTCTCTCTCTCTCTGCCCTCCCTCTTGTCTTTTTCCTTTAAAAAAAATCCTGTTTTATTGTGTGTGTGTGTGTGTGTGTGTGTGTGTGTGTGTGTGTTGCCTGCATGTCGGCCTTCAGAAGGCATCTGATTCTTTGGAGTTCTGACAGCTGTGAGCTGGTACAGGGATTCGTATGACTCCCTCTCTACACCACTGCCTTGGGGGGTGCTGAGGAAGCCAGGGTCTGCCAGGAGCAAAGAGACTTTATTCCAGCTGGCCTCCTGCCCCTCAGTGCTTTGTGTCTACCCTCAACAGGCCTTGGTGGACTGCATGCTCTCTAATCATCTGTTCAGCAGGCACTACAAGGGCCAGAAGGCCGTGGTCTGAGCCAAGGCCATCAGATGACGAGACCACGGCCATCAGATGACGGGGCTCATCCTGCCATGGAGGGCCTCACAGATCAACCAGGAGACAGGAACTTCAAAGGTCACCTGTTCACAGTGGACACCTGACCCAAGAACAGAGGAACACTAAAGATAATGGCCATGAGAGGGCCTGAAGGAGTCATGGGGTCCCCCCAAAAGGGGCCTGCTTGTGGGGTGGTCAGTCATTTCTCAGCATCCCTGTGGTGTTGAGGGCCAAGAAGCAAGACTTCCTGTTCACTGCCATGTACCCGAGACCTGCAGGGTCACTAGTTTCTGGAGAGTCTCCTGTCTGTGCCTCCTGGGATTACAGACACAAGCCACCACGTCTGTCTTCGTGTAGGACTGGGCATCAGGACTTGGTCCTCACTCTTGTGCAGCCATTGCTCCTGGTCTGTGTCTGTCTACCTACTGCTTGTTCGTTTCTTCTTTGCCCCCTTCCAGCCCCAGCCCTTCACATACAAAACTAAGGTTACACCTGAGCTTTGGCTGTCCCTGCCAAGTGCCCAGTGTGGACCTTGTGTGGACATCTCTATCATTGAGTGTCAGAGGCAGAATCAGCGGCTACATGAGCTGCAGGGCCTTTGGGGCATGTTGCCACGGGGACTTTGGTGGCCCTAGGGGTACCCCTCCCTGTTCCTTGATGTCCGGAGAGGAGATTGTGCCTTCCACTCAGCTGGCAAGCAGACTCTGACCATGTGATGGGGGAGGGAGGCAGTGTCGCGTCTGTCTGTCTCCTCACTAGCCTTCTGCTTCTCTGATTCTCAAATGGTCCCTTAATTGGCCATTTGTCCCCTAAATTAGGGGTGATTAGGATCAACCCTCAAGCAATATTTCAGATGGTGGCCAAGGGGTCTGAAGTTTCTTACTAGGGTCCCAGGGTTCCTCTGACTTGGTCACAAAGAGGTCAGCCCTCTGGTCTGGCATGGATGTCTGGATGACCTCTGACCTCAGTTTGTAAACCTGACTCTGGAGACTGAAACTGGAGAGACTCAGGGCAGTGGCTCACTGGACAGTACCAGGGCACGCAATGGGCAGGCATACTTCCATGCCAGGTCCTTCTGTGCCTCCATGTCCTGGGCTGTATAGGGTGCAGCCCCAGGCAGAAGCATAGACACTAGGCCCAGAATGCTCCTCCTGCCTGCTGTTGGGACCTCGGCAAGCCTATGAAAGCCTTGTCAATGGGGTCAGCTATAGCCTCCACAGTGCTAAGTGCCATCAGAGGGACAGCTATGTCAAGCTCCTAGGCAGGTGACTGGGTCTCCTAGTCCCCAGGCCAGTCTCTAGGCCAGGAGTTCTCAACCTATGGGTTGCAACCCCTTTGGGGTCACATATCAGATATTTACATTACAATTCATAACAACAGTAAAATTAAATTTATGAAGTGGCAATGAAATAATTTTATGGTTGGGGTCACCACAATATGAGGAACTGTAGTAAAGGGTTGCAGCATGAGGAAGGCTGAAAACCACTGCTCTACAGAGATTTATCAGGCTTAATTGGCCCAGGGAACTTCCAGGGCTTCTATCATTTATCCACCCTCATCCTGGACCTGAGTACAAGGTTGTGAGAATGTGTGTGTGCGTGTACATGTATATGCTTGTGCCTGTGTGTCTCTGGACTGTCTACACCTGTATGCATACACACAGGTGGGCAAGATCCCACACATCTGTCCAGGCAGGCAGGCCTCGTACAGCTGGGCAGGTTGGGGCCTGCACGAGGACTCCTGGCTTCTGGCCAGTGTTCCCACGGCTTGTCATGCCATGTGCCCGGCATGGGCGCCTTTTCCCCCCTACAGCACAAATGCTGGGCAGTGGGCAAGACTTCAGAGCTGCCAACCCTTCCCTTTGTGCCAACCATGCTTAAAGGCCTGTTCTGGCTTTCGCCTCCGCTCCCCACACCTGTTTCTCTAGCTCTTCTCAGTCAGGGTGAATTTGGGACTGTCAGTTCTCAGTGTGCTCCCACAGAGCCAGACAGTGGTGTCACCCAGATAGAGTTCATACGGGGTGTCTCCAGTGCCCTGGGCATGACCCAAAAGATCAGGCCAGCTCCTGCCCGCAGGAACAAGAAGTTCTTCTGCGTGGGTCCAGATGGCACCAGCCGCCATGAGTTTACCACCACAGGGGGTGGCCACTAGGCAGCTGAGGAGAGGGTCATGTCCTGTGGCCACTGAGCTGGCCAGGGATGCACACCCTACTTGAGGCTCTTTTAACACCTACAACTAGAAGGCTCTGCTATCCCAGCTTTTGGGGAAATTGAGGCAAGAGGATGGAACATTTTTGTTTGTTTGTTGTTTGTTTGTCAAGACAGGGTTTCTCTGTGTGGCTATGGAGCCTGTCCTGGCACTTGCTTTGTAGACCAGGCTGGCCTCGAACACACAGAGATCCACCTGCCTCTGCCCCCCAAGTTCTGGGAAAAGGCATGAGTCACCACTGCCTATGTGGGCTACAAAATAAATTCAAGGTTAGCTAGGCTACTTAGTAAGACTACGTTGAAATAAAACGGAAAGAGAGGTGTGGATTAGCTCAGCGGTGTAGTGCCTTGAGTTCAACTCCCAGCATTGAAAACAAATAAACAATAAAATAAATAAACAAATGCCACCCAAAACTGTCCTAGGAGGAAGACAAGTCACAGGTTTTGTCCTCCGGGGCATCCCCACAAGTTTTTCTTCCGGAAGAGCTCAGAGAAGACCACAGCACTTGGTTCCTGGCCCTGCAGGACCTTGGTGGGTTGGCCTTGCTTCAGGCTCAGTTCCCCGTGGGAAATGCAGGACGTTTCTCCCAACAGCAGATAGACTCCCTACACTGCTCGAACAGCAGCCACAGCATAGTAGGCACATGACAGAACCCGAGGCTGTGTCACAGAAGGTGACAGTCTCACATGGTGTTGGTGCCCAGTGTCGCTGGATAGGCAGGCAGGTGTCAACCAACTCTGTTATTGAACAGGGCCATACCCAGCGCCAGCTCCTCAGAGGCTCCACGGCACCTGGAAGGTGCCTGAATAGCCCTTCTGATGCTGCCTCTGAAATCTAACTCCACCAGCCACCTCTGACCCTTTCAGAGCCCATGACCACCTTCAGTCCAGGTCCCCAACCCGGGAGCCTGAATCCATCACCTTGTGGAATGCCACACCTCAGAAAAGTAGCAGCCCCCTATGAATTGGCCCTTAGTGTCCCCAGCTGCCATCACCTCTGGGCAGCTTTTGGGCCTCTGAACCTTCTTGAGGGTGTGACTCTGTGTCCCAGTGACAGCTGGCCTCCCAGTGCCTTATAGTTGGCCTGTAGCACCCAAGAAGGACAGTGCAGTCCCCTCACCCAGGACAACCTCAGAGTCCTGGTGGCCCAGCCATTTGGCACCAGAGGCCAGGACAAGCATGGCCACACCTTCCTGCACTGCTCAGAGCCAAGTGCCCAGGAAAGAGGCCCCTCCTCCTTGGACTCAGGCCTCCAGGTGTGATCAGGGACCATAAACACCATTCTTCAGTTGTTTGGAGGTGGGAATTAGAGGCCAGCTGTCAACCCACAGCCTTGCACAGTTTGGCTATGGTCTCCAATCCTTAACATCCAAGTGGAAACGCCTGGTCCGGCCCCTCGGGGCACACTGGCCCCGCCCCTCAGGCTCATCGGCCCGCCCCTAGGGCTCATCGGCCCCGCCCCTCGGGGCTCACCGGCCCCGCCCCTGGGGGGATCACCTAGCAGCTGGGACACTGAGAAGTACCTAGAGAGTACAGAGCATTAGCACACAGGGAGACTCTGGGAGTCATGTTAAAATAGATGCCCATTTAGGACAACAGCAGCCAACACCAGGAAGGGACTGGTTACTCCACAGCCCCCACCCTATGCCCTTCCTGACCCCAGCCTGGCCTCCCTGCCCCAGGGAACCTTCCTTCTGCCCCTTCACCGCTTTCTTTGTAGTTTAACAGCCCAGACCTCTCCAGCGAGCTGCCTTTCATCTTTGTGCTCTGCTTCTCTCTTTCTGTGTGTGTGTGTGTGTGTGTGTGTGTGTGCACATTTTGCCCTTTCTACCTTCATCACATCTCTCAGATCCACACATACGGGTGTAAAAACTATTCGTGTTTCTTTGCTGTATAATATTCCTCACCACTATTATCTATTTCTCTCTGTCATCTCTAGGAACCCATTTTGGGGTCACAGTGACGTCAGAATTTGGGATTCCTCAGTCATGAGGGAAATGTCTGTGGTGGCAGTCAGAGCCAGCAGTTCTTCAGCTGTACCTCACAAAAGCAAAATAAGAGCTGGAGATGTGGCTCAGTTGGTAAAGTGCTTGCAAGGCAAGCCTAAGGACCTGAGTTCAAGGCCAGGAGCCACACAGGAATGCCAGGTGTGGTGGCACCCACTTGTAAGGCAAGCCTAAGGACCAGAGTTCAAGGCCAGGAGTCACACAGTAGTGCCAGGTGTGGTGGCACCCACTAACAACTCCATCTTTGAAGAGGTAGAGGCAGGAGGATGCCGAGGGGTCTCTGCTAGACAATCCAGCATTGTTTCAGTGAAAGACCCTGTCTTAGGGAGCTGGCAGTGTTCCTAGGGATGACACCCAGGGTCTTTCTTTGATTCCCACCTGCAAACATACCTTAGCAAGAAAAAGAAGCTGGGCGTGGTAGCGGCACGCCTCTAATCCCAGCACAAGGATGGCAGAGGCAGGCGGATCTCTAAATTTGAGGCCAGTCTGGCTTCAGAGCAAGTTCCAAGACAGCCAGGACTACACAGATAAACCATGTCTCAAACAAACAAATATAAACAATTTCTTAAAGAAAAAGAAAGTTAGGGAGAGTTTCTTTTTTTAATATTTATTTATTTATTATGTATACAATTGTCTGTCTGTGTGTATGCCTGCAGGCCAGAAGAGGGCACCAGACCCCATTACAGATGGTTGTGAGCCACCATGTGGTTGCTGGGAATTGAACTCAAGACCTTTGGAAGAGCAGGCAATCCTCTTAACCTCTGAGCCATCTCTCCAGCCCTAGGGAGAGTTTCTATACACACACAGATTGACACAGGATTCCTCTGTGAGTACTGGGGTGTGCAGTCATTGAGTCATTTTTTGTAGCAATGGTCTACAAAAAACCGTGGAGAGAGGAAGGTGTTCTTTGTGTGCCGACAGCTAGTACCCACTCCACAGGGTCCGTGCTTGGCCCACATTGCGAGTACGCTAAAGGTGTGCTTCAGCTCTTGTGCAGAGGCCTTTGGTCTCTCCAGCTGCTAGGATCTGGTTCTGGGTGGCTCTGGGCCCCACCAACCCACTGTCTGTTGTCTTGCCGTGTAGTTAAGGCTGGCCTCAAACTAGCATCAATCCTCTTGCTTTGGCCTACCGAGTGCTGGGATATCAGGCAGCCAGATTAGCTTTCCAGTCCCGAGCAGACCTGCTGACTTCCCTACGCTCTCTGCTGGCCAAGCTCCCTTCTCTCCAGCTGTCCATTACAACCTGACTTCCTTTCGCGCCATGAATGCCTGAGCTAGTTGTTAGAGAGCTGAAGGGTTGGGGGAAGAGGTCACTGCCTGCCCTGCAAGGGGAAAAGACAGCTACAAGGAGAAAATAAACACACAAATAAAAGGGTCATGCTGCACTGTGGTGGGGTTGCAGGCTGGGCAACTCTGGCGATTGTGCTCACCACACTCAATCCTTTGGTGAGCCTCCAGTTATCCAGGCATGACCACCATGATTTCCCACCTACTGCCTGTCCATCCACTGCGGAGTTGTGTGGTGACTCCTTCATACAGCAGGACTTTTGTGTGACCCTGGACCCTTTATCTCACAGGTACCAGCTGCAAGCTTAGCCTTCCCTGTAGCCTCTGTGGTAAAATAAGCCAGTGGGGTGGAGACAGCTGAGCAGTTAAAAGTTCTTGCTGGTTACAGAAGACCCAAGTTCTGTTCTGAGCACCCATGTTTGTATACTTACAAGTTTGTGTAACTCCTGCTCCAGGGGCTCTGACGCCCTCTTCTGGCCTCTGTGAGTACTGCACCAATGAAAGAAACCTGCCAGGAAATGGTAGCCTGCATCTTTAATCCCAGCACTCGAGAGGCAGAGGCAGGTGGATCTCTGTGAGTTCGAGGCCAGCCTGGTCTACAAAGGGAGTTCCAGGACAGTCAGAGCTGCACAAATAAACCCTGTCTCAAAAAAAGTCCCCCAAATTAAAAAAGAATAAAATAAAAGAAGCCCTTGGCTGTAAGAGAGAAGGGTAGGGCTTATCCTTACCTGGCTCCTCTCATGGCTGGCTAGGGGACATAACTAAAGAGTAAAAGCACCTAGGTCTGGCACGGTGGTGCACACACTGTAATCCCACCAGCACTGAGGGAGTGAGAGGAAGGTGGATCTCTGCAAATTTGAGGCCAATCTGGTCTACACACTGAGTTTCAGGCCAGCCAGGGCTACATAGTGAGACACTGTGAGATACTGAGCCAAAAAAGAAAAAAAAGAGAGAAATAAAGAAAGAGAAAAAGAAAGAAAGAACAAACAAAAGAAAGAAAGAAAATGGAAAAATGAGGACATCTCCATCACACCTAGAACCATCCTACAGAGTGGAGAGCTACTTGAGGAAACTAGATCTAGGAGAGACCCAGGCAGCTTCTGGGTCTGAGGAAGTCCTGACCAGTCCTGACCTGCTGTGCGTCCTCTAGATCCCCAGTCAGATCCCCACCAGCTGGACCGCAGGTGGTAGCCCCAATTTGTTCTCTACCCATTAGCAGCCCGAACTGGGAGCAGAAGTCTGCAAGCTTTGGGAGCTGACACCCCTATTCTTATTCAATTCCACCCTGCCTCCCTCCACCCCAGTGTCACCTGGCAAACATCTGTCCTGTGAATCAAAGCACTGGGGACTCCCAGGTTTGCCGGGTCCCTGAGGGTCTCAGGAGCCCTTTGGAGACATCAGGCCAGAGGTGTGGAAAGTTAAAAGGCTCCTCAGCAGGCACAAAGTAGCCCGCAAGTGTCTCTGTGAGGTCACAGCCCGGCCCGTTGAGGCAGTGGAGCTGGGACTCAGATTCCGCCCCAGGGCAGCGCCTCTGACCCTCGAAGGAAAACACCAGGATGGTTCCGGCTTGAGAAGCCTGACTGGAAGGCCATTGTGCAGGGACCGAGGGCTTTGTTTAGGAGGAAGGTGACATTCAGGGATGTGTGAGACGGTGCTGTCTGTGTGCCTTTGACCACTGGAGCTGCACTGACGTCCCCAAATGTGGCTACTCAGTGCTGACTGATGGAGTCACTCAACCACGTCACAAACACCTTTGTCTGGGGCCCTGGGTCACTTTGAAAATATCGTTTGTAGGTTTCACAGTTTCTGGGCTGTGACGAGGAGAGCAGTCTGTTCACTATGGGGAATGTGAGAGAAAAGATGAGAAATAAGACAGGAAAGAACTAGCCTCCCTGTCCCCCAGCATCGCTGTAGGACTTCTCTCCCTCAGGGCCAAAATACTCACCTCCTAGCAGAGCCCTTTGCAGAAAGGGGGGTTTGTCATCTGCGCTGCGCTGGGCTCCAGTGAATATCTTTGCACGTTTAGGATTTTGTTGACCTGTTATGGCCGTTTCTGTCTTTGGGTATGAGCACTTGAAAACCTTGTACACAGGCCTGAGCCTGGGGAGCAGTTCTGGGCTCTTCTCTTTCCAGATGAGTGAGGCTCAAAGGCTTTTTTGGGTCCCATCTTGGTCCTGGTGGGAACTGTAGATAGACCCTTAATACAGGAGGTTGGAGTGGGGCTAATGGACATGTCAGCAGGCCCTGGAAAAGGGCAGCCATGCTGGAATCTCCACTGTATCACCTGCCAACCCTCTTAAGTGAGCCAGGCCAGTTGAGAGGTAAGAGGAAGCCTTGCCCTTTAGCTCTCGCTATGTCAACCATAAAGGGGACACTCCTTAGGGCTCTATTGCAAGAGCCTTGCCAGGTGTCCTTGGGGAGGAGCCCAGTACTCTGCAGAAGGCAGGAGCTGGCATAAGTACGGGAGCCTCTGCCGTCTGTGAGAGACTCACCATCTTGTTGCCTCTGGGGAATTTCTCAGGGGGAGAGAGAGCTGGGGACCCTCTGCTCCACCTTCCTACAGGCCTCCCCTGCTACAGAAATCCCAGGATCCCATCACAGATGAGGGGTGTAATGTGCTGGAGACAGCCAGGGTCAGGCCAACAGGAATCAGGTTCGGGGAACCATGACGGTAGTCACTATGTGAAGGTCCCTTGTAGGGGGACTCTCAGAGTCCAGCCTCCTAGGCCTTGTCGGTTCCCGTCAAGATGTTCCTGACTATAGGACCCTCAGACTGTACCCAGGGAGTTCTCTGTCCATACTCTGGGGACCCACTGCCCACAACTTCTTCCTCAGGGCAATGCCAGGCTGAATGGTGATCCCCAGGATACGTTCTTCCAGCTCTGCAAAGTGAATGTCCACATTCAAAGGACCTTTATGCAGGGAGTGAAAGAGACAACTTCAATAGATTGGTAAGGGGGCATGTGCCTTTAATCCCAGCACTTGGGAAACAGAGGCAGGTGGATCTTTGTGAGTCTGAGGCCAGCCAGAAGTACACAGAGAGATTTTGTCTCAAAAACAGCACACACCACACACACACACACACGGGGGGGGGGGGCGCAACATCCTTGCTGAGGGTCGGGCTAGACTCAAAGACATCTAGTCAATAGCAACACAGGGAGAGTGCGGAGGGAAGTAAACAGACTACTTGGGGACGAAGGCCAAGGGCAAGCAAGGCTCCTCTGAACTGAGGGGGCCTGGAGCCAATGAGGCTGAGGAGCAGGTCTCGGCACCTGGGATCAGGTAAGGCTGCCCGTAACCATTCTTTATTTTATTTTAAATACTTTTGAAAAGATTTATACTTAGTTTACTTTATGTGTATGAATGTTTTGGCTGCGTACCTGTGTGTGCACCTCATTTCTACCTATTGTATGCCCTGGAACTAGAATTACAGACAGCTGCAAGCTGTCATGTGGGTGTTGGGAACCAAATCCAGGTCCTCTGGAAGAACAGCCAATGCTCTTAAGAGCTGAGCATCTCTCCAGCCCCCTCTTATTTATTATTATTTGTTTAAATTTTGTTTGAGATAAGGTCTCCTGTAGTCCAGGCTGGCCTTGAACTCGCTATAAAGCCAAGGATGATGCTGAATTCCTGGTCTTCCTGCCTCTACCTCTTGAGTGCTGGGATGACAGGCACGCACCTCCACACCTGGATCTCTGACTTCCAGCCTTGGGTGCTATGAGGGGTCAATATCTATGAAAGTCATTGTTAGCCAATGGTCATTTGACCCCAGCTCTTGAAGGGATCCATAGAGTCCTGTGGCCCAGAGTCTACTGCTTGCAAACTGGTCAGTGTGTGGAAATATCCCCTCGTGATTGGCATAAGGAGCAGCAGTCACACCGGAAGGGCTGCCAGGTGACCTGTATCCTAAGATGAATGTGGCTGTTCTCACAGATGCTGATCGTCGCTGTGCAGGAACTTCTGGAATAGGAAAGGCACCAATGCTGCCCTTCAGAAGGCTCTTCAGTGTGAGCTCTGGCGAGTGGGTGGAGGCTTCTGGAGGTCCTCAGATGCTACCAAGTGTGACTGTGGTCATAGTCACTCACAGCAAACCCAGCATCAGATAAGAGAAGAGCAGGAGCCAGACTTCAGCACTGGATCCCTGGAGATGTCACATAAACACACTCGAAGCCACCAGGCCCCAGTTCAAGAGGAACTGTAACTAAGTGTCTCACGAGGAAGCATCCAGAAGGATCCCTTAAAACAAACAGAAGGCGTGGGAATCAGGCACTGGAAATGGAGGGATGCATTTCTACCCCGGTGACTCCGCCCACCTTGCTGGGCTCCCTGGAGCATCACCAGCAAGAGTTCTGCTGACAGTCAGCAGGAGACTGAGCCACATTAAGTTAGGACCACACAGGCCCCAGCTTACTGGCATGCTGGGCACTGGACCCCAGGAGAGCAACCTCCCAGCTGTGGCTAGGATTATGCTTTGTCCCCATTTAAATGATTGACAGCCAGCCCAGGCCCAGCCCAGAGGAATGCAACTTAAAGGAACACAGAAGGAGCAGAGGAGGTGAGCACTTTCTCTATCCATGTCTCCCCACCTGTCCCACGGGCTGTGGGAAGGTACCCTGCACAACCAAGCTGGGCATTTGCTCTCACACCCTGGGCTGCCCTTGGTGGAAAGCCAGGAACCAGACCAACAGGGGAAGACCACTTGATCACAACTCGGTGACAGGAGCCCTTAGTGGTGAATCCGGTGATAGCTGGCAGGTGCTGTGAGTCCCAACCAGCTCCGCTTAGGCAGAGTTGCCCCGGTGGCTCTGCCTTCCTGCTCTGTGGGCCTAACCTCCTGTAGTCAGGAGTAGACACCCACAGTCTCAGACATCCCCTGCAGCAGGGTCTTCTTGCATTTCCTGGATGGGGAAGCTGAGTCAAGGGCCATTCCCAAGATGCCCAGGGGATCCTCCCATCAGATTTTTGAAGGTGTGATCTAAAATAAAATGTACCCTCTGAGAAGTTTCGTTTTCCAAGCTGAAAGGGGTCCTGGAGACAACGGGTGACACCTACTTCTACGATGACAGGTGACACCTGGAAGACAGTCGGCTGGGCACATTCTGTGGAGTGTCTCAACGATGAAAAACAAACAAAACAAAATTAACATACGTTTAAAATTCAGATGCAGGGGGCTGGAGAGATGGCTCAGTGGTTAAGAGCACTGGCTGCTCTTCCAGAGGTCCTGAGTTCGATTCCCAGCAACCACATGGTGGCTCACAACCATCTGTAATGAGATCTGGCGCCCTCTTCTGGCGTGCGGGCATACGTAGAGGCAGAATGTTGTATACATAATAAATCTTTTAAAAAAATTCAGATGCAGCCCACTCTATAAAATTTAGAAATTACACCACAGATTCCACCCTCCACCCTGATTTGAAGGTCATAATACATGTGTGTTTCTGTGTGTGTGTGTGTGTGTGTGTGTGTGTGCCCATGCCACGGTGCATACGTGAGTGAACTCAGGCAAGCACTTTATCTGTTAAGTCATCTTGTCAGCCCCTCAAAGCACAATTCTAAGAGTTTTTTGTTTATTTGTTTGGTTTTGGTTTTTCAAGACGGTCTCTCTCTCTCTCTCTTTCTCTCTCTCTCTCTCTCTCTCTCTCTCTCTCTCTCTCTCTCTCTCTCTGTGGGTGTGGGTGTGTGTAGCCCTGGCTGTCCTGGAACTCACTCTGTAGACCAGGCTGGCCTCGAACTCACAGAGGTCCACCTATCTCTGCCTCCTGAGTGCTGGGATTAAAGGTATGTGCCACCATCATGTAGTTAATTTTGAGAGTTTTAGCAAATAATATCCCCCATTCATGATATGGAACATTCTAGTGACCTACAATCACCTTCTTCCCCATGAGCGCCGGCCGCCCCCGTGACTGTGGACTGGCCTTCCGCTTGTCTTTCCTGAGTTTGACACTGGGTTTTGAAGGAAATAATAAAGCCAGCTGTGGCAGCTCAGACCTGTAATCCCAGCACATGATAAACTGAGGCAGGAGGATTGCCTCAAAATCACAGCCAGCCTAGGCTTCCTAGTGATTTCCAGGATAGCCAGGGCTACACAGAGAGATCCTGACTCAAAACAACAATAATAAATAAATAAATGAATAATTGAAAAAATAAACCAGGACACTAAGCTGGGAGGGAGATTTTGTGGGGTGGCTTTAGGGGAGTTGAAGGGAGGTCGTGGTAGATGGAACATAATCGACACAACTGTCTGGAACTGGGGCTGGAGGCCAGCACCAACATCAGGCAGCTTATAACCAGCTCCAGAGGCCTGTCACACCTCTGGCCTTTCCGGGCACCTGCATTTATCGGCACATTCTCACACATGCACATAATTAAAGAAAATAGTAAGGGACTTTCAAAGAATAAAAAAAAATACTATTTTTTTCTTTTTAATCAATAGAAAAGCCCCCAAGCCAAGCCCTTCTGGCCATCTGGGCTAGCGTGGGCTCTGAGAAAACAGCAGCGGTCACAGGAGTCCTGCTCACTGATGCCAACACACTCACTCTGTGAAGTGTCAGCCTGACACAGGCTTAGCAACACACAGGGGACCGGAAATTCTGGGGACCAGATCTGTGACCAGAAGTTACAGAAGACCAGGCACCCCTTCCTCTCACCTGGAGAGTCTTAAGGTGGCAACAGCACCACCTGCTGGCAAAAAAGCTCCCCTCCTTTTCCTTTTTTCTCCCTGGTGTACCCGCCGAAAGCGGATCGTGAGGGCACACCCCCCACATTCTCTGTCTCTGTAAGCCTCATTTTTCTTCAGGACTCATCCCTTACTCCCAGATCATTGCTGAACTACGAAAGACCAGTTATAACCGACTCTCGTTCTGTGTGCGAACAACCCAGACTCTTGTTCTATACATGAAGAAAGGTCTGAGCGCTCTATGCCCGTTCTTCCATTACCACCCGCAAGATAAGCCCAGAAGCACGCTGATGCAACTGGCCCAGAGTTTATCAGGTGCCCAGGGAGTGGTCAGCTGTGGGTCTGCCGTCACCACAAGCCCTGAGACAGACCATCCTGCCTGTCACTCACAAGGCTCCATCTTCACCTCTCACGGACGGGCAGCACTGTTACTCTCTGTGTTCATCTGATCAGAGATGGGAGTAAAACCCACCGCGGGGAAGACTGTTCCTAGGAGGCCTTCAGGAACCCTACAGACATTTCTCTGAGCACTCCACTACCAACATTCCCAACTCTTCCGGGTGTCTCTGAGAAGGGAGCTGAATGGAGGGGGATACTATCACCCATATTCCACCCTCCTGCCCAATTTAGGGGGACTCCTCAGTCAAGCCTCTGCCAACCTCCCCAGCACCCCACGTTTATCACGGACATTAAAACGAAAGCGGCAGGAGAGGGCAATTAAGATTAATAGTCTGCGCTGCCGATTGAGAATCACAAGGGGGAAGTAATTAGATTTTACAGGAGGCACCGCTCCCTAAACCAAGCCTCACAGCATGGGAGTCCCCGGTCCAGAGACCCTTCGAGGATGTCTTTTTGTAAAGACTTTCCTGGTGACATTCTCCCAGCGCTCCGTCATTAACGCCAGTCACTGACGGCGTCTGAATGTGGCGTGTTCCTCATTGAGATTCATCCGACCTGCCATCTCTCTGCCGTCCCGCCCCTGCAGACAGACCTCCCATCACCACTGAGCGAGGCCAGTACCTCTTTCCCCAAACCAGTCTCGGGGGGCCCCACACCCAGGAGTTGGAAGACTGAAGGCATAATGAGAAAGGATAAGGGTTGAGCCAAAGCCCCCTGCGAGGACCCTTTCTTCCAGGCCGGGGAATTCTCTGCAGGCTGTCTCCTTTCTTTGCAAGAGCGGTTCGCGGAGGGGCCCCTATTCTCCTCCCACCTGACCCGTAGCCAGCAGCGTCCACCGTTGCTCCTAGCTGCCTCCCTCCTCACTGGCAGGCAGCTGTCCCCCGCGCTCAGACTCGGGGGCCTGACCACCCACACAAGAGAGAACCCGTGGCTTGTCCTGCCTCTGCATGTTGGCCAGCCCACCCTCCTCGAAAGCCGCAGCCCCTGTGACGCTCTCCTTGTGGAGACCACGCGCGAGGCAGGAAGAGGACTCGCAGAGCGCGGTTGGCAGCACAGTGGAGGCCGAAACTGGGGCTGAAGCGCCACCTAGTGTGCGCGACGCGCTCCCACGACGTCTCCACTGTCTAGGGCAAATATCCAGGAAAAGGGGGCCTAGGTCTGGAGCCGGGAGAGTGTGGGAGGGTTGGATCTGCGAGGACAAGCTAAGGGAGAGGACCCAAGACTCAAACTGGAGGCCAAGGAGGCAGAGCTCTAAGCGCCTGGCAGTCTCTAGTGAACGTCTCAAGCGCATCGCTCTGAGAGCCCAGGGCCGGGAGACCTCAGTAATTAATAGTAAAATTAAAACCGCCTATTCTATAATAACCATCAGGATGATACACATTGAACACTTGCTCCCCGGGGCGCGGTGGCGAAGGAGAGTGGGGGCTCCTCCTTCTGCAGATCTGGTCGACTTGGGCGGGGTCACTGGGCTGGGCCTGAGAGGGTGTGTACAGGGGGGCGGAGACTTGATGCAATTAGGGGGAGAAATGCTCTGATGCCACGGTCACCTACCCGCGCTCCCGCGGGATGAAACGTATATAAGGCAGCGTGCCCGAAGCCACAGAGCCGTCGGAGCAGCTGCGCTGCGCGCCCCGCGCCGCAAGCGCCCAGCTGCCTTGTTGGCCGCGGACTCTGCGCCTGCCATTTGAGTCCCCGCTGCACCGCAGCCTCCACGCCACCTTTGTAGTCGTGCCTCCCGAGCCCTTCCTAGGTGCCATGTGGAGAACGCAGAACGGGCGTGCAGTGGTCCGAGCCCTGGTCCTGGCCACTCTGTGGCTGGCCGTGGCTGGGCGTCCCCTGGTCCGGCGATCCCTGGCTCTGTCCGATGAAGAGCCACTCATTCTCTACGGTTGGGGCAAGAGCACCCGCCTGCAACACCTGTACGCCGCTGGTCCCCACATCTCCAACTGCTTCCTGAATATCCGGAGCGACGGCTCCGTGGACTGCGAGGATGAACAAAACGAACGAAGTGAGTGTCTGCCAGCGCGTTCCCTGGGGTCCCTTGCGCCCCCCAGGAGTTCTCGGGCGTGCTACCGTGGCCTTAACAAATCCCCTGGACTCCCAGACTGGGTCTGGGGAGGGGAGAAATAGTGTGGTTCCGCCGTACCCACGTGTTGCTTGGTACCGGCTGCAGCTTCTTCCTTCTCTTGCCGGCAGGTTTGCTAGAGTTCCGCGCGGTTGCTCTGAAGACGATTGCCATCAAGGACGTCAGCAGCGTACGGTACCTCTGCATGAGCGCGGACGGCAAGATACAGGGGCTGGTGAGTGTCCCCACGCGGCGGAATGCTCGGGGCCGCGTTGGGTCCGTGTTGGGTCTTTTCACCCCCTGTTCAGGCCCAAAAGGAACTTCGAGGGCAAGGTATCTAGTGCTAGTGAAGCTAATGTTACTCTCCCCCCTCTCTGCGGAAAGTGATGGCCCCAGGCTGTAGCGGGGGAATGAGGAGGCCAGCGGAGCATGTCTAATCCTTCCAAAAGGCGAGCTCGGCTGGCTGCTGAGTCCCTTTCAGCTTTCGGCCCCTTTGATATTGAACAGGAAAACCCACCTCTGCCCTTTTCATCTCCAGCGATTGCGTGTGTGGTCCTCGATTTCCTTTCTCTCCCTCAAGTAAAAGAAAAAAACAGAAGAAAGGAAGTGTCTTTTCGCTCAATTTCTATGTCCTTGGAACAGGGTGTCATGTAGGACTAAGCTGCTTTAGAATGTCCCTAAGGGGCTCACCTGCTTGGGAGTTGGGGAGTTTGGGGTGGGGCGAGCTGGCCAGGTCTAGGTACCCCTGAAATCCAGGAGGCTGGAAGTGTGAAGGCTAGGGCTCTGTGGAAACAAAAGCTGCGAGTTCAAAGAAGCCTTCAGCCCTCTCTCTGGCAGTACGGGAGGCAGCTTGTGAGGTCCCTTGCCCAAGGCCTCCCAACCAGTCCTGTGCTCCTGGGAGGACAGGGGACCAGAGGTAGGAGGGTACGATGGCCACCGGGCTCCAAGTTTTTGTCGTTTTGTTTTTTCTTTAAGAGTCTCAAAATTGTGGCTCTTAAGGTCGATTTATCTACATGAAAAGACCACAAAGAAAGAAAAGGGTCAGCAGAGAAGAGAGGGGTCTGCGGGGAAGGAAGAGCCCTGCAAAGGAGCCGGTTTACAAAGAAGGGTTTACAAAGAAGGGGGTCCGGTGCCTGTCCGAAAGCTGATACTCCAGGCCTGAACAAATCTCCCACCACAGTGTTTCCTGAGATATTTGTGGTGAGGGTGCTGGGAGGGGCGTTCGACCTCCATTCTATCTAATCTGAATGGAGTGAGAAGGCCTGTGGGAGCTTTGCCCCTTAATTCTAGTGCTGCCCCGGATCCATTGGACGGACACAGTCCATCACAAATTCTCCCTGACCTTTTTTTTTTTTAAATAGAAGCCCCACAATCTATCATTCCTATATAGAAGAAAGGATGACCAGTTCTCCCTAAGAATTCTCCAAGAGAAACATATCCTGCGTTTATCTACACTGCACCTTTTTCAGGGAGCACGGCCCCTGCTGCCTGGTGGCTCTATCCCCGTGCCGTCAGCCAGGGCTGGAGCCGCGCGTTCACGGAATTAGCCTGTTATCAGAGCCTTATCTGCCATCGCTCTTCCACCTGCAGTTCAGCGACCTCGGCAGGCTTAGGAGAAACGCGGCTTGTGTTTACAGAACCATCCAGGCTCCCCAAAGGGATGAGGCACCAGTTTGGGAGACTGCCACTGGTCCCTCAACCCTGGGGGACTAGGAATGTTCTGGTATTGAGGATGGGGACCAGGGACAGCTTCCGGCCCGCACAAATTTCCGGCCACCCACAGGGTCGGGGCTTGGCCCTAAGCGTGGGGGAGGGGCTGCGGATTATCAGGCAGAACCTGGCTTGCTGCCTGTGAGGGGGCTTCTCATACTCACAATGGTAGGAGATTCAATCACCTCAGCATTAGAAAAGCTTCCTGAGCTGCAGGTCTAGACAGGAACTCCCTCTTTATCCCAGGGCCCCAGGCAAAGCTGTAGTTACTACCCGAAAAAACGCCTAAAACTGGGAGCCAATTTCGCCAAGCTGATAATGTCACTAGTTAAAAGCCAGGAAAACTTGTACCCTGCCATTGGCTGCAAGAGGATTGCTCAGCCTAAGGCTGGGATGGATAACTGGTACTTGCCAGGCATGTTGGCACCGCACCTGCCAGCCCAACCCTCTGGAAGCTGAGGTAGGAGGATTGCTTTAAGGTCGAGGCTAAGGAGTGAGACCCTGTCTTGAAGACATGCCAGGGCTAGGGAACAGAGCTCAGCTGGTCGGGCAGTTGCCTAGCGTGCTCAAAGTTCTGGGTTCAACTGAGCATTGCATAATCTGAGTACCTCTGCTCCCTCACTTGTCATCCCAACACTTGGGACTCTAGGCAGGAGGACCAGGAGTTCAAGGTCAGCATAAGGTACGTGAGACTGTTTCAAAAAGAAAATCCAGGGCTGGAGAGATGTCTCAGAGAGTAAGAGCACTGGCTGTTCTTCCAGAGGTCCTGATTTCAATTCCCAGCAACCACCTCATGATGGCTCACAACCATCTGTAATGAGACCTGATACCTTCCATGACAGTAGTACATTGTATGCTTAATAAATAAATAAATAAATAAATCTTTAAAGAAAAGAAAATCCAGGCCTGACAAGGTATTGGATGCCTTTAATCCCTGTACTCCCGAAGCAGAGGCAGGTGAATCTTTTGAGTTCAAGGCTAGCCTAGTCTACACAATGAGTTCCAGGCCAGCCAGGGCTTCATTTACTAAGATTCTGTCTCAGGAGAAAGTGCTAGGATCTAATCGATATGAAAGTAGAAAAAGACAAGATCTCCTGAGTAAGTTGGGAGCATGGGGACCTTGGGAGAGGGTTGAAGGAGAGGGGAGAGGCAGAAAGGGGAGCAGAGAAAAATGTAGAGCTCAATAAAACTAAAATCAATAAAACTAAGATTTTTTTAAGAGAGAGAGAGAAAGTGCTAGGATACTTTAGGAGTGAGCTATCATGGCCAGTTTCCTGCAGCCCAGGCTAGCCTTTAACTCCTGATCTCTTGTCTCTGCCTCCCAAGTCATGGGATGAGAGGTGATTTTTCTATGTGCTTAAAGGCAATTGCTAGAAAAGCACACTGGTGGCCATGGGGACGGGCCACCACCACAGTGCTTTTGTTCATGGCTGTCTGTCTCTTTCTCCAAAGATTCGTTACTCGGAGGAAGATTGCACCTTCAGGGAGGAACTGGACTATTTAGGCTACAACCAGTACAAATCCCCGAAGCACCGCCTCCACATCATCCTCATCAGGTCCAAATACAGGCAACAGCTCCAGGACAAAGCACCCTCAAACTTTATCCCCGTGTTTCCCAGATCCTTTTTGGAAGCCAGGGACCAGCTGGAGTCTAAACTGTTTCCTCTGCCCCTGGATCCCGACAGCATGGATCCATTCGGGATGGTGGAAGACATGGAGATGAAGAGTCCCAGCTTCCAGAAGTGACAGATTTCCAACAGGATGAAGAAAACCCCAATATCCCATGAATTCCCCTTTAGGAGGGTGCGCTAGAAACTGTACATATTCTAAGTTTCATTGACCTTGTGTGGTTTTAGTGGCTAGACTTGATCGTGAACCTAAATTGACTATCTGCCCGGCTACCATCTGAGTCCCAGTGACTTAGGTGGCTGCTGACCTGTGGCTAGGTGACTCCAGTTCTGTTTGAATACCTCCACTAATGGGGAACTCACTCCTACGAGACATTCTTAATTTTGAGCCAAATCTGTGTGATTCCGACAGTTTCAGCAGGGTAGCCAGAAAATGTGAAGTCCACTTAAAATTCATGTGCAGGAGGTGGGCTCAGAAGTATGTGTTGACTGGCTGGACCCTATGGGGTCTCAACTTGCTCCAAGTGGCTCCTGGCTAGAACTGATGGGGGTCACAAACTTGGAACAAAGGGCAGCCTGGGAAACCTTGGGAGCCTTGCAGGATGATTTTGAGATTAAGAATTCCAGCTAGATGTCAGATGGAAGTGACCCTCAGCCAGGCTTAGGAGTGGGCCCCTCAGCTGAGTGAGTAGCCAATCTGCCGCCTGTGCCCCAGCGGTTTATCTTGGTCACGTGCCTCCAGATTTGCCCAGGTCACACCCCTTCTCAGAGCTCACCTGGGCTCTCCAGCCCCAGAGTGTGGAGCTCATGGGCCGGGCACTTGTGCTCTCTCCCAGATCCTGGCTCTTACCCCTGGTCACCAAGCTGCCTGTATCAACCTGCACCCCGCATTTGCAAAAGAACAAGATTGGGAAGCCCTAAATTTTTCAGCAACTGCAGAGGCGTTGTGGAGCCTCTCCACCGCACTTACTGGGCAGTGTGATATTTATAAGTAATTTATTTTGTAGACATCTCTTATTTTCTTACTTTATTTATGCCCCAGATCATATTTATGTACATGACATTTGTTTTCTACATTAAAAAGCAGTTGGTTTGTATCAAATTGTTCTGTTCCAAGTGGGATGGAAATGAGGCAGAAAAGAGCCACGGGAGGGTGACAGCCCTGCCCTAGACAGGGGGCCTGGCGCCTTTGGTGGCTCCCTTCTGCCTGCTCAGACCCCAGATCAGGCCAGGAGTACACAATAGCTTAAGTCAGAAAGTCTGATCAGGCTTTTGCTATTTGAGGACACACTGGTTGGTGGGGTGTCAGGGAGTCTTGTTGAAAAATTACTTCCCCTCCCCCATTGTAATTTTTTTGGTCTTTATCAGACAAGTTTTCTCTATTATACAGCTCTGGCTGTTCTGGGACTCGCTAAGTAGGCCATGCTGGCCTCTAACTCAAAGAAATCCACCTCCTTTGCCTCCCTAGTGCTGGGATTAGAGTTGTGTGCCACCACACCCATCTACCAAAATGTGTGTGTGTGTGTGTGTGTGTGTGTGTGTGTTGGAGAGCCACCAGAATGCAGATTCTTTGTGTTCAGTATCAAGGGTAGAGGAAGCCTGGCATTATGCCCAGGTCCTGATGCCTGTACTGTCTGCCTCATTGAGAAAGCCAAAGCTGGCTTAAACTTTTTGTCGAATTCCTCTGCCATCTAGGAACCAGGATGTTCCCATAGGGCCAGATACTCACTCTCCCCCAACAGCAAGACAGGCTGGGAGAGCAAGTGTGATTCAGGTGCTATTGCCAAATGGATCAAGGAAGCAGGGCAGGGTGACGGGGTGAGGACAATGTGGCCATGCGCATTCAGCTGGTGGGTTCAAGAACAATGGCTGTTAGAGTCAATTCTGATTGCTGGAGGAGGGGCAGGAACAGGGTGGCTCTGAGGGACTTGCATTTGCTGTCCCCTAGGGACTCAGAGGAAGTGTGTGGCTTTCCCACGGGAAGCAGAGGGCTCAGGTCTTCAGCCTCTCCGAGCATGGCAGCCATCACCCAGCTTTGATTTACCTCTTCTAGATTAGAAACTGACTCTAGAAAAGCTTCCCAGGACCAGAAAGGAGAGAGTGGGGAATGGGGAAGGGCTGAGTGGCCAGGGGAACAGGAGCCAGAGATGGGAACGGGCCTGGCTGTGACACTGCTGAGGTATGTATTTTGTCCTGGTCCCCATTTCCTGTCAGACAGCTTCTGAAATCCCGGGAATCTCAGAGAAGATGTGTCTTTTGGTATGCTAATGGCCTTCCTGAGCTGGAATCCCTCACCCTCCAAGCCTGGAGCCCCACCCACCCCAATTTCAGGGAGGCCGAGAGACTGATGTTGACCCAATCACCAACGCCGACACAGGTGATCTGATCATGCCTATTTCATGAAGTCTACACAGGAACATTTAGCACCTGGATCAGAGAAGCTTCTAAACTTGTAGCTCAGGCAGCATCTGGAAGGTCTGGGGAGCAACAGAACCTTCTCACTACCCTGGTTCCCTGCATCTGTCCGTCTATGTCCTTTATACTAAACAGCCTGAGCCTGGGAGGCACACACCTCTAAATCCTAGTCCTTGGGAGGCAGATGCAAGCAGATCTCTGTGATTTTACAGCCAGCCTGATCTGCACAGTGGGTTCCAGGAGAGCCAGAGATATGTGTCGAGACCCTGTCTTCAAAAATTCGTAATAAATACACAGTCTGCTGGTTTGTAGATCAAATTATTGGAAACCCAGAAAGAGTGGTCATGGGTGGACTTCAAACTTGTCCGTGGGGCCAAAGCCTAGGAGGAGTGATAGTTGGGGATGGGGAGCCTACCAGCAGGATCTGCTGCTGCTTCCCTGGGCAGGGGACTGATGTAGAGGGGTGTCCCTGTGGCAGTCACTTTGTAGAGGTGAGAGACCATGAAAGGAATCTGCATTGTAAATACACACTAGGGAAACTGAGTCTATGCTTTTTTTCCTTCCTCAGACTTGGGCTTCCCTCCCCCGCAGTGAATGCTGTGTGATAGGAACTTGGTGGTGGTGAGAGGCTCTGCCCAGGGTGTCAGTAACCCGCATCATCTGTTGTGTCTGCTGCACCTTCCGCTCCGTGCTTTCCTTTGTTCTGTTTTTTTTTTCAAGATAGGATTTCTCTGTGCTATCCTGACTGTTCTGTAACTAGCTCTATAGACCAGGCTGGCCTCAAACTCACAGAAATCCACTTGCCTCTGCTTCTGGAGTGCTGAGATTAAAGGCATGTGCCACCATGCCAGGTTTGTTTACTTTTATTTTATGTATATGGGTGTTTTGCCTAGGTGTAGGTCAGCACACCCATGCACACAGTGCCCATGGAAGCCAGAAAAGGGCATCAGATCCCCTAGCCTTATAGATAGTTGAGGGCTGTCCTGTGAGTCCTGAGATTGGACCTGGGTCCTCTGCAAGAGCAGCAAGTGCTCTTAAACACTGAGCCATCTCTTTAGTCCTTGGATTGAAACTTTTTAAGTTGATGCTAGTGGTGGGGCCCAGAGTCTTGGGCAATGGTCAGAGTTCTTCTCAGAGAGTCTCCAGACCTTAGGTTGGTGGTCCCCAACTCTCTAGCCTTCTGCTTCTGCCTAGGCACTGGGGTGACAGACAGAGGCCTCGCTATACAGCTTCAGGAGATGCGCCTTGTACAGATTGATTCACATGGACTCAGACTGGATACTACATAACATTAGCTTGGTGAGAAGGTAGCGTTTTATGTTAAAAACAAAAACAAAATCTTGGGGCTGCTGAAATAGCTCAGCAGTTAAGAGCACTGGCCGCTCTTGCAGAGGACCCAGGTTCCATTCCCAGGACCCCCACAGCAGGTCACAATGGCCTGGAACTCCAGTTCCAGGAGATCAAAGGCCTCTGGCCCCCTTGAACACCTACACACATGTGTATACACCCATGTGCAGGCCCACAGATACATACAATTAATGAAGATGGTGTTGGGGAATCAGACCCAGTGTTATAATTTAAGAAAGCAAGAGAGAAAGATGCCATGTGACAGAGCTCACATGGAGGGGTTTTTATTAAGGGAAAGGGAATGGGGAAAGCCGGCGGGGGGGGGGGAGAGGAGGGAGATCAGCCTCTGGGAAGGGGGGGGAGGCGGGGAGACAGGATGTGGGTAAAGCCCACCTTTGCAAAAGTGAACTTAGCAAAAGTGCACAGGAGGTGCTCTTGGTGGCTAAGGTATCCTGTTAGGGCCCTAAGGGCAGGCCAGTACTGATGCCTGAATACCCAGGACCTCATGAACAAGTGGCACGAGCTTTGCCACTGAGCTGCAGTCCCCACCTAAAAGAGCACAATGATATTTGTCAGCAACACACAGGGAAGTATTGCAGACTGTGGAGCAAAAACAGAGTAATCTCATCTCAGTCAGAGTCAAGGGCTGAGGGGCAGAGGTCATGGTCTCCACATATATGAATCTGTCTATGAATAACTGAAAAAGAATCCCAGACACAGAGGTACGGGTTGTTTTTGTTTGGGGACAGGGTCTTACTGTGTAGTCGTGGCTGTCCTGGAACTCACTTGTATAGACCAGGCTGGCCACAAACTCACAGAGATCCTTTTGCTTCTGCCTCCATGCACCACCATGCCTGGCGACGTGTGTGTTTTTGATTTTGTTTGGGCTGGAGAGAGGACACAGGGCCTCACAAGCCTGTGCATGCTCATTACTGAGCTGTGAGTTCCAGCCCCTGCCCCAGACATGCTCTCGTCATGTCTCCCTCCTGGAGGAGGTTGCAAAGGCTGGCTGCCTTGCATCTTCCGCCCACCTCTGGGTTCCAGTATGACCATGTGGAGCAGAACCCCGAGACCTGCAGTGGATACAGGAACTGCGAGTGGCTGGGGAGCAAACCTCAGGCAGATATGTGGAGTCACAGAGATTTGAGGCTAGCCTTTCAGGGTGGCTGCGCAGTCTCATGGGTACAGTCTCAGGGTGTGCCACAAAGTAGGAGGGGTCGGGCTGGAGAGATGGCTCAGTGGTTAAGAGCACTGACTGCCCTTCCAGAGGACCCGGGTTCAATTCCCAGCACCCACATGGTCGCTCACAACTGTCTGAAGATCTGGTTCCAGGGGATCTGACACCTTCACACCAATGCACATAAAATCAAGTTAAGTAAACCATAAAAATATTTAAAAAAAAACAAAGAAGCAGGGGTAGATAAGAGCGTGTCTACATGAAAGGAGGGGCACAAACGTACATCACATACATCGGCTCAATGTAGAGCACTGGCAAAAGAAGGCAGAAGATGTTGCAACAGGGAGGAGCTTGGTTCTGCCTCAGCTTGATGTGCCATGCTTTGTTGACTCCCATGGGAGGCCTTATCCTTCTGAATGGAGAAGGAGGAATGGATGGGAGGTGGGAGGTAGAAGGGAGGTGAGGGAGGGAAGGAACAGGAGGGAAAATTGTGGTTGGAATGTTAAATAAATAAATAAATAAGGGCTGGAGAGATGGCTCAGTGGTTCAGAGCACTGGCTGCTCTTCCAGAGGTCCTGAGTTCAATTCCCAGCAACCATATGGTGGTTCACAACCATCTGTAATGAGATCTGGTGCCCTCTACTGGCCTGCAGGCAGACATGCAAGCAGAACACTATACATAATAAATAAATCTAAATAAATAAATAAAAGAAGGCATAAGGAACAGAGTGGGCTCAGTGGTGGATTATGGACTGAGTAGGCAAGAGGCTCTGGGCTCCATCTGGGGCATCTTGTAAAAAGACAGAAACAGGTAAGAATTTGCCTTCGGGGACAAAGAAGGTGCTAGAAGTCTTCCTCTATAACCTCCTTCTGTGTTTCTTTTTCAAAAACACTTTAAAAGGATATGGGGGGGGTTGCAGAAAAGGAGAAAACTGGATATCATGTTAAATGAAAGAAGACAGACTCTGGCCAGCAAGAGGGCTCAGCGAGTAACCGGCTCGCCATCAAGCCAGACAACTGAGTTCTATCCCTGGATCCCGCAGAAGAAGAGCACTGGTTCCTCTGTCTTCCATATGTGCACTCACACAAAACAAATCTATAAAATGCTTAAAAACAAAACCAGACTCAGAAAAGCAAGCATAGCATGTTCTATCTCACATACAGAATCCAGATTTAAATGTATAAAACATAAAAATAAATTAAAGAAGTAGGCTGGGCAGTGGTGGCACATACCCAGGTGGATCTCTGTTAGTTGGAGGCCAGCCTGGTCTACAAAGCAAGTTTCAGGACAGCCAAGGCTACACAGAGAAACCTTGTCTCGAAGTAAAGAAAGAAAGAAGTAACTAAGATGACCCAGGTGTTCTGGGTAGGGCTGTGAGGAGGCTGTGTGTGCAGGACACAGGCTTCAGGGACCAACCCTGCCCACTTTGACCTCGGGGACTCCTGACCTCAGAGTGAGACTGCCATCTAACCCACTTCTCCGTGGGATGTTGTTCTGGCAATCCTAGCAGCCTCCCATTTTCCAGGTGGGAAGGTGGAGGCCTTAGAGTGATCAAGGGGTTTATGTGCCTCCTGTGGTACGGTGGCACAGCTGAAGGCCGGGTAAAGAGGTGGGTAGTGCACCATGCAGTGGTCAGCATGGGCCAATTTGGGCATTTTCGTGGGGATGTTGAAGTGCCCTGTAAAGGCTGAAGGGTACCCCAGTGTGTCTGTCCTAGCTGAGCGTCCAGGTGTGCTGTCCCAGGCATCTCACTTAGGGTGTGTCCTGAGTGACACCGGCCATGTCCCTCCTCAGTCTAAGAGTAAGGCTCGGTCCTTAACAGTCATGGCTAGGGGAGGAAAAAAGCAAATGAAGTCGAAAGGTTGCGAGCGGGGTGGGGGTGGGGAGCGCCGTCCAGCGTTCAAAGCGCAAGCGCGCCCCCTGGTGGTCGTGCACGGAACTCGCCGCGCTAGTCTGAAGTGCAGGATTTGTGGGAGCGTCCTGCAATGTCCGATGCCCCGAAGGCGCATAGGGTTAGGATTTGCAAACTGTGAGGTTACCGGAACGGGTGCATGACACACGCTGGGCCTTTATCGCAGTTTGATCTGCGGTGGTGACCTCTTCTACTCGCCCACATCTGCAGATAATGCGCAGAGCTTCCGGCGCCAGAGCCTACAGGCAGTTAAAGAGTGCTCAATCCCTTCCACAATCCCAGAGTGGCTTGCAAGGAGAGTTTACTGTGAGCTGGGTGGTGGCGCACGTCTTTAATCCCAATCCCAGCACTCGGGAGGCAAAAGCAGGCAGATCTCTGAGTTCAAGGCCAGCCTGGTCTACAGAGCGAGTTCCAGGATACCCAGGGCTGATACACAGAGAAACCCTGTCTTGATCCCCGCCCCCCGCCCCCCCCCACAAAAGTTTACTGTACTGGCTGCTTATCTGTCACCACGACACTCAGAAGGTTGAGTCATGAGCATTAGTAGTTTACAGCCAGCCATCGTGAGTTTGAGGCTAGCCTAAGCTACATGAGACCCTGTCTCAAAAGTCAAGCAAACAAGGGTCGCAGAGAGACAACTCAACGGAGTTAAGGCACTAGCCACTAACCCTTATGACCTGAGCTGGATTCATGGGCCCCACATGGTGGAGTGTGTGAATATACTCCAGCAAGATGTCCTCTGACTTCCACATACATGCCATGGGATTCCTCCCCCACTACCGACAAACACAGCTAAAAAGAAAAATTTAAAGCAAACAAACAAGGAAAACGAACCCAAACAAACAAAACACACACTCCAAAACAAAATTAAAAAAAAAAAAACACACAAGGGGCTGAAGAGATGGCTCAGTGGTTAAGAGCATTGTCTGCTTTTCCAAAGGTCCTGAGTTCAATTCCCGGCAACCACATGGTGGCTCACAACCATCTGTAATGAGGTCTGGTGCCCTCTTCTGGCCTGCAGGCACACACACACAGACAGAATATTGTATACATAATAAATAAATAAATATAAAAAAGGCAAAATTATTAGACTTTATTATAAAAAAACACAAAATTTCTTTACTATTTAGAGTACTTATTTGTATGATCAGGGATAAATACGGCTGCTCACATCATTTCATGCACAGTCTGCATTAGAAAAGTTCAAAAGCTGTCGCCTGAGTCAGCGTGCCCCCTAGAGGCGCAAAGGAGAAGGCCAGCAGCTCTGGAAAGGGTACGGATCTAGATGGACTCACCTAAAAGTTCTGGCCCAGTTTGGATGGGAATGTTGCCTATAGAGGAGGAAGTGGAGCCGGCAGTGGTGGCGCACACCTTTAATCCCAGCACTTGGGAGGGAGAGGCAGGCGGATCTCTGTGAGTTCGAGGCCAGCCTGGTCTACAAGAGCTAGTTCCAGGACAGACTCCAACGCTACACAGAGAAACCCTGTCTCAAAAAACAAAACAAAACAAAACAAAACAAAAAAACCCAAAAACAAACAAAGAAAGAAAGAAACAAAAAAAAAAAACCACACACACACACAAAAAGGAGGAAGTGGTGGCCTTGAACTCGTTGGAAATCTTGCCTCAGCCTCCTGATTGCTGGGTTGACTGATGTACACCCTCTCCACATTTTGTGGGGGGGAGGGTGATGGGAGGCTAAAGGTGGGTGGGAAAGCAGGATTCCTTCTAGATGGAGGAAGGTGTAGTTTTTGTTTGTTTTTTTTGTTTTTGTTTTTTTTTTTTTACTCTTTGGGGGCCCGCCATCCAGCTCCCAAATTAATACACAGCGACTTATTCTTACTTATGAATGCCCCGCTTTAGCTTGGCTTGTTTCTAGCCAGCTTTTCTAACTTAATTTATCCTCTTTTTCTTTACACTTTGTCTCTGAGCTTTTTACTTTTCTTTATTCTATATATCTTTATTTCCTCCTCATTCCGTGGCTGGGTGGGTGGCTGGTCCATGGTGTCCTCCTCTCTTCATTTTCCTGTTCCTTGCTCCTCTCTTCGAGTCTAGATTTCTCCTCCTATTTATTCTCTCTGCCTGGCAGCCCTGCCTATTTCTCTCTCCCGCCTAGCTGTTAGTTGTTTAACTCTTTATTAAACCAATCAGGTGTTTTAGACAGGCAAAGTAACACAGCTTCACAGAGTTAAACAAATGCAGCATAAAAGAATACAGCCCATCCTTTGAAATTTTTGGGTAAAAAAAAAAGAATGCAGCCCATCTTTGCATCATTAAACAAATGCTCCACAGCATAAACGAATGTAGCACATTTTAAATTAATATTTTACAAAGAAGGGAAGCAAGGTGTCTCCTTCAGACTGGGGGGTTTCTGGGAAGACGTGTGTAGTAGGGGACTTCAACCAGAGCGGCCAGGCAAAAGGAAAAACCAGCTTGGGTCCCTGACGGAGGGAGGCCATAGCCCATGGAGGCAATGAGACCCAGAGGTGAGAACCAGTCAAGAGGTGAAGAAGTTCTGGTCATAGTGGAAGACCTGCCTCCCCAAGGTGGAGGGGGAACAGGTAACGGGAGTAGATCGTGACTGCTACATAGCCAGACAAGGTCAGAATAGAGCTCCGAGTGTCCTACTCACAAGCCCTGTGCGGTTTCCTGGCACTTCTTCCTCTGTAGCCCCCTTTCTCATTTCGTGGGAGAGACAGACCTTGCTGAGGCTGACTCCATTTTGGAAAAGATCTCTGAGCTCTGATAAGAAAATTGCTTACAGTGAGTCCTCTCTGTGGCCTCTAAGGTCATGGTCAAACCCCACAGCAAGCTCAGTCCCCTACTGCACCCCCAGTTCTGCCTGCCTTGGGGAAAGATGGGACAGAGGGATCTGTTTCCCAAACACTGTGTTCTTGCTTATTCATTCCACAATCTCTGTTATTGAGCACACGAGTACTAGACCCTAGAGGGTGAGCTCTGGGGTGCCGTGATCTCTGTTATTGAGCACACGAGTACTAGACCCTAGAGGGTGAGCTCTGGGGAGCCGTGTAGGCTAACATTCAGTCATGCTTTCCGCAAACCGCTAACCTATGAGGGTTGTAGCTTTAAAGAAACCCACTTTTTGCTGTTTTCGGTAGGATTTTGTTCTGACTGGCTTACAGATCCGTGGTGTTTTGTTTAATGGGGCCAGGAGAGTTGGCCTAGCCCACCCCCTTTTTTGTTTGTTTGTTTTTGTTTTGTTTTGCGAGGGCGGGTTTCTCTGTGTAACAGCCCAAGCTGTCACGAAATTAGCTCTGTGCACCAGTCTACCATCGAACACACAGAGATCCGCCCGCCTCCTCCTCAAGTGCTGGGATTAAAGGCGAACGCCACCACTGCCTGTCCAATCCATCCTCTTATCACAACAGCTAAACAGCCCCTCCCACCTCCCGTTTTTTGCTCTTCTGAGACGGGATCTGGTATGGTCCAGGCAGTCCTTAAATTCAGCAGGTATCCAAGGAGGGCTGCTGGCATGTGACTCTTGCCTTTCTTTTCTTTCTTTTTTTTTTTTTTTTTTGAAACAGGGTTTCTCTGTAGCTTTGGAGCCTGTCCTGGAACAGCTCTTGTAGCCCAGGCTGGCCTCGAACTCACAGAGATCCACCTGCCTCTGCCTCCTGAGTGCTGGAATTAAAGGCGTGCGCCACCGCCCGGCGCCTTTCTTCTTAAACTAAAGTCACACACGCCCAAGGTTTAAAGGGAGAACTACAATAACAAGAACACACTGCGCGGGACTTGGCCTATCATCCCGAACTCCATCTCCCAAGTGTCCTTGCTGTTTGGAAGCCATGTGATCAACTCTGGCCAGTAGGCTGCGAGCAGATGCTCTCCTCCCCGCCCCACTTCTCCAGCCCTGTTCTGCTGCTTGCCTGGCGGTGGCACCCTTGTTCCTGGAGAGGAAGTAGAACCTTCCGGTTCCCACTGACATCCCACCTACTTTTATTATTTACTATGACTACTATCACCTACTTCGGAGCCTCAGGCTCACAGATCAACACAGCTTGAAGGTGAAGTGTGCTTCACAAGCTCTCATTTTGGAATACTTCCCCATGTGGCGGGCTATCCTAGAAGGGGTGACCTTAGGGATGAGGCCCCTAGAGGCAGACTTTATTCCCTGATCTCAAGATGTGAGTAGCTGGCTGCAAGCTCCTGCCTCCAGTGACTCAGGGATCCAACCCTTACCCGACATGATGGCGGCACAGTCCTAATGCAGGAGCCAAACTAACTTTTCCTCCCTTATTTCTGTCATAACACCGACATGACGACGCGAAGGTACACAGCAGGTCCCGGCTCCCGAAGCCCCTCTGCATCTATGTAAGCGGGGCAGGATCGCCCTAAGAGCAAACCGAGGGGAAAGGCTCATCCTCTCCACGTGTTTGGAGTGCGGAGGCCTGTTCCAGCTCAGCAGAGTACAGCGGACACCCACAATCCTAGTCAATGCTCTGCCGCCTTGGGGGTGAACAAGGCGGAGATGTCCCTACTAGCCAGGACTCTTCTTTAGCCAGGCAGGTGTTCAGCAATATGGCTTTCTACATCCGTCTGTGTGCTGTGGAATGAAAGGGGTTCCCCAGCAGGCAGGTCGAAAATGAGACTTTCTGACAGGCTTTCTTTCTTCCTTTGGGAAGTTGCAGGAAGGGGGCTCATGTAGAAAGCCCAAATGAGTCTGGACCCTTGAATCCCCTCCCAGTTGCCTCTTGTGGTCATTTGAATGTAACTGGCCCCCATAATCTCTTAGGGAGTTGCCCTATTAGGTGTGGCTTTGTTGGAGTAGGTGCGGCCTTGCTGGAGGAAGTGTGTCACTGTGGGGGCGGCCTTAATAGGTGGTACCCTATGCTCAGGATACCACCAGTGTTTCAGGGCAATTCCTGTTCCCTGAAAGCCAAGATGTAGCCAGCACCATGTCTGCCTGCACGCCACCATGCTCGCTGCCATGATGATAATGGCCTGAACCTCCGAAACTGTAAGTGCCTCACCCCGATTAAGTGTTTTAAACTGTGGTTATGGTGTCTCTTCCCAGCTATAAGGATCCAAACTAAGACACCTCTTTTTCCCAATTGTGTTGTTACTTATCTGTCACTTATCTGTAACCAGAGGTGCAAACGTAGCCCTTTAAAGTGAATAGTTATGGGCTGGAGAGATGGCGCAGAGGTTGAGCGCACTGGCTGCTCTTCCAGAGGTCCTGAGTTCAATTCTCAGCAACCACATGGTGGCTCGGAACCATCTGTAATGAGATCTGATACCTTCTTCTAGCCTGCAGGCATACATGCAGACAGAACACTGTATATATAATAAATAAATAAATTAAAAAATAAAGTGAATGGTTATTTAATAGCTTCCTGTGAAGAATTTAAGTCTCCCCTGCCCCCCCCCACCCCCGCAACTGAATATGGAAGGCTTACCTGCTTCACACAAAAGAGCACACTTTCCAAATGACCAGATACAGGAAAAAAAAAACAACTTATTACCCAGTGCTATCATGTGACCCCAGGAGTCTTGCCTTTTGAGCACTGGTCTGAAAACCTGTTTATATTTCTAGGGTCTCTTCTTGACCAAAATCAGAGCAAGTGAGCCATTTTTGTTTTACTTGCTATTCTTCATTCTAACAACATGGATGCTTCCAGGCTAATCACGGTAGGTCCTCACAGCCAGGTTTGGTTTGGCACCTGCCTACTATTCTGTTGCAGATATAACATTAAAAGAACAACTGCTAAACCATCACACCTATAACCTCAACACTCCAGAAACTGAGGCAGGAGAATTGCCCTGAGTTTGAGGCCAGCTTGGGCTGCAAAGACCTTACCTCAAAGCAAACCAAGAAACAGACAAATGACCAAGAAAATAACAAGTATCAATTACTACAGTGATCACATTTCATTACTGAACTTGGAGGAATTTGCTTTTTACTTGGGTTGTATTGTCTTGGCTTTTCTCTAAACCCAAAGAAGAATATGTGAAACTTTGTCCTTAAAAAAAAAAAGTGTTGCCGGGCGGTGGTGGCGCACGCCTTTAATCCTAGCACTTGGGAGGCAGAGGCAGGCAGATCGCTGTGAGTTCGAGGCCAGCCTGGTCTACAAGAGCTAGTTCCAGGACAGGCTCCAAAACTACAGAGAAATCTTGTCTCAAAAAACCAAAAAAAAAAAAAAAAAAGTGTTTAGTATTAGTACGTTGGATTTCTGGAAGCTGATCTGCCATCCCCTTTATACATTTTGTCAAAAATAAAATACTAATAACAACTTTATGCTAGCAAAGCTGGGGATCGAACCAGAAACCTTATGGATGGTAGGTAAATACCCTGCCACTAAGCCATATCTCTAGTCCAGCAGAAGCATTTTAAAACTACCAACCTAAACAGAATTCACACAGTTCTTCAGACACCTGAAAATGTGCTTAGGTCTTTTGTTGACCCCTCCCAGCCATTCTCAGGCCATCTATCCAACGTTATCATTTGGGCCGTAATTCTCCCATGTTACAGAAGTGACTGCCACAATTGGTTCCTCCCAAAACAGACATCAGTAAGAGCATTTCAGTTTTCTCCCTCACAACTTTAACATGTGCAGTGACTAAAATGAACACTGAATTTGAAACTTATGTAGGAATTTTGAAAGCAATAATATTTGTACTTTAAAAATATTACCACCTCAGGCTCTTTGGAAGCACCTTTGACTGAGGTGGGCCTCAAACCCATACCCTTGTGAACACTAGGCAAGTGCTTTGCCGCTGAGCCATACCCCCAGCCCCCCCTTCTTGCTTTTCAGGTCCCATTTTTAAAGTCTGGACCTTACTGAGAATAAAGCAATTTACAAACATGACTTTGACAACTCAAGTTAGCATTATGGGTCTCTTTGCTCCTGATGTTGTGACAAGCTGGATTCAAAAGATATTTAGGACCGAAACCAAGGCGAGCAGGAGTGAGTCTCACCAAAGCCATGTTCCGAACTGAGAGTCACAACCAATAGTCTGGAGTTTTGCGATATATATTATTTCTCCACACTTTACAGAATTATATAAAAATATGACACGAAGTTAAATTCTTCTGTAGAACCCTAGCCTCTGTCTGTAAAACACAGCTACTCTATGCTCTATGGTACGTGAACTGGGAACTAGGCTAGAGACTTAAAAACACACGCACACAGACAGAGACACGGGGACACGGGCCATCCTTGATACAAGAATGCCAACTTGATTGTGCTCCAGGGAAGCTTATACAGGGCTCCTTAACTGATAGCCACGCCCCAGCTCTCGGGATCTTTCAGCTGCAGGCCTCACAGAACCCGCTCCCCTGCCATTAGGGTCTCGTGCTCCGAGCAGCTGCAAACACAGGAAAACAAGTTGTTTTGCTCAGTTCACTCGAGCAGGCAAAGGGTCTGAGGCAGGCAAAGAAAGGCAAGGGGCCAGGGGTCTGCAGCCCCCGACATCGGCTTTACCTGCAAGTAGTCCTCCCTTCTCCTCCATAACCATCTTCCTATGTCAAACTAGCTATTATTTTTATCTCAGCTAATAGTTTTTTGTTTGTTTGTTTCGAGACAGAGTTTCTCTATGTAACAGCCCTGGCTGTTCTGGAACTCACTCTGTAGACCAGGCTGGCCTCAAACTCACAGAGAGCCACCTGCTTCTGCCCTCCAAGTGCTGGGATTAAAGGTGTGCACCACCACCTCCTGGCTTCAGGTAAAAGTTTTTATGCTTAGAATATGCAAATAATAATAAGTGCATTGGAGACATGTTGAGAGCATATGGTGTGTACATTATTAGAGGGGGATATAAATTTATGGGGAAACCTAGGGGGAAAGAAATTGGTGATGAGGGAACTGGAGAAATGCATTGCTTTCCTTGCTTGTTTCCCATCCTCCACATTACAGATATTTGGTGACTTTATTTGGTCAAGAAAAAGTAAAAATGTAAAAGACATTTAGGAAACAGCAGAGAACCTGCTTCATTCTACCTTCAAAATCTACGTGTCATTGGGATTTCTAGCACAGAGAAATAACTGGTCAGTGCTGTACAGTCATGGTTGTTCCAGGACCACAAAGAAAGAAGTTCAAAGGTCAGTGGGGCCACAGTTGACATTTTGCCATTTTTTTTTAAAAATTATCTTATTTAGATTCATTTTATGTGCATCAGTGTGAAGGTGTCCGATCCCCTGGAACTGGAGTGACAGACAGGTGTGAACTGCCATGTGGGTGCTGGGAATTGGACCCAAGTCCTCTGGAAGAGCAGTCAGTGCTCTTAACCACTGAGCCATCTCTCCAGCCCTATTTTGCCATTTTTCTTGTGTTAAGTTTAAGCGAGTCTCTGAGGGCACTGTTCTCTGTGTGTGTTGCCAAACCCAGCTCAGTTTTACAAGACTTAGCACAGTGCTCACGATAGAATGTAAAGTCGCCACTCTTTAGCTGCTTCCCCAAGACAAAACAACCATGTCAAAGGGGACAGAGTATTCCACTGACCTTCCTACCTTTTTGAACCATCTACCAAAAGGCAGCCCAAATTGATACACCTGTGAACACGAAAGTCCCTTTAAAACTAAAACAGAGCGGCAGGGGGATTTTAAACATCTCGGAAGGAGACGCTGCCTCTAATGCTCTTTCTAGGCATTCCTTCTATTCCTTGTAAGACTCTCCCCGATTTAAAGGCCAGACACCTGTTGTTCAGTTCTGTGACTTAAAAAAGGCCCATTGGCCCATTATTTTACCATATTAGGATGAATTTATTCATTTATCTATTGATAAACATTTTTTTTTATTGAGATATAGTCTCTTTCTTTTGCCCAGGCCAGCCTGGAATGCAGTCTGTAGCCCAGGCTGGCCTTGAACTCATGACAGCCGTCTTGCCTCGGTTTCTCACATGCTGGAATGACAGATGGGAGCTCTCTGCCTGCTTCTAGAATAAGTCTACTTTGTACCCATTTTTAAGACTTTTTTTTTCTCCCTGAGACAGGGTTTCCCTGTGTAGCCCTTGCTGTCCTGGAACTCACTCTGTAGACCAGGCTGGCTTCGAACTCAGAAATCCGCCTGCTTCTGTCTCCCGAGTGCTGGGATTAAAGGTGTGCGCCATAACTGCCCAGCATCCTTTCTAAAGGTCATGTCTTTACTTATGGAATGTGGAATTATTCTGATGAGCGGTGTGAGGTACACACAGGATTTGTTTTTCCTGAGATACCAATACATTCCCAACATGGCTAGTGGTTAATGCAGTCCTCTGCAGAGCTTATGACTCTATTTTTATCAGTGTGGAGTTTCACTCATATGAGACTTCATCCTTGGGCCTTTCTAGTCTATTCCCCAGGCTCAACTCTTCTTCAGCCAACACCTTGCTATGCTCATCATGAGACTTAAGCTTTTTCGTATCTGATATGGCAGTTCTCATTAAAAAAAAAAAAAGCCCACTTTGTTACAGTTAAGGATTCTCATCTGTAAAGATGAAATTCAGAACTGGAAGCAGCTTCTGAATCCCATGGAATTTTGTTGTTGTTCACTGGTTCAGCCCTCCGACCCAGTATAATGGTGTGTCTCTGGTCTTCTTTACACACAGGCTATTTAACTTGTCAGCAGTTGTGGTCTAAGAAACTTATTGTGGCCCCATAAAGCCTCACTTCCATCAGCACTCTGGCCCAGGCTATGGCTAGTGTGTCCCGGCCCTTGCTATTTTAGACGTCTTTTACTGTCATGGTGGGTGTGCATCTGCAGTAGTGACACCCTTGTCCTCCTTGGTGCCTGATCTTGTATGATAAGAATTTTCTTGTTTTTTCCTGATTTATGTGCACCTGAGGGCTCCTGGTATCTCACGTGCCCTTCTTGACAGCCTGGCATACTCTTTAAAGCTCTGCTTTGGACGGTAGCTCTGATAGAAATGGACTAACGTCAATTTCTGCCTTTTGGAGAGTGGGTGCCCATGAGATTGGAGCGCTTAGACAGAGTGGCTCCTCCTGCTGGCAAGCCCTTCGGTGCCACCTGATACTTGACTGTGTATGAAATACTTCAGTTTTGCTTTAAATACTGGCAGCAAGAGCTAGCATTCGGGGTTGGGGATTTAGCTCAGTGGTAGAGCGCTTGCCTAGCAAGCGCAAGGCCCTGGGTTCGGTCCTCAGCTTCAGAAAAAAAAAAAAAAAGACAAAATAACAAAAAAGACCAAAAAAAAACAAGGTAACTGGCACACACAACCTTTTTCATTTTCAGAGACCTTCCCCGCCCCCCAGGACATTTTCCTGGCTGGGGGCAATATTTATTATTTGTCCTTCAGGATGTCGCAGTATCAAATCGGTTCCAGCCCACAGGAAAGTCTCCTGTGGGGTGTGCAGATGTAGTGATTGACAGCCGGGTGACAGCTGAGGATGCTGGATGCTCCACCCTCCAAGTTGCCTGCAGCTGGGGCCCTTCCTCCACTTCCTGGGAATGCTCCTGTGCTAGATCTTTGATAATTTTTCTCATTTCTTTAAGACCTACGTTTGTAAATTCGGTCCCATCTGTTTGGGTTTTGAAAATAAAAGCTGGGTTTGCCTGGGCCCCGCGCGCCGCACAGCGAAGCATCCCTGCGCGGCCGGACCCGCCCCACTCTCAGAGGAGAGGGAGGTGCCTGAGAGGAGGAGCGGAGTCTGCCCATGCGCAGTAAAGATTTTTTATTTTTATTTTTTGGCTTCTTTCGCTTGCCGTCCTTACCCGTCGTGCTCCGCGCAGCACACGCGGAAGTGGCTTCCTCCCGCTGACAAGCCGGCCGTTTGTAGCCGTTCCTCGCCGGCTGGCGACTACTACACAGAATGGCAGGAGTGCGAGGGCCCGGGGAGAACCGGGCCGCCGCCATGGCTGTGGAGCAGGACATGTTCGACGCCGTCGTGATGGCGGATGAGAGGTAGGCAGCGGCCCAGTTCCGCCCCGCCCCGGCAGCTGCTTGGCGGAGTTCTGCTGTCCTCGGGGACACCCGCCTTCGCCATCTGCGAGCTGCCACATCTTCTTGTTCTTTAATTGCCGCACATACGGCAGTATTCATGGACCTGCTGATGGATGTGTCGGGCAGGCCCCTTTGGATGTGGAAAGTTCCCCGGGGAAATGCCTGGGCGGAGCTGTGGCCCAGGGCATCTTGGCCTTTCCTGGACGGCTGCTCACCTCTCCGGGGTGACTGCTCGATCTCTGCTAAGGGACTGGAGTCCTGACATCTGCAGAGGCAGACGAGCTCCCCAGGCCACCCACCAGCCAAGTGGGGAGTTGTTCACTCCTCACAGGGGCTTCCAGAGCATTCCTTCCACAGTGCAGGCTTCAAGTTACTGCCAATTTTTGGTTGATTCCTCAGAGACAATACCATCTAGTCAGAGCACCGTAGTGCTTGCATACAGTGATGATCTTACAAATATTTTCTGTTATTCCTGGGTCCTGGGAGTATTTTAAAAACAGAGACTTGAGTTATGATGGCATGGAGGCTCAGCTACACCTATGCTTTTTTCTAGTGTGGACTAAGCTTGCTTGAGTTTGTATTTTTACATTTTCCTTGTAGGTTCTTGTGCTCTGCCGGGTTTGGAAGTCACTCATGTATCCCACCCATGGTTACAGATGAAGGAACTTGGGTCCCTAGGGGTTGGGGCTGTAGCTCAGTTGGTAGAGTGCTTTTCATAGCATGCATGAAGGCCATAAACATCATGGTTTCACATGGAGGTGGTGGCACACACCTGTAATCTCAGCATTCAAGAAATAGAGTTACTTGATGGAGGTTGGTATAGGCTGCATAGTGAGAGCCTGTCTCAGCAATGGGGCTGGGGCACAGTAATGGGCCAGAGAGCAGAAGAGCTAGACCGAAAACCTGCATTGTGTGACTTGAGGATTTTGGGGCTTTTGGGGGGAGGGGTTCGAGACAGGGTTTCTCTGTAGCCTTGGAGCCTGTCTTGGAACTTGCTCTGTAGACCAGGCTGGCCTTGAACTCACAGAGATTTGCCTGCCTCTGCCTCCCGAGTGCTGTGATTAAAGGCACGTGCCACCACCTGACGTGACTTGAATTTTAACCCTTTCTTCCTGTAGTCTCCTGTGTCCTATGGGATTTGGGTAGTGTAAGATGGGAAGGTTTTTCAGGGGACAGTGTCTCACCTGATGAAGTGTGTTGAACAGTGTCTCACCTGATGAAGTGTGTTGAACAGTGTCTCACCTGATGAAGTGTGTTTCTCTGTCACAGATTCCATGGGGAGGGATATCAGGAAGGCTATGAAGAAGGCAGCAGCTTGGGGATCGTCGAAGGAAGGCAGTATGGCACATTACACGGAGCCAAAATTGGATCTGAGGTAAGTGGGAGGGCCACTTAGAAGGCACTCCATAGATAAGTGTGGTGATCCATCCTCTGTCACAGGGGATCCATCCTGCGATCCCAGGACTCAGAAAACTGAGGCAGGAGTCCTAGGCCAGCCTGGGCTAAAGAGTGAGCTACTGCCTCAAAAAAACAGAGCCTGGGGAAGTAGCTCAGTGGCAGAGCATGCACTCAGCATGCTTAAGGCCATAACTTTGAAACACTGCCTAGCGCAGTGGTTCTCAACCTAATGCTACAACCTTTTAAAACAGTTCCTCATGTTGTGGTGGCCCCCAACCATAAAATTGTTTTGTTTCTACTTCATAACTATAATATTGCTACTGTTATGAATCGTAATGTATATGTATCTGACATGTGACCCCAAAGGGGTCAAGACTCACAGGTTGAAAACCAGTGGCCTAGAGGAAAAGAACAAAGGCATGGATCCTTTTCCTCTACAGTTGTTTCCTTTGCTGTTGAAGCTAAAGCATCTAACCACTTCCTACTACAAGGCCTTTGGTGGGGATTCATAGACCAGACAGAAAAGTCTTAGCACAGAACCACCAAGGTATGTTATGGGAGTAGCACAGTGCTGTCTTGTGTCTTCAGCCAGCTCAGTCCTCACCCAGAGGGGTGCCATGTTTACAGTGGAATTCCATAAGCCCCACAGTTTTTCTCCTTTTTGCCTTTGTCCTCTTTCAGATCACTGACCCTGACTGGCAGAGGAGGTCATGACAGTATCAGGTACCTGATGCCACAAAGCAGGTCCTACAGACTGGTGGGCCTAAAACAACCATCTTTGGTTATGCCACACAGTATCCGAGGGTCAGCAGGGCTCCAGTCTCATCTGCAGGCTTGGCTGGACCAGGGGATCTCTTCCTGAGGTAGCACACCCTGTAACTGGTGTCCTCTGCTCAGGTGTCCTCATGAAACCTCAGAGCAAGTAGCCTGTGAGAACAGGGCAGAAGTGGCATTGCTTTTTCTACCCAGCCTCAGGAACTAGACACTCTTTCTTCCTCTGTGTCCTCAGAAGCTGAGCACGCTCCTCTCCTCTGTTCTGTTGTGTGTACACGAACCCTGGACGGGGGCAAGGAGCCAGCTCACAACATCATATAGAGGATGAGCGTCACTGCTGCCATCCTGGGGCCTGGCTCACCCGCTGGGGCTGTCACCATTTAGTTTCCATTGCCCAAAACTCACAGGTTCCAGAATAACTGAAGAAGCCGTGTGGCAGCCCTCTGTCCGGCCCTGAGCTTTGAGATCTTGGTAACTGGTGTGGTGTGGCAGATTGCTTACCGCCTTCACTCTGGGCTGGTTTTCAATTCACAGATTGGGTGCTACCGTGGCTTTGCTCTTGCATGGAAGTGTCTCCTACACAGTGGTGCAGGCGAGAAAGACAGGTGAGGCTGAGGCTCCCTTCCTTTCCCTCCCCCCACCTTTCCCTCCCCCCACCTTTCCCTCCCCCCACCTTTCCCTCCCACCTCCCATCAGCATGCTATCAGTGAAAAGGCCGGGAGGAACTCTCAGTGTTCCTAATGTGTGCATAGGTATATGTGTCATTCGTTCATACAGAAAATAGTAATGGCCAACTTGACTTTGTTATTCAAAGAATAATAAGTAAAATGTGACAGGCACCTCATAGGAACTTGATGAGCGCTGGGTAATGTCAGGTGGATCCTATTTCCTGTCCATTTCTCACTTGGGCGTTTGATAACAGACTGCAGTACTGTCAATGGAAAGAGGCCTCAGAAATGCTGGCTGTGCCAGATGTGGCAATGTACACCTTTGATTTCAGCAGAGACAGGCAGATCTATGAATTCAAGGGTAACTTGGTCTACAAAGGGAGTTCCAGGACAGCTAGGACCAGAGAGGGGAGAAAAAGAAATGCTGGCTTTGTTGTCCATGGTGTCTCCTAGGCAACCAGAACACAGTATTATCTTTTTGGGAGGCAGGGGCTTATACTATGGCCCAGACTGGCCTTTAGCTCACAGCCATCCTTCTGCCTCAGCCTCTTATATGCTGGGCTCACAGACATGTACCACCACAGCCAGCCAGAATTCATCCTGAAGCAATCCTTTTTGGCACACATAGTCTCTAGTGATTGTCACTGTTCTTTGAGCTGTGTTAGCGTTGGTACCTTGCCTTACTGTGTTCTGCCCGCCTTGGTCCGGTGAGCTGCCCCATCTGCCTGCTTCCCAAGGCTGGGAGGGAGCCCTGAAGTGAAAGGCATATTGCCCTTGTGTGCAGAAGCATAGTGTTAGGCTGGCATTGTGTAGTCTTCCTATAGCTCCTGGCCTGGTATAGGAGGGCCCAAAGGAGGGTATTAGCAAACCAGGCCAAGAGGATGGCAGCTCCTTGTGGGACTCACCCTTTTGTTTGACACTTTGAGAGTCTAGGACTCCTACCACACTCATATTCAAAAGTAAGAGCAAGGCATTTCTGACTAATTGTGGGGTTCTGGGGTTCTCTCTCTGATTGTCCACCACATGATTTACTGGCTTCTCTTTGTTTTTTGAGACAGGGTTCCTCTGTGTAGCCCTAGCTGTCCTGGAACTTGCTCTGTAAACCAGGCTGGCCTCAAACTCACAGAGATCTGTGTGCCTCTGTTTCCTTAGTGCTGGGATTAAAGGCATTTGTACTACCTGGCATTTTTTTTTTCCTTCTTCCTCTTTTTGTAAAATTTGAGACAAAGTCTATTTAGTCCAGACTGTCCTGGAACTAATTATTTAGATCGGGCTGGCCTTAAACTCAAAGAGATCCTTCTGCCATTACCCCCTAAGGGCTGGGATTAAATAAAGACTTGGGTCACCATGCCTGGCTCTCTATTTGTGTCTTTAGTGTGAACAGGTGAGAGGCAAGGGTTCTTAACTTCATGGCTTTAGGAGTGACCTGGCCTACTGATCCTGGAGGAATGATGTTGGCTATTCATGCCACCACCAGGTGGCAGTCACAGCCAAGACTGACTGCCATCCTTTTGCAGTGGTCTCCCTTGCTCCAGCCTGCAGTTCCCCAGGTGGGGTAAGGGCCTCGTGGTGAGTGGTTGCTCCACAGCAGGTGGAGGCCAGCACTGCCTAGAGAAGAGAGGCAGCTTAGCCTGCCCACTGCTCTGAGATGCGATGGAGTGGGGCCTTGGGTGACAGCCTCTCTCTCCCTCGTGTATCGCAGCAGGAAGATGAAGGTGGTGGAGGCGCTGATCGCACTGCTGCAACACTTCCCCTATGATGACCCCACTTACGAGAGACTCCATGAAGACCTGGACAGAATCAGAGGGAAATTCAGACAGGTTTGTGCTCCATAGCCTCTTTCTGGGGTGTGCCTGAGTGCACTATAAAGGCAGGGCGAGTGCAGGCCCAGGAGTCGTGTGATGGCTGTGCTGGGCAGCATGTGTCCTTGTCTCATTCCCCTGCCCCTTGTAGGATGACTGAGATGGGCTGGGGACGGTGTGGCAACATTGCCTTTGGGGTGGTGCTGGGATAGGGAGAGTGGGGCTAGCAGAGGTGTGTCCTCAGCCTGAGCAGAAGTTTGGGGGTGTGAGACACTGTTGGGTGAGACACCATCTCTTGGGTGCTTTCAGCTATGCTCACTGCTCAACGTGCAGCCAGACTTCAGGGTGACCGCAGGAGGCTCCAGACTTGCGTTTTGAGGACTCAGAAGAGCAGATGTCTGCACATTAAGTGTCAGAGTGATTAAAGGCCTGAGTGGCCCTCATTGTTCCATGAGAGGACCAGTGTGGCCCCTTCCCTAAGCTCTTGGTGGGTGGCTGGCCGAGATATCACTACCCTGCCCTCTGCACAGGGTCCTGGCAGCACCCTCAAGAGACTGCTCGCTGCTGGCCAGAGTGAGTGGCTTTGTCATCCCAGTGGTCCTGGGTTGGATCACCCTGAGGGTAGGACTCAGGCAGGCTGATGTAAAGGCGCTTACTAGGGAGCCACAGCAGGTTCTTTGCTGTGTGCTGAGCCTCTGCTGACCACACTTGGGCTTCCTTTGGTTCACTCCACCCCTCTGGCAGTCCCAGAGGTGGGTGTCCTTCCACTTTAGATGTGATGAAGTAGGCCCACCTAACAGCCTGCCAGCAGAGCTGCCTGCTACCCCAGATCCACGTCCTGCAGTGCCACACAGTGCCTCTGCCTTGAGCATGTGTCATTGCCTGCACCACTGGGACCCTGTCCTCTGCCGCAGAAGACCCAGATTCCTGCAGTGTGCACAGGGTTCAGACTCCATTGGGCTTGGTTTGCCTCTGGATGCCCAGCTGAGAAGGCAAGGCCAGTCAGATCCCTAGGAAGCCGAGGCATGGCCTTCATGATGTCACCAAGTGTGGGATGAGCTCTACACATTAAGAAGTGGCCGCGGGGGGACTACTGGGCACCAGAGCAGGACCAGATGGGACTGCCACTGTGCATGTCCAGGGGCTTGCCTGTGTGCCACTGGCTTCTTTAGCAGCAGCTTGTGTGTCTTGCATGGTGTTCAGGAGTAGGCTCAGTATATACCATTTCACAGGTGTGGACACACATGACAGCATGTGTTGTTATGCCCTCCTTTGGGTGACTCCATTGTACCCTGACTGTCCCTACTTCAGTTCTAAGGCATGATGTGAAAAGGTCACCGTGAATGTGTGCCACTTTGTTTTGGGTTTTTTGTTTTTTTTTAATTTTAATTTTCTTTTAGAAACAGAGTCTCACTATATACTTAAACTGGCCTTAAAGGGTGATCTTCCTACATCAGCCTTATGAGTGCTGGGATCTCAGGCCTGTGGCCCTCGGACACTGTTTTTAATATCATTTCATAGCATCTTGATAGAGTAGGTACAGCTGGAGCTCTTCCCTCGTTCTGTCAGCCCAGCCTGGCCAGAGAGGGATGGTGCTAGTGCTTGAGGCTCGGGGTGCCATGCATCTGGCTTCCTGATCCTGGCAGTGGCCTCTCGGGAGTCTCACACCAGTCTCAGCTGCTCCCAGGATCAGGTGCTCTTCAGTGAGCTTCTCTGGGTGCTGAGCTCAGAGAGCTATGGCTGCTTGTTTTGATCATATTTTACTTTTCTATTTGGAGAAAAGAATAAATAATGTGTTTTACGCGACAGTCTTTCTGGTATCATTGTACTGACGGCTGCTGCAGTCCTCCAGTACCAAGATGCTGAGGTGTCAGGATCTCTGTTCAGAGATGTAGGCCCAGCATTCCTGTCACATTCTGCCCTGGATTTGCTACCAGAGGTAGCAGTTACTAGTTCCTCTCTTGTCTCTGCCCTCTTTCCCTCTCAGCACTTTCTCTGTTCCCCCATTCCCCTTACCTTGTAGATAGGTGTTAGAGTCCCCACCCGTCAGCATTGCCATAGCCGCCTGTCTGAGACCTCCTGTGTTCTCAAGGGCCCCATCCAATCCCCAGCATGCTTTGGTCACCCCAAAAGGTCTTCTGGATCACAGTATAGACCGAGTGCGAAGGAGCATTCTGTCCCCTCTTCCCCCACTGAGATGGCTGTGTCTGCTGTGAAAGGTGACATAAGTCATGAGAAGGATGCTACTTCTAAATGTCATCCCACGTAGGTGATATTCGGAACTGCCATAGACAACCACAGGGAGCTGCGATGAAGCTGCACCTCAGTGTGGTAGACACACTGTGGAACATGTGTCCTTAGTGTCACTACTGCGCGGCAAGCTAATCCCCTCCTTCTCAGACCATGTCCTGTGAGTTCTGTGTCCCCACTGCTGGACTGTTTTCTGTCACCCATCTTACCCTGTTCTGGATGGCTCTCTGGCAGAGTGGCCTCGCTATGACAGCTCTGATGCATCCCTTATGAGCAGCAGTGTCTCACATGCTGGAGGCCAGAGGTGTCTGGACTGGCTCCTCCCAAGTCTCTCTGCTGATCTTGCTGCCTGTGACTCTTGCACAGCAGTGTCCTGACTGAACAGGGACTACCAGTGATCTCATTCTCCCTCAGTCACCTACAGATTTATCTGCAGTCACAGGTCAGGGCTTATGGCCGCCAGCTTGACAGGGTCTGGAATCACGTAGGAGACACACCTCAGGGCATGGCTGTGAGGATGCTTCCAGAGCGGCTTAGCGAGGTGGGAAGATCCACCCTGAGTGTGCTCTGTCCCATGAACTGGAGAAAGCAAGCTGCGCATCAGCGTACATGTCTCTCTGCTTCCAGACTGGATATAATGTGACTATTTGCCTCCCCACCCTGATAACTGTCACCTTATTAACTGTGGCCGAATAAACCCCTTCATCCCTTAACTTGCCTCTTTGGGGTATTTTGTCACAGCAAGGATGAGAAAACTCATTAAACACAGGGCCTCAGACCTGCAACGATACCGTGTGACCTCTAACAGGCAGCCTGTTTGCGGCTATGGCACCAATTTCAGCCTGAGACTAAATGCAGAATGAAGTTCTTCCCTGTAAAGCTAGTGTTAGTGAGGAGTTTTTAAAATATAAAGATTATTGCTGAGTGATGGTGGCACACCCCTTAAATCTTTGCACTTTGGAGGCAGAGGCAGACTGATCTCTGAGTCAGAGGCCAGCCTGGTCCACAAAGTGAGTTCCAGGATAGCCAGGCTACGTAGAGAAACCAATATATAAATAAATCAGCACAGAGGAAATTTATTTGGTCCAGAAGGACAAAGGTCAGAAAATAAGAGACAAAGACAGGAGATAGAGGATGAGGGAAAGGAACAAAGGAGAGGGGTAGGAGTATCTTCCCCAGAGGGACAAAGGATTGTCTCTGGAGAGGAGGTAGACATGGCCCATAAGCAAATGGCAGTTTATAAAGATTAGAGGGAGAAACCCTGTGTTAGGATGAGGTGTTTTGTTTTGATTGGGCATGTTAATTAGGGCAGCCAAAAAGGGGGCTTTTGATTGCTGGACTTCAATACTTTGATAACTGGACCTTGGTAGTCAGCCTGGGGTTTGTGTAGTCAAATAAGGGGACTAGAACTTGGTGGCTCGCTTTAGGAATGAATCTAATTAGCAAAGCAGAGGGACTGGGAAGGGCAAGGCCTGCCAGAGCCATGTTGGCCATGCTCGGGCCTGCTAGAGTTCTTTCAGTGTGTATGAGATTTTTACTTGCACCACATGGTGGCAGTACATGCAGAGATCAGAAGAGGGCATCAGATGCCTTAGGACTGGAGTTACATAAGGTGAGCCACCTGCGCTCCGAACCAAAGCTGGGTCCTCTGCAAAAGCAGCAAGCACTCTTTTTTTTTTTTAAAAGGATTTATTTATTTCTTATGTATACAGTGTTCTGCCTGCATGTATGCTTGCAGACCAGAGGAGGGTACCAGATCTCATTACAAATGGCTGTGAGCCACCATGGGGTTGCTGGGAATTGAACTCAGGAACCCTGGAAGAGTAGCAAGCACCCCTAACTGCTGAGCCATCTCACCAGCCCTGTAGTCAAGTTTGATTTTGTAGTAGGATTGTAGTGATGAGACACAAGCAAGGTAAAACAACCCAGAAGCTCTGGCTGGGTGCTCTCAACCACACAGTGGCTAGTGATGGAGCACCCTACATTCTAAAACAGTGGTTCTCAGCCTTCTTAATGCTGTGACCCTTTAATACAGTCTTCATGTTATGGTGACCCCCCCAACCATAAAATTACTTTTGTTACTACTTCATAACTGTAAACTTGTTACTGTTATAAATTGTAATGTTAGACCAGGTTGGCCTTGAACTCACAGAGATCCACTTGCCTCTGCCTCCTAATTGCTGGGATTAAAGATGTCTGCCACTGTATGGAAAAAATAAATAAATAAATTAAAAAAAATAATATTCCACAAAAAAAAGATGTCTGCCACTATCACCTGGCTAAGTCCTGACTTTTCTATACCACTACACCACTAAGTCTCCATGTACAAGACTACAGATGGCAACATGGGCTGATGGAGTGACTGTGCATAGCTGTACAAAGGACAGCGGGTGAGAGTAGTTTGTGCCGACTGCTCCAGACTGGTTTCTGGCTTGTTTGAGCCCGTGCTAGGTCTTGTATTTAGCAGATCCAGGAAAACATGGGTTTATAAAGAAGGAACCCGTATCAGGAGGAACAGTGACTGAAGGGGCTGTCAGATGCCCCAGACCCTTATGTGGGGGCCCTTCCTCTTTCCCTCCGTCTGTTCGTCTCTCCCTCCGTCCCTCCCTCCCTTCCTTCTTTCTTTCATTCCTTTGAGACAAAGTTTCTCTGTGTAGCCCTGGCTATCCTGAAACTCGCTTTGTAGATCAGGCTGGCCTCAAACTTGATCCACCTGCCTCTGCCTCCTGAGTGCTGGGATTAAAGGCGTGCACCACCACTGCCCAGCCTGTGGGATCTTTCATGATGAACACCACTGCCTTCTGGGAGCCCAGAGATAGGGGAGCATTCACCCTGCAGGGAGGTGACAGGGAGACTTCCTGGAAGGGAGGCTCCCATGTCTCCTTTGGGGTGTCCTTATTTGTTCCCACTGTCATGACAGCCAGGAATTGGTGTATATCTCAGGAAACTGAAGTCACAGGGCTAAATGTCAGAAAAAGTGAGGTGTTGTGGGACTCCAGTGTCCTGGTCACCAGGAACCAGCCCCCAAAGGTCAGTGACCTGTGGCTCTGTGTTGTAGTTTACTCCACCACTGTCTTTCAATGGTGTAGAGATGTGGAGTAGGTAGTTGTGGCAACTAGTCACAGAGATGACCAGGTCCATGGTCATGGTAAGACGATGACACCCTCCGGAGAAGGCCGGGTGGGCCCTGGGACTCCAGCCACTGCTTCTCCTTGCTGTCCCCAGCAGCAGAGATCTTCTGGGATGCTAGAGTACACAAGAAATAGGGAAGTGGGGCTCCATTATGCAGCTCCCATGAGATCTTCAATTGTGGTGGAGTGGGTGGGACTTTGTAGTGACGCAGCTGTTTGGGGTGTCCCATGCCCCTGGAACTTAGCACCTATAAACTCATTGGTTCATCAAGTTGGACTTTGGTAGAATTATGCTTTGGTCTGTCACTGGGGGGTGAATAGGGATTTGGTCACTTCTCCCAGAAGTTAAGCCAGCTAGGATTTCAAGTTAGCTTTCCAAGAAGGGAAGTCACTCCTTGCCTAAATGTGATCAGCTTCCCAGGGCTGCTTTCCACAGCACCTGTTGCAGGGCTGGAGTGCCTGTCCCCATGCTCCATGGATAGGGTCCTTATAGCCTCTATTGGAGAGCATGCATCAGTGAACCCCAGGGATCTGAAGACAGGACTAAAAATTTGGGAGTGCTGGGCCAGTTCTCCTAGCAGGGGCCTTACTGTTGCCAGTGGGTGTTGTACCCTTGTACCTCCCGAGCCTGCTCTCAGGTGCAGGGGGCTGCTGCTGGTCCACTGCATCTGCTTGGCAGTAGGGTCTTAGCAGTTCTGTCCAGCTAGAGTTTTCTTGTGTTTGTACTTGAGTAAGGAAGGCCTGCTCAAGCATGGCTGGGGCCTGTCATACTTGGTGTCTTAGGGTTTTTACCACAACAACTCTTATAAAGACTATACTTAATTGGGGTGGCTCACTCACAGTTTCAGGGATTCATTCCATTATCATCATGACTGGGATCATGGTGGTGTGTAGGATCATGGTGCTGGAGAAGTAGCTAAAGGCTTACATCTTATAGGCGACAGGAAGTTGACTGAAACACTGGGTAGTATCCTGAGCATAGAAAACCTCAAAGCCGCTGGACAGTGGTGGTGGTGGTGGCGCACGCCTTTAATCCCAGCACTCGGGAGGCAGAGGCAGGCAGATCTCTGTAGTTCGAGACCAGCCTGGTCTACAAGAGCTAGTTCCAGGACAGGCTCCAAAGCCACAGAGAAACCCTGTCTCGAAAAACCAAAAAAAAAAAAAAAAAAAAAGAAAGAAAACCTCAAAGCCCACCCCCACAGTAACACACTTCCTCCAGCAAGGCCACACCCACTCCAAACAAAGCCACACCTATGTTACTCCTTCTGAGACTCTGAGGGCCAGTTACATTCAAACTCCCATACTTGGGAAAGAGTTGGGAAAGCATCTGGCTCCTTAAAAAAGGGGGGGGCATGAAGAGGAGGCTTCAGAGCATACAGACCTAAGGTGGCCTGCAAACAGGAAGGCTCCAGGTGAATAACACCAAGGCTTGCCAGGAGCCCTCCAGAAGCTGGGGCTGGCCCAGCCGTACACAGCTTTACCTTTACCCCCTGAACAGAGTCAACTCCTGCTGTTTAAATCATGTCATTAGTCAAGGACGACCCAGGACGCTAACACCAGGTCCCTCCTCCTGTCAGAGCTGTAATTTCTGTCCTGGAACTTGCAATGTAGACCAGGCTGGCCTTAAAGTTGTAGCGCTCTGGCTGCCTCTGCCTCCTGAGTGCTGGGGTTTAAAGGCGTGCACCACCACCGCCTGGCTGACTTTATTTTCATAAAAAATTGTTCAGTGAAATTTGTCTTGGGATTAGGACAGAATTTTCACCAATTTCTGAACTGGCCTTAAGCACACTTTTGCTCTCTTATTCTATGCTTTATGTGAAGTGGCACTTTCAGCACTGACCATTATAAAATCAAAATGTTTAACCAAAATTTTTTTTTAAATATTTTTTATGGTTTATTTAACTTTATTTTATGTGCATTGGTATGAAGGTGTCAGATCCCCTGCTACTGGATCTTCAGACAGTTGTGAGCTGCCATGTGGGTGCTGGGAATTGAACCCGGGTCCTCTAGAAGAGCAGTCAGTGCTCTTAACCACTGAGCCATCTCTCCAGCCCCCCCCCAAAATTTTTTTACTTTAAAAAGATGTTGAATATTCAGCCAAGATTTCTTTATTTTTTATTTTAATTTAATTTTATGTGTTATGCATGCTTTGCCTGCATGTATGTCTATACCATGCCTATACCTGGTACCCACGCAGGTTAGAAGAAGGTGTCAGATCCCTGGACTGATGTTACAGATGGGTGTGAGCTGCCATGTGGGAACCAAACCTGGGTCTTCTGGAAGAGCAGCCAGTGCTCTTAACCGCTGGGCCATCCGTCAGCCCCTAAAGGATTCTCTTAACTGGGTTAGTTGAGATGGGAATACCCACTCTAAGTATGGTAGGCAGCATCCCATGGGCTAGGGTCCTGGACTGAACAAAAAGGCGAGAGCAAGCTGAGCACCTGTGTTCATCTTTCCTTGCTTCCCCTGTGCATGTAATGTGAGCAGCTGTTTTGGAGCTTCTGCTGCCATGCTTTTCCCACCACGATGGACCGTACCTTCACCTGCGAGCCAGATAAAACTTTCCCCCTTAACTTGAATTTATCTGGTATTTATCACAGCAGCAGGAAAAGTAACTGAGGCAGGTGTCCAGAAAGGCACTTGGCCTAGCCACCTGGGACAGAACAAGGGAAGGAAGGATGCCCTGAGCCCTGAGCTGGGAGGCCCCATACAGATGACCCCCAAGGGTGAGGTTGCTCAGTTTTAAAGTGGCTCCCAGCTGTCTCAGCTGTCTCCTGGGGACAATTCAAAGGCTTAATGGATGCCACAGTCTAAGAGGCTCAAGGCCCACTGAAGCCCCTTCAGCAGAGCATTCTATATTCTCTCTCCATCCTTCTCATGTGCCCTGTGAGTAACAATGCCCCCAGACATGGGCCCCGAGGTCTGCAGCCCTGAGCTGCCTGCCCACCATCCTCACCACCCCAAGGCTATTGTCTGCTGGGCTGTAGTGTGGTGCTGGGTTGCGGGGCTCTGTGGGCCAGAGAACTGGGAAGGGATTAGAGGTCCTGCTCTTGCTTTGCTCTCTTGCACAACCCTTTGATCAAAGACATTCCTGGGATGACAGCCCTGAGAGGCCAGCTCAGTTCAGCTGGGGGTACCGCATCCCACCAATACTGTGCTGTGGCCGTGTGGGGCCCCTGTGTACAAGCCTGTCTGCCTCGTGTTAAACAGTCTGCGCAGCCCACGCCAGACACACAGGCTGCCATAACAGCCCAGGTCCAGGTTTGCCTGGCAGGCACAACTGGCAGTGTCAGCTCCCAACTCTGCCCTTGTGTGGCCTGCACAGCTGTGCCACTAAACGCAGAAGCCAGGTCCAGTCCTGTGGAGCCTGATAGGCATTGTCCGCCTCCTGGGCTGCCGTGGCAAGGGCTCTGGAGCACCGCAAGGAGGACACACAGCCCCGCTCCTCTGCTTTGTGTCCCTCAGAAGTCCTCAGCCCCACTGCTGGCATCTTGTGGGCCCAGGAGCCCAGGTACTCTGTAGGTTCGGTGAAGTTGGCTTGCTTTCTAGGACAAAGTGCCGCAGTTGGGCTGGCCTGTGAGCAACAGGTTAACTTCTTCACACTTAGCCCTAGGATGTGAGGTCAGGAGGGGAGGCCACACAGTCACCTGTGTAATGTGATGCAGAGGCTCCACAGAGGCCATACTTACTTTGAGTCCTCTAGGACAAGCAGAAATGAAGGTTTGGGCAGGTCCAAGCAGTGAAGTAACCTAGAACAGGGAGCCGGGGTGGTCCTCAGGGTTCAGGAAGCTGAGGTTCACCGAGGCCAGGCAGGTTCAAGACGTTGGCCTGGCTGAGAGGATTGGGATGGCTCAGCAGGATGGGGGTTCTCTGCATGTAGAAGCCTGGCTAGGATCCATGGAGCTGGTAGAGACAGAGAATAGAGAGAGCTGGCCTTTGGCTTCTGAGAAGAGACAGTTGGGTGGGCTGACTCCCTGAGCCTGTTTCAGAGGCTGTCCAAAGGCCGTTGTACCATCACCCTATGAACATGAGTGTCTACTCATCCCACTGGGGATCTGCTGTCCAGTCTTTTTGTTTTTGGAGACAGTGTTTCTCAGTAGCAATGGAGCCAGTCTGTAGATCTCACTCTGTAGATCAGGCTGGCCTCAAACTGACAGAGATCCTCCTGCCTCTGCCTCCTGAGTTCTGGGATTAAAGGCGTGCACCATCACTACCCAGCCTACCCTCCCCTCCAGTTTTATCAGCAAAATTCGAGGGTTAGAATCAGAGCCTGGAGTGGCCATTGGTATCTGGGGTTACACTTCTGAGCCAAGTAAAGAGGCTTGGACATCAGCCATAGCTGGGCACCACCGACCATTGGATGAAGACACAAGCCAATTGCACCTTTAGAGACCACATCATGGTGTGAGCTCTCTGTATTTGATGGTGATGCTTACCCATTCCACTTGGGTGCCTTCCATGACCACCCTTGATAGACAGTGATGGAAAACAGCAGCAGCAGCCTGCCTTCCTCTGAGTGTGTATGCTCAGCCCCAATGCTATTCATGCCTGCATTCCTAGGACCACTCTGCTGCACTGGCCGTCAGCCTGCTTCATCCCAGCGTATTTTATTGTGTCTATCCTTCCCATCAGCCCACCTGAATGTGATAAGCTTGCTCTACTGTGTCTCTAAGATCCAATGGGAAAGCAGCTCTTCCACCTCACTGTCCTTTGGCCTGGTCCTGGAATGCTGAAGCCCATACCAACTCTCCTGGACATGTGTGGTTGTGGGGAGAGATCTGCCAGTTCCTGGGTCCTCAGCCCTGTAACAGGCTCTGATGCTCGGATGGAGCTGAAATACTTTTCTGGACCCTGCCCTCAGGCAGCCGCTTTGCCCAAAATGAGGACTGTGTCTTCATAAGCCACCAGAGGGGACACTGGAGTCTTCTGCTCTAGTGTTCCCTTAAACTTCCATGGGGTAGGTTGCCTGGTAAGGGCTTCATCTGCCTTTGGGTGGCACCATTCAGGCCAGGCATTAACTACATCTCCCATCTTTCAGAAGGGCAGGGGCCAGCCTGGCATCAACACAGCCATCCCGAGACCCAGAGGCCACCTTGTAGATACTTATAAAGGGAGACCTGGGTCTTTAGGTGGCTCCCAAATGGCTGTATAGGGTGATGGCAGAGGACCCCCAGTGCTAGGGAGAGCCATGCCACCTGCTCCCCAGGGGTTGGGAAACAATGCCAGTCATGAACAACTGCCACCCAGAGGACATCAAAGGAGTCCAGCCAGGCCACTCAGGTCCCCTGTAACTGTGCGAAAGGCCACCTTGGGCCTTGGCCCTAACACTAAGCATCGCTCTCTGGGCGTTTGGCAGCACCTAAGGATGGTGATTCACCCAGAGCAAACACCCATTTGTGCCAGACGAGGGGCAGTGAACGCGGGCTCTGTTGATCTTCCGTCTGCAAATAAGCAGGAGGGCAAGCTGGCAGCGACAGACCCAGAGCCGCTTCTCATCAGTGGCTGCCGCCGGTCTCCCTGACGCCAAAGGCTGGTCCCACATGGTTATGGCATCAGTGATACATCCCCCATTCCCTTCCCCAAGGCCCAGAAAACAGACAACACAAGCTGGGATTTTACCAATTTTATTTCTAGATTTTTTGTCTTTTTTTTTTTTTTTTTTTTTTTTGCTGGACCATGCTGGTCACATGTCCGTGCTGGGAAGCGCCATGGTGTGTCAACCAGAAATACACAAACCCAACTTGGCCATCAGCCAGAGCCCCTCAAAGCCTTTCATGTCACAGGGCAGACTCCGTGGACTCACCACCAGCCTAGGCCTTTTGGCCAAACCCTCACCCATCACCATGAACACAGTGGCCCTCAAGGGTTTTGCCTGGTTCAGATGCCTCAGCTAGGTTGGTGGTGACCGTGGAGGTGACCGTTTTGGTTTGACAGCTAGCTAGGGAATTTGGAGGCCTGCAGCACTGGAGCTGGCTTTGCCAAGGCTGAAGTCTTTAAATTAGCACAATGCTGTAATTAACACAAAACAAGACAGAATACTAGAACCTAACAATAAATGATGCACCGGAGACTCAGAACAAATTCCTCCGGGCCCAGCAGCATGGTGGCATGCACAACAGGCCGCTACAAAAATAACAATATTGATAATTAACAAAGAAAAATACAGTTGTCCCGACTGCTGTGATGCTATATGTCCCAGATCAATGAAGGGCCCAGCATGACAGGTGCAGGGGGATGATCCCCACCAGACCAGTCCCAGGAGGCAGACTACCCGTCTGCTAGGCCCGTGCATGGCTAGGTGAAACATGAGGTATTGTGAACAGGAACCTGTTTTTTTTTGTTTTTGTTTTGGGAATATAGCGGTGATCACATTAAGCCAAAATTGATCACAATTTTAAAAAAGTACAAAAAAAAGGGCATCTGTAAATACAATCTTCTATGAGGAAATTAAAACTTGAACATGGCAGTCTATGACATTGTAAAAAAACAAAACAAAACTGACCCTCCAATAGCAGCGAAAACAATGTGAAAGATACAAAGCGACGCGAATCTGGGTCCGAACGTCTGGGATGCTGGGAGTCATCGGTAGCAGCGCTATGTGAAAGGAGCCGCAGCCTGTCCCGTGTGGTCCCTACCCTCCACACACTTCCCTCACGTCCTCTCTCCAGCCTCCCGCTCGTCACCTCCCTTCAACACTTCCTAAATAGAAAAGCACAATACAAATTACCTACTGTTGGGGGGGGCAAGAACATGCTGGAATCAAACTCATTTGGGATCCCCGAGTTTTCCTTAGCTTGGATGGGTCTCCAATGGGGCCGTTTGGGTTTGGAAAGTTAAGCAAACCAAATGCCCGTCTTTATATGATTCTTGAGAATCCCTCCCCTCCCCACTAAAAGACCAATTTCTCAGACATGGCACCTTCGCCAGAAAGGGCAGAAGGTGTGTGTTTGAATTAAGGGAAATCACATTGCTGTATAAATCATACTGGCCATGGGCAGCCTTTCCAATAAATACTCTTCTGTAGCCTTAAGTATAAATTAGACATTTTAGTGTTTAAAATTCCCTCACTGTCCAGGTAATCACAGTTCCTACTTCCAAACACCAGCTGGCACCAAAGGATCTCTTCAATTCAACTTCTCTGTAGGACAGATCCTGGTGGTGCGAGAACGGAGTTCTTTCTCCTTGACCCAACAAAACTTCCCAAGTACCCCATGCTACCAGCCCTACTGTGCCACACATCCATTGAGAAGCCATGAGTGTATGGATACCCCCAACCATTCCATTAGGACCCCCCCTCCACACACACACACTAGCGACACTGCCTCCAACTATCTGACCGAAAGTGCTTTGAGATGGAATGGTTTTGGAACATGGAGAAGGAAAACACAACAAAACAGAACAAACCACACACACAAAAGAAAAGCTGTGGGTTTAACCTGATGTGAGTGGGCTGCAGGGCCGCCAGGCAAAAACCAGCGTCTCTTTAAACAGGAACTACAAAATAGAAAGATTACAAAAATAGAATATACGATGCCACTATCTCGTCCCCTCTCTACTGGAGCACACTGCGCAGAGTAGGATACCAGCTGCGCTTTGGCTGGTGCTATGAACCTGCACGTTGGGAGAGAGCCCGGGGGGGGGGGGGGGTGCCACACGCTGCAAGACCGCTAGAGGTCGCACCAACCATCAGTAAGTGAAGAGGTCTACTCATCCCTGGGATAAAGCACAGGAAACAGGTGACTGGCAGTGGCTGCACTGAACAAGCAGGGAGTGAGGCTGAGGACCGCTCCAAAGCTGTGTCTTTCAGCAAAGCGTACGTTCTCTATCTAAAACTCTTCTACTTTAACAATGGTTTGCTCTATTTGCCTTTTTTTTTCCTTTTTTTTTTTTAAAGCAATGTTTCTCAAGCTTTTTAAACACATAAAATCAAAATCCTTCTGGACACTTCCTGTGTGTTAATCCTATTCTTACAACAGACAAGCACATTAATAGAAAACTAGTTGATTACTGGGGTATAAAGTCCTATTTTTGTAGCACCCTCCGCCCTACACTCAGGGTGATGCAAATTCTATCTCTCTCTCTCTCTCTTTAAGACAGCTTTCAGGTATTTTTTTTTCTCTTTTGCTTAAGTCAGATAGAAAGGAGAAAGATTAAAGAAAAACAACCAAAGAGAACAAAACTTCCCTTTCTGGTAATAAACGTCCCTAAAGGGACGGTGTTAGGAGCGCCCCGGGCTAGCTCCTTTCTCATTGCGGGCTGCCACCACTTGGTGGCTCCCGCCTGGCCGGCGGTGGCCTTCAGATGTCCACATCTCGCACATCGGTGGGTGTGCAGGCCAGGTCAGTCTCTCCCTGCGCTTCCCCCTCCTCCTCGGTGGCCTTGGGGTCGATGTTCTGCTGGGCCTGACGCAGGCTGGACTCCAGAAGGGCTTCAATCTGTTCCTGGCAGGCGCGGAGGCAGTCCTGGAGAGGCGGGCGGAGATGGAGAGGGTCCTTGTTTAGCCAGAGGCTAGTGGCCAGGGCCTTGACCTGCGAGGCAGGTTTTGCTAAAGGCAAGGCTGGAAGAAACTCCTTGAGCCATCCCCAAATCCAATGAGCAGCAAGAGAACTGCAAAGGACTAGAGAGCAAGAGTGCCACCTCTGCCCCCATGTCATGGGACAGCTGGCTGTCACCTGTAGGACACTCACCTGCTTGCCCACCCCAGGTCTACCCAGCAGAAATTCCTCCCGGGGCCTCCTATAGCACTGCCTGACACATCCTCCAGGGAACTCCACCTTTTTTGGATGCAGTTTCTGTAGGTGGTTCTGGGAGGTGAACCCAGCCTACTGTAAGCACCTGTGACAGGTTCTGCCTGGCTGAGGGAAAGCACCTCCTCCTCTTCTGGGGCTGTATCTTGCACTCCCCACAAGGAGCACCTATCTCTCCCTCACAGCCCTCTGAGGGAAGCCAGCTCCAGGGTCACCACTGGAGCCTGGGAAGCATTTTGCCAGGAACGAGTCTGGTGAACTTAAGCCCTGTCTAGATGGGATGAGGCTGGGCACTGTGGACACTCCTCAAGCCAGTAGGACTTCTGCAGAAACCCTGGGGAGCCCCCACATTCACAGTTTGGGTATTGTTCCCCTTTGTTTGACAGGTACTGTGCCTAAGGAGGGTGGCAGGACAAATGGCCCCATTTTACAGAAGGGGCAACTGAAACACAGGTGGCCTGGTGTGGACCCACAGGCACCCTTGAATCTCTCTCTGAAGTCCGCAGGCTCCCACCTATATCACTTACCCCCCCAGTTCTCAGGAGCCCCAGATGCTTGGGGGAAGGAGGCTGCATGCTGAGGTACACTGGAGGAGTGCGGGAATTAGGGGTCCCTGTAGCTGATGTCAGACAGGGCAGACTGTCTGTCACATATGGAAGCCTTCCACATGCCCAGTGACTTTGACCTACACTGAACTCTCAGCTGAGTCCAAGCCAGAACTGGACTTTTGTCTATCCTGTCTATGCCAGGCTGCAGTGTCCTTGAGGACACCGTCCTGGCCAGAGCTCCAAGCAGCCATCAGCCATACTCCTCAGTGAGAAGGTACTCAAGTGTGGCACGGTATGCCACCCACCCCCAAAGAATGTGTCTTCCGCAAGTAGAAGGTCTATACCAGAGTCCTTTGTGGACTCCACCTCCAAAGACTGCATCGCGGGAGATGTGGCCAGACTTCAGCTTCACTTGACAGCACATCACACCCCCGTCCCCTGCTTTTAGGATCAATGGCTTCTGGAAGATCCCCAAACCTCAAGTCTGAGAAGAGGCTGGTGTGGGGCCCAGGTTTGGCTCCCCCTTGCTACAGAGGCCAGTGCTCCACCTCTCACAGGCTCGGCCTGGTCAGTGTCTTGACACTGCCCCCCAGCAGGGTTCCCTGGCCCTCACCAGAGGCAGCCTCCATCAGTGAGACTCACTCACCGGGTCACACTTGATCACTCTGGAAAGAAAGTGCGTTGTGCGGTAGCAGGACAGGTAGTTGTTGGGGCTGCCCAGGTTCAGGCCTTGCATGGCAGCCACCACGCTCCCAGCAGCCACCATGGAGGGCGGGTTGGAAATGAACTTCACATCTGCAACAGAGAGGGACAGAGGTGGTCGTGAGCAGGGACAGCCTCACCCAGTCCTCCAAACCTCCCCATGCTTGCATTAACTCCAGTTCCTTTGGAGACAGCTAGGTGGCGCTAGATGCATAGTGTTAGAGGCCTGGGATCCCCACACTAGGGAGGATCAAGAGTTCTAGTGCCGGGCCCTGACCCAGCAAGTTCTTGTCTCTCTTTAAAAAGTGGAGTGGCTGACCCTGGCCTGGGGTTCTATCCCCAGCACCTCAAGCCAACACTAAGGAAGAGTCGGTCATGCCCCCTTTGTGGCTTTAAGCACTTCCAAGTTTAAGAAAAGAGGACACAGTACCGAATTCAAGAAGGTGCAGGCTCTTAACCCTTTAACCTAGAGCCGGATGTGGTGCTTTACATCTGCATTCCCAGGATTTGAGAGGTTGAGGCAAGGGGAATGCTGTGTGTCCAGATCCAGTCTGGCAGCACACCAGGGACTAGAGACAGCTCAGCACTCCTCAGAAAGATGACAGTAAGTTGCAGGGGTGACAGGAGCAGGTCCCTCAGAAGGCCAGGATAGCCGCCACAGAAGGGATGCTCCCCTCCAGAGGACTGACTCTCAGAACCCCCACAAAGCTATTTCTCTAGTTACATTCTCCTGCATACTTTTCAGGCTGCTCTCGTGGTTCATGGATGCCAGGTTAGGGAAGAGGACATGTGACTCCAGACCAGGTAAACCAGGTGGAAGTAGCCCCAGAGGGGGCCAGGGATAGCCACCCCAGAACTCTAGGTCAGGGTCCCTTGTGAGGGAAGCCTCTCATATGCACAGGCCCCAAGAGGGAACCCCAGGGGAGTGCCAGCTTTGTAGCCTGCCCCACTGTTAAAAAGCTAGGGTCATGTTCCCCCACAGTGCTGCAGCGGGGTGTCACTTCAGGACTCTATCTGGGGTCACCAGCTGTCTGCCTCTTCCACCCAATAGACCCAGCATCGCAGTGGCGTGCCGCACTGATGGAATGCCTCTCCACCAATGCTGAGCCCACAAGTTCCTTTCCTGTGAAGCAGGGGTTCCATGCCAGAGGACAGGAGAAAGAACACCCAGTGTCGGGGAACAGGGAGGCTTTAAGAAAGTGAACGGGAACCATGAGGGGAGAGGGCTGGGTGGGTGAGGTGGCCCTTTGGAGTCTACCCTGACAGAGTGTACAGCTCTGGCTATTAAAGGTTGGGGATACCAGGAAGAGCAGCCACACAGAAGGGAGACAAGACCTCAAGGTGGCCCCAAGTGACTTAGCTCACTCAGTCCAGTGAACGGAGATCGCTTTTAGAGACAAGTTCAAATCAGACATCACTTTTGCAGGGGGAGAAACTCCAACTAGCTGGAACATGGACCAGAGTCCCCAGCCCAACACTTGTTTTTCCCCTTCCTGAGTGCAGCGGCACGAACCGGCACGAACCATTATGTCCTGTAAGGAGCCCTAACATCTGCTCCCTCACACTGCCTAGTTGCTGCTGGCACAGCTGTCACCCAGCTCAGTGGCACATACCAACACCCTTGATTTAGCTCAATTTCCCATGCACTCTGGTCACCTGTGCATGCCTGTGTGACCAACCCCAACCCTAGGTTAGGGTACTGCTCACATGGTCAGGACCCAGGTCTGGGGGTATCCAGAAGGGAGAAGAAAAGTCACACCCTCCCATCTCCTGTAAGAGGAAACCTTGCCACATGGACGGCAGATCTCCTGGCCTTGACCTCTGGCCCCTTCCCAGAGTGACCCCCATGTGACAGAGGAGCCAGTTACTGCTTCAGGGGAAGACAGTCTCTGGGCCCAGAACACTGGCCTACTGCAGTTCAAGCTGCGCTCTACCTCCACCTGGCTTTTTGGGGCTCTTAGCGGATCCTATCATAGACAAAGGCCATACAGTAAGCTGGGTCCAGCCACACCCACAATGCATTAATGCTTGTTGGCTTCCCTGCTGGTGTCCAGGGGTCCTGGGAGGGACACTTTGCTGCCAGAATCGTCCTGGGGAGGCTCTGTCACCCCATCCCTCATGTTATCTCTGGGAAACTCTGCAGCTTCCTCGAAGCCACTTTCAGCTCCTTAAAAGGCTTCCTGGAGCCTCCAAGGGCTCTGCTCTCCCCAGAGGAACCCCAGCCAGACGCCTCCCTGCCTGCCAGCCAGTAGGGCCGCCCCCGCCCCTTAGATCCTTCCAGGCTACTGATGGCCTTGGCACTCCCATCTGCCACCCCTCTCCTTGCTTAGTAGGCCTCTGGGGAGGGGCTGGCACCTTCAGCAGGTAGTTGGGAGGCTAGAATCCCCAAATCTTCACACCCACCACAGCTGTGTAGAAACACTAGCCATGGGGGCTGCCAGACCGGAGAAGGTGCCAGAGATGGCAGGTGGAAGAAGACACTACATGCCCCGCTTATACCATGTTGCCTTTTGGCCATGCTACAATTCACCCAGCTTGAGCTCCAAACAGATGTAGCAACGGGGGCGATCAGGGCTACCTGGGTGGGGGAGTGCAGGACCCCTTCAGCACCTCTAAGCCTCTTGGACAGGGAAACAGCTGTCAGATGTAGTACTGGGACCACCCAGAGGTAGCAGGGTGTCTATGTGGGTTGTGTTCCAGCATGTCTCTCCACCCTGAGTTCTGGGCCAGGTAGGGTCCCTTAGAGGAGCCGCCGGGAGGTCCTCGTCTCTCTGCTTCCAACCAGCCCTCCCACGGCCCTGTGAAAATGAACTGCCCTGTAGCAGCCCTGGTGGTGGTGGGGGGTAGGCTCTCTAAACTGCTGAGCTGGTCACCCTGCACTGGGACTGTACTGTAGCATGTAGGGCTGGCACTGGGGCCGTTTGTTCCACCCCTTTAGGTACCCCTGACAGGTGGTCAAGGCTGGGAGAAACCAGGAACCTCCACCCTTACCCCTATAGCTGGGGCTCCTCGAAGGCAGGACAGAAGGTAGGTGAGGGCAAACAGCCCAGGAGCAGGGGCAGAAACCTTTTCAGAAAGCATGGGACAGGGAGGCTGGGTCATCCTATTTGCCCTTCAGTGTGGTTCCCGGTACCGTCTATCCCCAACAAGATACCCACACCCTGGGCTCAGAACAGAGACGAGGGGACCCCCTTCTAGGGGCGCCTGTGACCATCACGTGGTACAGAACAGACAACAAGGAAAGAGGCATTAGCCAGGGAACCACAGGGAGTCTGAGATCTCCTGGGGAAGAGTGGGGGTGGGGGCCCTACCTGTGGCACAGAGGGCCACAAAGGTCTGCGCATGCTTGCGGATGATCTGCTTGTTCTCATCCGCCTCTGGCATTTTGGAGAGGAAGTGTTCGATGAAATCGTGGGGAGTCATGGCAGCCAGGTTCCATTTGAGCTTGTTCACCAGAAGCAGTTCCATTTGCTGCAGAAAATGGGGAACAAGGTCAATAGGAGGGCAGGCCGGTTGGGGGGAGGTTTAAAGAGTGGGGACAACCGGGCACCACAGATAGGTAAACAACAAAATGCAGAAAGACTAAGAAGTGGGCAACAACATGCGCTAGACAAAAAGACCCCCCCAACGGCCTGGGCTGCCGCACAAGCGCCGCAAGGGGGCGCACACAGACCACATTTCAGAGTGGCTTCACCACAGACATGGTGGGGAGTCCAGGTGGAGAGGGGGGCCACAGAGGTGGAATTCTGAGGGTTTGGGATTCTTCCCACTGCCACTTCGGTGTTGTGCAGTGTGGGTGACTTCCATGGGGCTGGAGGTCTGTCCGAGGCTGGCTCGGCCTCCTGTCACTTGCAGCTCCCACCACCCAGGGGTCGTGCAGCTAATGAGGGGATCGCGGGTGGTGGGGTCCTCGGTTACCAGCAGCTCCTCCGGCCGGATAGAGTTGTCAGTGTAGATGCACAACTTCTCGGCGGTCAGGGGAATGGTCTCCTTCATCTTGGAGGCCACGAACATGCACGTGGCCCCCAGCAGCTGCAGGCGGCTCTTCTTCAGGGGCTCCAGCGACAGGAAGCGGTCCAGGTAGTTCATGGCCAGCGGGAAGACCTCCTCTTCGCACTTCTGCTCCTCGCAGACCTGCGGGGACCCAGAGCATGACCGTCAACGGGGATGGGGGTTGGGGTGGGGTCGCTCGCATGTGACCCCGCATCCCTTTTCTAGATCACACAGCAAATGGGTTGGTGAGGGAATGGAAAGGGGTCGCGGTGGCAAACTCCCGAGGATGCGCGGGTTCCCAGTACCCACCCACCCTGAAACTGAAAGGGAAAGTTCCTGGGCAGCTGGCTCGGGGGAGCTCAACAGCAGTGAGTGGCCGCGGGGACCCCGACCCATGTTGGAATTAGAAGGTCGCAGGCCAGGGAATCCCACCGCGGGGCTGGCAGGACGCCGGGGGTTGGGCGCCGCTCGCGCGCACGCGAGACACAAAGGTGGCGTCCCAGGCCGCCGCGCCTCATTTCCCAGACGTCATCTTTTCAAAAAATATTTAAAAATATTTAAAAAATAACTAGGTGCCTAAAAACGGCCCGAAAATAACCATCTGGCGACCCTTAATCCAACCCGAGGGTCAGGAGCTCGATGTACGTTGGAGAGTGAGCCCCAGCAACTCAAACTCTGGCCCCCCCCCTTTTGCTGGGTACGGGTGCCGTTTGCCTCTGCAAGGGCACCATGCTGCACTTTAGAAATTATTTAAAAATATTTTGGGACCTTTGAGACTTTTGCTAAATATCTGAAAACGTGCTTTGGTCTCCCGGCTTGACTTGGGTAGGTACCCCCAAGTGCAGACCCGCGCGGACGACAGTCAATCTCTAGCAACTAGGGGGCCACGCGACCTTGCAGACTGGCGTGCTCTCTGGGCCAGGCAGCCTGTGTGGAGGTGTCCAGGGGTCCGCTGCTTGAACAAAGGGTGCCCCCAAATATCCCTCGCTATGTCCTGTTTAGTGATTTCTGGCCGCAGCGAGGCCCCTCGTGCCTGTCCCAGCACTCCTGCCGCCGCTCCCCGCCCTGCCCCCAATTATTAATAAACACTTTTGCTTTGCAATAAAGGAGCAAAGATGGCGCATAATACTGGCACGAGCGGCCCTTGCATACGTGTCCACGGATATTAATTTAAAAATCAAATCTATGCCCCCTCCCCCCCGAGCTGGCGGCTACGCGCGGAGGCGGCCACCGCCGAGGCGCAGCAGGAATGGGGCGCAAACGGGGGCCACAAAGGGCGCCCAGTCCGCACCCTCTGAGGTGTCCCTGGCACCCTCTGACACCGTCCTCCCTTGAAGGCACTCCTCCCCGCATGCCCCCCACCAGGAAAAGGAATCCTCATCATCCCAACTCCTACACCTTTCTCGGTCAAAGAGACCCGCAGTATCTATTTATTTTGAGAATCCGTTTTCCTAGCAACACACCGGGAAAACTCCGTGTTGGAAGGGAAGGGAGGAGTGTGAGTGGGGGCAATAAGTTGCCAAGGGGTCCCAAGCCAGTAACCTGTAGCCCCTCACCTCCAGCATCCAGGTAGCCACGATTTTCCGCATGGACGGCACAATCTCCCTCTGCACGCACTTGAAGTAAGACACGGAGGGCGCGCAGGTCTCCTCGGTCTTGAGCATGGCTCGCAGCACCCGGTCGTTGAGGAGGTTGGTGTCAGGGTACGCACGGCGGATGGTCTCCACTTCGCAGCACAGGAGCTGGTGTTCCATGGCGCGGCCGCCTGGGGAGGGCTGTGGTCCGGGTTGGGCTCCGGTGGCTGCTGCTGCTGGCGCGCTCTGCTTGGCGCTCTACGGCTGGTCTCCGGAGCGCGCGGAATCTGCTGCTCTCTGCTACTGCGCCGACAGCCCTCTGGAGGCTGCAGGACTTTGCAACTTCAACAAAACTCCCCTGTAGTCCGTGTGACGTTACTGTTGTTAAGCAGAGATCAAAGCCAGGCAGAGAAAGGGAGGGGGAGGGCCGAGGCGGGGGAGGGGGCTTGGGAGCTGCGAGCGGCGAGGGGGGGACAAGCCCAAAGCCCCCTCCCCAGCTCGACCTTCGTAGATATGCAAATTGCTCGGACGGCTTCTCTTCGAGCTGAGAAAGAGCGGTGCAAGGGTGGTGGTGGGGGTGTCTTTTTTACCCAAGTGGGTCCTCCGAGACCTGTGGAGGTGGGGTGGTGCTAGCTTTGAACAGGACAGCTAGGAGGGAGGCCAGGCCACACGCAAACTAGGGAAGACTGAATGGATGGGGGATCCTGGGGACGCAAGGACACGTTTCCGAGAACGCCACGAGGGCACCCACGGGCGGACTGATTGCTTAGAAATCAATTTTATCAACACGTGTAAAATTCAGGAACTGTTTAACACGCGAAGATGCGGGACCAGCCCTAAGCTCCGGTGCAGGCACCATCCTATTGCTGTGGGGGTCGTTGCAAAGAGCCAGAGATGCAGCTCTGAACTTTAAAGGGTTCCCAGCCTAGCATGCTCTCGCTCAAAAATAAAATAAAACCTCGAAAATCCCAGAAACAACTCAAGATGGTGGCCATTATTTCCTTCATCCATTCCTCGTCGCCGGGGGGTGGTGGTGGGAGATCTTCGATTTGCCTTCCTATGGTGACCAGTCCATTCTGGCCAGGGTCCTCCAGTGCGGGCGATTTACCCCCCCAAAAAAAACACCTTTTAAGGAAAGGCTGAGATACGATGGGCTCTTTCCTAATTTATTTTTTAATTAAGAAAACTAAATCGCTGCAAGTATTAGTCGCTTTGCCAGGAACCAGACCACCGGAAGCTTTCCGATTGGCTTTGTTGGGGGTGTGGCCGTCCCTCCACCTTTAGAACAGCAGCTGGGGCCGCATTTGTGAGTTCCTGGGGGGCTGATCAGAATCAAGACAAGTGTGCGCCCCGATATATTTAAAAGAAACCTATAGATAGATGTCCGTGGTTACACGAGTGGATTCCCAGGCTTCTCTAACATTTAGTCAAATAAAAGTTTTTAGGATGAGGGGCTTCCACCACCTTGGCCCATTGTTTAATGCCCTTATCTTTAAAAAGTTTTCACAATCCCGACCTCAGTCAGGCGAACTAGTCACATATTTTCCCTGTAATAGTTTCGTGTCCCCAAGAATGAATGGACGAAACTGGTAAAGGAGCGCAGGGGGCACAGGTTACATGCAAGACGCGAACACCCTCATCATCTTCGGATCCCATCCTACCCGCTCCTCCTCCCCCGACATTGGGGTCCCTAATATCTAGGTCCTGTAGAACAGTGATCCCATTGCAGCTCTGAAGGTGGTGGGTGGCCCGGGCAGTACGCCCACGCTTGCTCTGGCCCCAGGCCCCGCCAAGTCTGGGAGCCTCAGCCTGAGCACGAGGGCGGCCCGGCTGCCTTTTCATTCATAAAATCCCTACCGGGCGGCAGTAAGCATGATTTATGGGGCTGCGCACTATCACCCGCGGCTGAGTGCCTGCAAGCGGAGCACGCGGGCCTAGCCAGGGTGCGCCATCGAGGGCAGCGGGGCATAAAGGGGCTCGCCCACCCGGCAGCCCACGACCCGCAGCCAGCACCCCCACCACCACCACCGCGGGAAAGATCAGGAAACTGGAATTAGCATGAGCCAATCCGGTCGCAGCGCTGTTACTAGGCGGACCGGGCAGATCTCCACGAGGAACTTCGTTGATCTGTGCGCTCAGGGACGGGCGCAAAAGTGCAAGTCCGGTCGGCGAGCGTGCAGAGGAGCCGTCCAGGAACCCGTGGGGGAGGCGCAGGAATTTGGGACCCGGCTGGGAGCGCCCATCCCCCATTCGGGGAACCCCGTTCGGCCAGCTCCGGAGCACTAGAGGGGGGCAGTAGTTCAGGGTTCTTTCTGGGCCAATTGCTTTAAGAATCTCAGAGAAAACGTTTGGATTTTTAATTTTTATTTTCCATCGAAAAAGTAATTTAACATACACTCTTCTCTTGCAATTTTAACTTTTACATTGGCAAACACTCAACCAACCAACCAAACAAACAAAAAAAACCACCACCCCAAAGCAGGAACTTCACGCTCTGGGCTCACTTAAAGTGCTTTGCGCTTATTTTCGGTGACCTTTTGGAGACAAAGGCCACTCGTCCAATCGAGTGGGGACTACGTTATTTGGAAAGAAAATCTCAAAGTAACTTTAATCCCCTTTCCGATTTCCTCCCTCCTCGACCCTTCGCCCCGAGCCAGGGTTCTCCCGAGAGAGAGCGCGGATTCCCGTATACTTGCCACCGTCCCTGGCTGTGGGAACTTCATTGAGAGGGGGAAGGGATAGTGTTCATTGAGGAACCCGCGCCGCCTAGCTCGGGGCTCAGGCAGAAGGTATGGAGTGGGGAGACAATCCTGAGACTCTGGCAGCAGCCCCTCAGCTGGAGAGGACCGGGCAGTGAGCAGACGCACCTAGGTGGCGTCACCTGTATACCTGGCGGCAACTTGAAAAGACTTCGCTGCTTCTGTTCCAGTTAGCCATTGTTAATTTAGCCTTTAAGTCGCTCTGGAAAACGCTTCCGAATATTGGCCCCAAGGTTCCCGGACAATGCAGCTCCCTTACCCGCACCCTGCAGGCGTTTTGGAGCTCGCGTGGCAGCCCACGTGCTACGCGGCTGTTCCACCTAGGTTACCCTGAGCTGATTCCAGGCACTCTTAAGCTAAAGACGGGTGTGTATTCTCGGCTCATCATGTGCACGCATGGGACAGCAGCATCCCATCTTCCGGAGCTTGCATTTCCGAGTTAGTTTCAGTCCCCCAAACCCAACTCCCGGAGCAGAGACCCCGAGGGTGGAGCTGTAACTTTAGGGAGGGGTAGCTGCTCGGTCTCCATCTTTCTAGATGCCTTGAGCAGTCCGAACCCCGAAGTCCTTTTGGGATTTGTGACTTTATATCGCTCTGGCCCATGTCTCGTCCCAGATCAAATGGTGGGGAGCGTGCACCCAGGTGGAGAAGAAAACCCTAACGATTGGGCCAGTGTGGGCTACCCATGACCAGGCAGGACCACGTGGCCCAATCAAGGGTGAGCGATCCCTAGGGCCTAGGGCCCAGCTGCTGGAGCTAAGGGGCACCGCGCCTCCAGCATTGGTCCCTCTGCACCCCGAAGGTGGTTAGGGGGCAGAGCCTCTCTGGCCTGCTCCCTGCAAAACCTAGGCGTTTCCATTCTTAATCTAGTCCAGTGGGGACAGTGAGGGCTTTAGAGCGGTGGACGGGGTCTGGGGGACGGGGGGGAGGAGAGGCTTTGCGGGTTCCAGATCTCGGGATACCGGCTGTGGCGGGACCCAACCAGGAAGGGCAAACTTAGCCCCAGGTTCTGGAAAAGGTCATCTAGGTTCACATTCTGAGCCCTTCCCAGGGTCCCTGCTCTCTAGTGGTGCTTGGTGGCAGGACACGCGGGCGGACCCATCCCTGGGTTCAGCGGTCCCACAAACGCGCGCCGGGAGCCCCGGGGTCACGGCTGGGAGCGCGCAAGGCGGCACCGCGCATTCCGCGCATTCCCGCCCGGCCGGTGTTTCGCCGCCACGTGGTCGTCCTGCGCGCCGCGCTTACCGTAAAGTTTGGAGGCGACGCGCAGCAGTGGCTCTCGAGCGCCTGCGGACGCTCCCAAGGCAAGTTGTAGCTGTTCGCTTTCTTAGAGGCGCAGAGCCTGCACCCCCCTGCCCCCCCGTGTGTAGGAACTGCCCTTCCACATGTATAAGGAGCACTATACCGCTCTGGTTCCGCTGGTATGTGTAATAAGGGGACCGACTGATCATCTAAGGAACTGGACTGGTGGTGACTGACAGCGAAAGAAGCCAGAGAGGAGCTGCAGCCTTTGCTTCTGAAAGTTGAATTTTCGTCATTATGCCAAGTCAGTTGTGTCTCAAGCTAAGGCCCTGTGTCAGGCGGCCCCATCCGGAGGGTGCTTAGCAAACACGGAAGTGTTCATAAACCCGTTACAATTATTATTTTTTTAAGTAAGTTAGGGTGGATGAATGGCTCAGCGCTTCAGAGTGCTTGCTGAATTTCTAGAGGGCAGGGTTCAGTACCCGGCACTCTCATCAGGCAGCTTCCAAGCACCTGTGACTCCAGCCAGGGGATTCTACACACTCTTCCCGACTCTGAGGGTACCTGCATTCATATGTGCACATAGACACACACTAATAAACAAACATATGCACAAATAAATAAAATTTAAAGGTAAGATTCAGTCCACGGAGGGATGACAGGTTTTGGCCTTAACCACTGGGATGGGAACCTGCCTCCACCACATCAAATTCAGGGAGTAGTTGGGCCCTGTAATGGTCAGCTTTAATTGTCAACCTGACACAGCCCTGACTCCCTGGCTAGAGAGTCTCAAGAAGGCCTGTGGGAATGGCTGTGGGTGATTGTCTTGGTTGCCTTAATTGATGCGGGGAGACCCAGTGTGGAAGTGGGGGCACATTCCAGAGGTCCTGGGCTGAGTAAGAGTGAGAAACTGAGCACCCATGCATTCCTGTTTTACTGTGCTTGGTGAATGTCATGTGACCAGCAGCTTCTAGCTCCTGCCACCTTGATTTTCCTGCAGCAATGGACTGTAAACCTGGAATTCTGAGCCCAAATAAGCCCCTTCTCCCCCCACCCTCTGCCCCAAGCTGCTTTTTGCCATTGTATTTTATTACTGCAGTAGAAATGGAGCTAGGACAGGCCTACTGGGGACAGGTCTGTCTTGTGATAACCTAGAGTCCTATAGGGGACAGAGATTCTGAGACCTCTTCTGGGTCATCTCTCAATCCTTGCCTCTTTTGCCATCAGGAACACGACACACTTGCTGATAGACCCGGGTTCCATGGCTCCTGCGTGCCCCCATTGTAGCTCTAGACCAGATTGGTTCCAACCCATCTAAGGGAATCCTGCCCTCTCTGGTGGGATGGAGGAAAAGCCTCCCCCCTCCAGATTTACCAGGTGGCTGCTGTCACTGCAGACTTTTAACAGCTCAAAAAACTGGAGTGCAGAGCGGCAGGTTGGCAGGTTACCCATCCACATAGTGCCAGGTACAGGCACCTGGAATCCCAGCACTCCAAGGGGAAGGTGGGATGCAAAGACTGCAGAGTTCCCAGAAGCCCATAGGTCAGCTTCCTGCTTTGAATACCAGCACTGGTGAGGCAGAAACAGAAGGAGCTGAGTTCAAATTTAGCCTGATCTACACAGTGTGTTCTTAGCCAGTCTGGGCCACATAGTGAGACCCTATCTCAGAAACAAAACCAACAAAAAACAAAACAAGCACCATCACCACCACCACCAAAAACCAAGGCAAACCCAGAAAATCCATGTACTACCACAGCTAGGTGTGGTGACCCATACCTATCATCCCAGCACTCAGGACTCTTGAGAATGGAAATTTGAGGCCAGCCTGAGCTACCTGTCAAAGGGAAAAGTAATTTTAAAGCTAGCCACTTCTCAGGATGCCAGGAAGTCAGAAAACATTTCTCTTCCTATGGGAGGTGGCACCCAGAGAGGCTGTGGATAAATCTGTCTGTCTGTACTGTGCAGGGTGATAGTGTCCCCACCAGGCCAAAGCCAAGAGTAATTAAGGTAACATGCACTGGACATTTTAGCAGACCACTGGCGATGGCAGGGGCTGTGCTGTGTATTCACTCACCAAGGCTCTAGTGTGCTGCCTGCAGTATGTGCAAGTAATGAGACATTTTGGTTTATATTCAAAAAGAGAATTTTTAAAATGACTTCATGATGAATCAACTCCCTTCTCTTTGTTGACTTCTGAGCTGTTTATGGGAGTGAGATTTAAATGACAGAAGAAACTTTTAAATTAGAAAAAACTGTAGCTCAGGAATCTCCCCTTGTACCTGTTCTCCTGTCTTTTAACTCCTAGCAGGCAGAGAAGAGGAACGGTGCTTACTTTAGTTTTGTGTTTTGAGAAAGTCTCAGTAGCCCAGGCTGACCATGAACTCTGGATCCTGTTTCCCCATTTTCCAGGTGCCAGGATGGTAACCTTGTTCCATGGAACCCAGTGTGTGTGGTGCTGGGGAAATGTGTCTCCAACAAACTCAGGTCTGGGGTCTGCGTCCTCAGTGCTTCTTCAGGCCTGGGCCCTTACCCCCGGTTTTTCAGGGACAGCTGAGGCTAAGCCTAGAATCCACCCACCAGCAAATTCCCAGGCAGACTTCAAGGTGACAGAGGCAGAGCTGTGTAGAACTGTTGGAAGATACTCAGGGACTAATGGTGAAAGTGGCTATCACAGGTCTCGCTGGGGGATGGAAGCCAAGGCCTCCTGTGTGCTAGTGAGCAACTCTACCAGTTGAGCTATGGCCTAAACCCAGGTTCATTTTTTTTTCATTATTAAATGCTTTCTTTAATAAGTTGGCTTGGTCATAGTGTCTTATCACAGCAATAGAAGGGTAACTAGTACATGGCATTTTTCTGACATTTTTTTTTTGAGCAAAAATTTGAACTGGGAGTTGGTGGTAGAAAAAAAAAATCAGAAAAATTCCAGTGTAGAACTTGGCAGTGCAGTAATACCCAGGGTAGCTGTCGCAGGGATATGGAATCGGGGGATAGACAGGTGGGGCCTGATGTAACTCAGGTGGGCATAGTATTAGGTGGGGATAGTATTGTGGGTATTTGGTGGGACACAGCTACCTGTTTTCTGTATCTTTCCCCCTTTCTTCTCAAAGCCCCCACCTCTTGTGTGGTTGTTGCTACCAGTGGCAGCAAGACCAGGGTACCAGATTCAATGCATTGGCAAACGATGCTCTTGGCATGGAGCCATGACCTGAATTTCTTTATACATTTTTTATTGATATTTATTGAACTCTACATTTTTCTTTGCTCCCCTCCCTGCCTCTCCCATCCCACTTCAATCCTCCCCCAAGGTCCCCACGCTCCCAATTTACTCAGGAGATCTTGTCTTTTTCTACTTTCTACTTCCCATGTAGATTAGATCTATGTAAGTCTCTCTTAGTGTCTACATTGTTGTCTAAGTTCTCTGGGATTGTGGGTTGTAGGCTGGATTTCTTTGCTTTAGGTTTAAAAACCACCTATGAGTGAGCACATGTGATAATTGTCTTTCTGTGTCTGGGTCACCTCACTCAAAATAATGTTTTCTAGCTCCATCCATTTTCCTGCAAAATTCAAGCTGTCGTTATTTTTTTCTGCTGTGTAGTACTTCATTGTGTAAATGTGCCACATTTTCCTCATCCATTCTTCGGTAGAGGGGCATTTAGGTTGTTTCCAGGTTCTGGCTATGACAAACAAAGCTGCTATGAACATAGTTGAGCACATGTCCTTGTGGCACGATTGAGCATCCTTTGGATATATACTCAAAAGTGGTATTCCTGGGTCTTGAGGAAGGTTGTTTCCTAATTTTCTGAGAAATCGCCACACTGACTTCCAAAGGGGTTGTATCAGCTTGCAATCCCACCAGCAATGCAGAAGTGTTCCCTTTTCCCCACAACCTCTCCAGCATAAGTTGTCATCAGTGTTTTTGATTTTGGCATGGCCTGAATTTTTAAGACACCCCAGAACTATCCTATGTCCGAAGAGCAAGGAGAAGCCTGCCAGGGTGCTGCCAAAGGAGGCAGGACTTGGGGTCAGTCACGGCAGCAGCAAGGGATAAATAAACTCCAACAAGTGCTAGTGCTAAACTAGAAGCCCAGAAAATTAGAGGGCTGGTGTGTTTGTGTGTGTGTATGGGGTCAGGCAGCAGTTAGCTTCAGTTTCCAATTATTGGGTGACATCTACCTTATTTTCTTAGTTTTTTTTTTTAAATCCATCTATCTATCTATCTATCTATCTTTGGGTTTGGTTTTTTGAGACAGGGTTTCTCTGTGAAACAGAGCCCTGGCTGTCCTGGAACTCACAGAGATCTACTTACCTTTGTCTCCTGATCCCAGTGTTTGAATTAAAGGTGTGTGTCATAATGCTCTGCTATTTAGTTAGTTAGTTAGTTTGTGTGTGTGTGTGTGTGTGTGTGTGTGTGTGTGTGCAGTACCTGAAGAGGCCAGAAGAGGGCATCAAATCTCCTGGAACTCAGGTTATAGGAACCAAACCCAGGTCCTCTGCAAGAGCAAACCTCTCCACGTCATTTTTTTGAGACAGGGTTTCTTATTGGGATGGAGCTCTTCAATTTGGCAAGGCTGGCTGGCCAACAAGCTCTAAGGGCCCCTCTGTCACACCTAGTTTATTTATTTTATTGTTTTCTGAGATAGTTTCTCTATGTAGCCCTGGCTGTCTTGGAACTCTCTATGTAGACCAGGCTGGCCTTGAACTCTCAGAGATTCACCTGCCTCTGCCTCCTTCAGATGATATGAAAGGTGTGCACTCTAAACCCGGCCTTTTATTTTTGTTTTTTGACAGGGTCTCTCTATGATCCTAACTGACCTTAAACTCTCAGAGCTCTGTCTGCCTTTTGAGTACAGGGCTTAAAGGCATGTGCTACCACACCTAACCTTTTTCTTTCTTTTTTTTTCTTTGGTTTTTCGAGACAGGGTTTCTCTATGATGTCCTGGCTGAACTCACTGTATAGACCAGGCTGGGCTCGAATTCACAGAGATTTACCTGCCTCTGCCTCTTGAGTGCTGGGATTAAAGGCATGCACCACCACTGTCCAGTTCACAATTAGCTTTTTAAACTGGGACCTGGATAGGGAACTTAGATTCTCATGTTTGTATGACAGACACTTGCTGGATTGACTTGCCTTCCCAGCTCTGTGGGTCCTATAATGTCTTTATTTATATTATTTTATATCTGTGACTGCTTTGCCTACATGTATGTGCAGCGCATGTATAAGGTACCTGTGGAGCCCAAAGATGACACCAGATCCCCTGGAACAGTGATTACAGATGGTCGCGAGCCACCAAGTGGGTTCTGCCAACCAAACCTGGGTCCTCTGGAAGAGAAATAAATACTCTTACCTACTAAGCCTTCTCTCCAGACCTGTTTTAAAAAAATGTTTTAAAGACTTATTTAATATTTTTATTTATATGTATGGTAGTTGCCTGCCTGCATGCATGTATACCTTTGTGTGTAGTGCCTATAGAAGCCTTAAGCTGTGGATCCCCTGGATCTGAAGATGTGAATGGTTATGAAGCCACCATGTAGGGACTGGGAACTGAATCCAAGTCCTATGCCAGAGCAGCAAGTACTCTAACCATTGAGACAGCTTCCTAACCCCCTGGGTTTGTTTATTAAAGAAGGTTTGTTTTATAACTTTTTACATCATTTCTCCATTTCTTTTCCTCCCTCCAGTCCTTCCCATGCCCCTCCATTCATGGCCTCTTCTTTCTATTTAAAAAAATATATAAATTTTATATTACAAATATGTGTATAATGTGATACACACACATTTATTTATTGGCTAGTTTTATGTCAACTTGACACAAGCTAGAGTCACTGGAGAGGAGGAAACCTCAACTGAGAAAATACCTCATAAGACTGGGGTATGGCAGGCCTGCAGGGTATTTTCTTAATTAATGATTGATGGGGGAGGGTCCAGCCCATCGTGCTTTAAGAAAGCAGGCTGAGCAGGCCAGTAAGCAGCACCCTTTCATGGTCCCTGTGTCAGTTCCTGTCTCCAGGTTCCTGCCCTGTTTGAGTTGCTGTCCTGACTTCCTTCAGTGATGGACTAGATGTGGAAGTGTGAAGCAATAAGCCCTTTCCTCCCCAGCTTGATTTTGGTCATGGTGTTTCATTGCAGCAATAGAAACCTTAACACATTCACACACACACACACACACACACACACACACACACACACACACACACATACACACACATCTCCTGCTGAGTCTCTTTAGTGTTGCTTGTAATATTTATGTTTCTAACCACTTGTTATTGGATAATCAGTCAGGAGGCTTATCCCTGGGGAAGACTAATTCTCCCCTTTCAGCAGTCGTGAATTGTGTGTAGCTCTTCGTCTGGGGGGCAGGGTCCTATGGGATTTCCCCCATCCATGTTGGCGTGTTACCTGCTGCTGTCATTGTTCAGGTCTTGTTTAAGAAACTACATTGTTGCAATTTCACATGCATCACTTCCCTGTCATAAGTAGAAGAGCAGTCTTGCAGTAGACTTCCTGGTCCTCTGGACTGTGTTCTCTGCCCTTACAGTCTTTCTGCCCCCTCTTCCGTGATGGTCCCTGAGTCTTTGGTGTGGGTATTAGTTGAGACTGGGACCCCCCAGTCAGTGGTTCTTGGCCTTTTGACTGGTTGTGGCTTCCTGTAATGGTCTCCATTGACTGGGCTGGGGCACAGTATCTGGGTGTTGTTTTAAGCACACAGCATTTGGGACAATTTGTCAGGCAACAGAAACGAACAGGAAAGGAGAGGTATAGCTTCACACAAGCCTTTCTAAGCAGCCTTCAGGCTCACTCTCCTGTGTGCCTGCTCACAGACTGCTGGCTGGCACATGGATGTCACCTGGAACCAAATCCCAGCCATGCCACAAGCTGCCATGCCACCTTAAGGAACCAGGCTTGTCCTCATTCTGGTTGCTCCTCTCTGAAGGAAATGATAGTGCTGAGAGCATGTCATTCTTTAAGGGTGTCCACTCTTGCTTCCTGGTATATGGCAGTCAGGACCTCAGCATACCTGGGACATAGAGCTGCCATCTGTTTCCTATATCCCTTGCACCTGACAAGTTGTCCCATGAGGCCACATCCTACTCAGGTGCCCCATGGTTCCCAAAGGTCCTCTGAAGACACATCAACGCCACCTCTACGTGTCTTCAACCCTCTTCACTCAAACCAGCTACTTGCCTGTGTTAAATTTCTGTCCTGTGACTTTCCAGGACCCAGGTCCTCCCAGCATGGCATCATGGTCTTTAGGGCTGGCTGCTTGCAGCTCTTTTCCAAGTGGCTCTGTCGAGAGCCTAGCACTGCACTTCGGGTGTCCCTTCCTTTGCTTGGGGATGTTGCTCTCTGCCCTATGGAACAGTTGCTTTCTGGAGGGTCTGTGTCCAACCTGTCCCCTCCCAGTCCACCCTCATTCCAGCCTCCAAGGAACGAAGAGGGACTTAACCCAGGAAGGCCCACTTTGGAAGGGAGGTCAACTGTGGGTGGAGAAGCCAGAGCAGAACAGTGTGTGTGTGTGTGTGTGTGTGTGTGTGTGTGTGTGTGTGTGTGTGTGTGTCCGCGTGCATGTGCGTGCACAGCCCAACACTAGAATGACTTCACCATCGTTCTTGCCAGTTTTGTTGCCAGTCTCTTTACCATGAAACTTTGACCTGCTGCCCACAGACCTCCTCAGAGATGCACTTAGAGGAAAATTAGAGGCCATGAGGACTCTACAGGGCTGGCAGACCGGTGAAGCTGTGTGAGGAGGGCACCCAGCGCTGATCAAGGCCAACAACTGTTTGTGGGTCGTTCAGCAGAAAGCCTCTTATTGGGGGGCAAATTTGTGGTTTTGGCCTACAATTTGCATGCAAAGAAGCAGGCACAGTTAATGCAACAACCTTGTAAACCTTATCCCCGCCAACCGCCATCGAAGCAGCCTGTGAACCCTCATTCCACTTCTCGGCAGCCCTCTTCTGCCAAACTTGGAATTTAACAAGAACATCCATGGGGCCTGTTTCCTAGGATCTGAGTTGAAAATGTACACTCCCCTTGAGTCTCCTTTTTCCTTTTTTTAAGAGGAGAATTCTTTTATGCGTGTGTGCATGTGTGTGTGTTAATCATGTGGTTGTGTGGGTATGTGCATGTGAGTGTAGTTTCCCATAGAGGCCAGAAGAGGGCATAGTATCCCCTGGAGCTGGAGATGCAAACAGGTGTGAGTCTTCCTACGTGGCATCTGGGAACTGAACTCGGGGCCTCTGTAACAGCAGCAGCATTCTTTACCACTGGGCATCTTTCCAGTCCAGAATCTCATTTTAAAAATTATATTCATGCATTTTGTGTATGTGTGTGGTCACATACATGCCACAGCACATGTGTGGAGGTCAGAGGAAAACCACTGGGAGTCAGTGCTTTCCTGCCGTGTGGATCCCAGGGATTGAACTCAGGTCTTCAGTTTTGGCAGCGAGGGCCTTTACCTGTGGAGCCATCTTGCTGACTCTTGAGTTTCATTTTTGTTGAGCCTCATTGTCTGCTGTTGCCTGAATCCTAGGACACCAAAGTTTTGATGTCTTACCCTGGGGTCTTAGAAACTTAAAGGGACTTTGCAAGAAGGGAAAGGAGAGTATGGAATATGGACGATTTGAAGAGCGAGACACCCTAGTTGGGGTGTTTGTCGCATGGCCAGGAGTGTCTTGGTGTCATCAAAAAACAAGGAGCGTTTGTGTCCTCTTGGACTTGCAGATTGGATAGGAAGTGCCATGCCTTGGAGGCTTGGTCCTTACCTAGTGGATGCAGTCACGCATCACTGATGGGGCCGGCATTACTGGCCTCATCTCTGGGCTTATGATCTGGTGGCTTTCCTAAGAGAGGGTGGAAACACCCAGAAGTGGGGCTCAGCTGGATGAAGTGGGGCTCACCTGGAGGAAGCGGGGCTCAGCTGGAGGAAACAGTTACTGGGAATGTGTTTTGGGGGACTACATCTTGTCTTAGGTGTCTCTCTCCTCCTTATCCTAAGAGACAGGGTGAGAAATGGGGATGGAAGGAGATGGGCCAGAGCAGGGTTCGGTATCTAAGATGTGAGTCTCCATCTTCTCAGTCCCATGGGCTTGTGAGCCTGGGACTGTCACACTGTCCTGTGATTTTTGGTAACGTGTTGGTGTCAACATAATCTTGGAGATTTCAGTTTTCTTTCTTAGGCTCAGTTCCTCCCTGTCCCCATGTCTAGTGTGGAGTCCCCTGCCTAAGAGAGGACTAGAAGTTTCCAAACAGACTGTGTCCTAGGACACTGAGGCCAACAGCCATCAGAGCACACCCATGTGAATGTCTCTCCAGTGCAGGTGCCTGGTCCCGACCCTGGTCTAGTGGAGTCAGCCAGCTGAGATGACTCAAAGGACAGAGAAGCAGACTCCAGTTCTCCCCATTTCTGGTCTGGTTTCCTTGAGCAGCAATTGTTTTCTGATCACATCTCTGGACCACATGAGAACAGAGCCCAGTGGGTTTTGCTAACAAATACGGATTTGCTAACAAATAACAGTTGGGGTCTCACTATGTGCTCAAGGCTGTCCTGGAAGTGGAGATCCTCCTGCTTCAGCTTCTTGACTGCTTGGGAGTACCTCGTGCACCAGCACATCTAAGGCCAATAGGTGGTGGGGGATGCTCATGGAGGTCAGAGGACACTTGCAGGGGTCGATTCTCTCCTTCTACCAGGTGGACTCCAGAGAAGGAACTCAGGTCGTCAGGCTTGGCTGCAGATCCCTTCACCCACCAAACCATCTCGCCAGTCCCCAAGATGCTTTTCTTATATACAGCCTGATGAGCAGGCATGGGCTCTGAGTGATGGATTCTGAAGTCACGTGAGTCGGGGAGGGACACTGTTGCATGCTTTTCATACTCACAGTGCAGTTACATGTCAAAGCTCTGAGAAGCCCTGTAGCCAAGAGCGCACCTGCTTGCCGTCGGGTTCCCCTCTGTGTGCCCTTCGTCACCCCCACAGCTTGCTCCAGAAACATTATTTGGACCTCAGTGCCCTGGGGACAAATGCTTAAAAGCAAAACAAAACAAAACAAACAACAACAAACAACAACAACAACAACAACAACAACAAAAAACGACGTACAAGAGAGTGTAGAATAGTCTGCCCTTTGCCCTCAATAAGGACAGTAGTGACGACAAAGACTGTTGGGATACTCCATAGAAATAAAACCAGTCTCTGCCGGGCACCACCAGCTGTGAGAGACCCATTCTCTCCTCATGTCCCACAACTGAGGGTTTCCTCTTTTCATCCCTTTGAGCTGTTTAGCAGTGCCTAAGGATGTTTGCTTTGTTTTTGAGACAGGGTCTCATGTAGCCCAGGCTGTTCTCAGATTTGCTGTGTGGCCCAAGATGGCATTGAATTCCTGACCCTCCTGTCGACTACAAGTGCTCACCACCAAAGCCTGGTGTATGCTGTGGGGCCTGGAGCCCAGGGTATTGTTCAGTCTCGTTTGCCAGTACTCCCCTGACCCGGCCCCTGAGGACGCCTGTTCTCTTATGAGTTTTATTCCTCTAATTCCCAGGAATACTCTGTTTTCCTAAAATAGTTTGGTAATCTGAGTTTTCTGACCTGTACATTATGTTATCTTTCTTTTTTTTAGAAAAGACCTACTTATTTTTATTTCATGTGTATTTGCCAGCTTGTCTGTGTACGTGCCGTGTGCATTAGGGCCCGCAGAGGCCAGAAAAGGGTATTGGATCTTCTGGAGTGGGATTATAGACAGTTACAGTGAACCATCATTGCAGGTGCTGAGTGCTGAACCTGGGACTTCTGCAGGAACAGCCAGTGCTCTTAGCCACTGAGTCATCCTCTAGTGCAAGAGCTTGCAGAGGTGGTAGCGAAGTTTCGAGCATGTGGCTCAGTGCTGTTTATTTATACAAATGACTCTTGTCCCCTGTCCGTCCCTCCATGCACTTTTTATGGAACATAGGATTATGGAAGAATTTAAAATAGTTTTTTGCATGTTCAAACCCATTTGTTCTCTTGATCCCATTTGTGTATTTGGCATTCACTTCTACACAAATGGGAAAGAGCAGTTCAGCTTTCTCAAGGTTAGCTTGGGCTATGTGAGAGCCTGCCACAAAGAAACAGAAAGGAGGAGATATAAAAATTACATGTGTCCCAGGATCCTTTATTAGAGACCAAGCTTGCTGAAAATTAGTCCAGCCTTTTCAAAGGATCAGTCAAAGGCAGAAGGCTGAGCCCCTTCCTGACTGCGCACTAAGGAAGACTTCACAGAGGGTCAGTGAAACGGTTCAGTGGATAAATGTGCTTCGCAGAAGTTGATTCCTGGAATTCATGTGGTGGAGGAGAGGACTGACTCCTAAGCATTTCTTCAGAGCACTGCACATGCACCATGACATCACACACACACGCACGCACATACAGAATATAACTATTTTTGTTGCTATTATTATTTTACTTTTTGAGACAAGGTCTTACTATGTAGCCTTGTCTGGCCTGGAGCTTGGCCAAAGAGACCCATCTATCTTTGCCTCCCAAGTGCTGGAATTAAAGGTGTGAACGACCACACCTCGCTAGAATATTAACTATTATTTTTTATAATTTATTTTTATTTTATGTGCACTAGGGTTTTGCCTGCATGTATGTCTCTCTGAGGGTATTGGATCCCCTGGAACTGGAGTTACAGACAGTTGGGATCTGCCATGTGTATGCTGGGAATTGAACTCAGATCCTTTGAAAGAGCAGCCAGTGCTCTTAACCACTAAGCCATCTCTCCAGCTCTAGAATAATTATTTATAAAGAAAGACCACTCTAAATGCTGGGGAGATGGTTCAGTGAGTTAAAGAGCTTGCTGTGCAGGCATGAGGACCTGAGTCCAGATCTCCAGCACCTGTGAAAAAGGGGAACACGATAATGCACATACCTGTAACCCCAGCACTGGGGAGGCTGAGACAGGTGGATCAGTGGGAGCTCCCTGGCTCCCTGGGAGCAACAGGTTCAGTGAGAGTCTGTCTTAAAGAATAAGGTGGAAAGTAATGGGAAACAGCTAACACTGACCTCTGGCTATCATGTGCATCTATCTGTATGGGTGAGTGCATGTGTATGTGTACACATACATACATATACACATCTGAACACACATGTGCATGTAAACACACACATGATCATGCCTGCATACACATGGACACACATTAAGGAAACGCCCTTTTGATTTGGAGCAATCTTCCCAACTGTGTGTGTGGTGAGCCAGCTTTCCCTAATGGCACTGCTGAGGATAAGAACATTGTGTAGTAACAGTCCAGAGTCAAGAAACATTGCTGAGGACCTTATCCAGGTGTGTCCTATGTCAGTGTCCCATATTGTGATGATTAGTTTTAGTTGTCAATTTGATACAACCTGGAATCACCTGTGAAGAAGAGTCTCAAAAAGGGATTATCTACACTGGGTTGGCCAGTGGGTATGTCTAGGGGAGGGTGGATTGTCTGGATTAAGTTAATTGATGTGGGAAGACCCTGCCCATTATGGGTGGCACCATCCCCTATGCAGGGCTCCGGGACTGTGAAAGAGAGGAGAACTAGACCTGAGTACCCAAAGCAAGCTAATATGTCTGCATTCGTTTTGTTAAGCTCTCTACTGGGGATATGATGTGACTAGCTGTTTGCAGTTCCTGTCTTGATTTCCCCACAATGACAGACTATAACCTGGAATTGTAAGCTGCTTTTGATCAAGGTAGAATGCTCAGGAATTCAAGGGACCTTGCCTGTGGCCTCAGAGTCAACTGCTGTGGATAGGACAGTTCAGATAAGGCCTGCAGTGTTTGCCGTGGAGAGGCAGACGTCTGATGAGGTTCTGGAATGTTCTGTGCTTGTGGTCTCTTTTCATCTGTGGATCTGAAAACATCACATAATTATACTTTGCAGAGGCCCCCTGTAGTGGGTCTAATCAGATCCAGGTCGAGCCTGTTTGAGGTCCATTAAAACGAACAACTAGCATGGGGCTCGGATTCTAGCTCTGCTGTAATCAACTCCAGCTGACTCAGTCTCTCTATAATTTTTTTGCATTTATTTATTCGCGTGTGCATGCAGCTCTGTTGTTCATGTGGCGGTCGGAAGACAACTTGTGAGAACCGGTTCTCTTCCCCCACATGAGTTCCTGGGATTGAGTTCAGTACATCAGGCTTGGCAGCAAGTGCTCTTTCCCCACTGAGCCATCTTCCTGGTCCTGACCTGGACTGTTTTGATAACTTTGGGTCAGAGAGAGATATAAGCATTTCAACAAACTTATGTGGAAACCCTGTCATGTAGGGAATCCTTGGGTGACCCTGGACCACTGAGGTATCATGGCCTTTTATTAGCACCAACTAGCCAGTGCATTTGTGTGTATGTGAGGTGTTTGTGTGGTATATGCACTCATGTGTGCGTGTCTTCTTCTCTGCAATAAAGGCAGAGGCCAGAGGAAGCCACCAGGTTCCCTTCTCTATCACTATCCACCTTGTTCTTTTGAGAAAGCCTCTCTCACTGAACTTAGAGCTAGGCTGGCAGTCAGCAAGCCCCAGCCATCTTCTTTCCTCTGCCCTCAACACATCTGGTTTTCACTCACAAGGCCACACCTGGCTTTTTAGGTGAGAGTTAGAGATTTTGGACTTGGGTCTTCATGTTTGTGTGGTAAGCACTCATGTCCCCTGAAACATCTCCCCAGCCCCCGAGATGTTTTTGACGCCGCTTTATGAGAAGACATTGTATGGAAATGTTGAAAAGTATGTGGTTGATCTCACAAAGTGCAAAATGCTCCCTTCCCGTGGCCAACAATCCACATAAGCCAGAGAGGAAAAGAGCGGCCGGTGAGCTGTAATTTCCCAGAGGTCCATAACTTGTCTTTCATCTTCTGTTCATCAGGAGACTTTAATCAGGGGGCGTATTCCAAGGCAGTCATCCTGGGAGGAGGGGGCTCCTATTGTGTATGCACAGAACACTTCTGATGTCTCCGAAGGGACTCCTAAGTCCTAGGAGGGAGAAGCCTACACAAAAATCCCTTTGTTCTTGCAACCTGGCTGCAGGGAATCGCAGGATGGGTCCCTCACTTCCGATACAGCTTGTGATAGTCTCTGTCCCCACAGGTTGCACAGAATAGTCCTGGTCTGCAGGGAAGGGTGGAAGCAGGCGAGCCAGGCACATTAGCTGTCTGCTGCAGATACCAACATAGAACTTTCTGGCCCTATGAACCCACCCTCAGACAAGCACCTAGGGATTTGTTTGTCTAAGAGGGGTACAGAAGCCATAGGAAACCCTTGATAAAGCCACACCCCTGTTCCAATGGTCCTTCGAGGGTGAGGGTGAAGGATCCCACAACGCCCTACCCCTCACATTCTTTTCCTTGGCTAATTCACAAAAATATCAATTTCATTGAACAAGAAGAAAAACAGCATCGTGGGTGATATCGGCCCATTGTGACATTCACACTATGTTAAACAGTCTCAGCTTGGTGGCAGGGGTCACAGATAAAGGGATAGCTCCAGCAGGCAGCTGTGCCTCTGAGGAGTCAAATGGAAGCTGCTCAAGGGGGCCAGGAGCCAGGGAGGCGAGGGAGACCTCACAGCTTGAGTTCCTCTGTAGCCTTTTTGGAGAGAGTTCTGTCAATGTTTCTGAGGATGTGGGGAGAGAAATTTAAGTTCTTGGGCTCTGTCCTCAGAGCCATTTAAGTGGGGTCAGTGTTGGAGCCCGGGGAGACCCTGCCATTTAGGATGTCATCTAGAATGTCATCTGAGCTGCCAACAAACACCCGAGAGAAGGCTGCCTGCCTACTCAGGACACTGTCCTGCTCAGCTCCGGGACTGACAGTTGACCTGATCTGGTGTGAAATGCAGTGATGGATAAATTACAGTGAGGCTCTGTTGGGAGCTCAGTGCAGCCAAAACCGAACAGGAAACAAGTAGGGAAGATGTGGATCTGTGGGAATGGTAGAAGGCTGTTCCCGAAAAGTCTATAAGGAAAGGTAGAACTGTGATTTATCCTGCCTCGGAGTGGCTGGGAAGCCCTGTTTCGTAGGTGCCAGTCCACTGGACCATAGAGGAGACACACATTTTCCTTGGTGGAGGGGTGTGTCAATTTTCTTGAGATGCCATGATGGGGGCTTCAACAACAGGCGCCATCAATTCATGTCCCAGAGGCTAGAGGCCTGATGTGGAGGTGTCATGGGGCTAGTTCCTCTGGAAGCTTCTCTCCTTGGCTTGCAGATGCCATCTTCTCCTTACATCCTCATGAAGTCATCTGTGTATGCGTTTGTATTCTCATCTCTTCCCACAGAGGAGATCACCATGGCAGCATAGCCAGGGATAGCTGAAAGAATAGGCTCTTCGGTGTTTCAGGATGCAGAGCCTAAGACAAGGGTTTGGGTCCTCTATGTGATTTATCGAGGGCTTGGAAATGTAACTTGGTGCTTGAATACCTGTGCCAGGGCCTGGGTTCAATCTCTAGTATCCACCTAGGAAGGAAGTGAAAGCAGCCGAGGCAGCGTTGGTGGGGGCGGGCTTCTGGAAGGCCATGAGGTATCTTAGTCAGAGAGAGTCTGGAGTGTGACTTAGACTACATAATCGGTACCACTGTGGAACCTTTCTTTCTCTAGGTCAGGCTGTCACCCTATGACTCTCCTAACTTGGAGTCCCCGTGTGTTGTTCTGGGTCAGGTGACTACTGTGGAGTTGGTGGCAATTCAAGAGGGTGACTGCCAACAGGAAAGGCTGGGGTTCACAGAGAATGTGGAAAGAGTGCTGGGTGGAGCTTGGGGCCTGCAATGGCCAAGTAAGTGGTGCTGGGAAGAGAGCTGTCTACAGAACCTCAGACACGGAGTCAGGGCTCCGCATGCGCTGAAGGTTTGATTGCTCTGACCCAGACACCTTTGCTTCTGGACCTTCTCTGGGCTGCACAGGGGCAGGGAAACCACTCTGGGCTGCACAGGGGCAGGGAAACCACTCTGGGCTCATTGACAAGGAAAGCAGGTCCTTGCCTGCAGCGCTTCAGCTGCCATCCTTGAAGCTGAGCAGGAGACACGCGAATCTGTGGTCTTTCCCCTGGGTTCTTGCTCCAGGGGGGCTCACAGGTGGTGGGGAGTCAGTGACAGGGATAACAGGGGCCCTCTCCAGGTCTCAGGAACGGTGTCTCAAGAGCTTCTTAGTCTCCTGTAGTAGAGGCGACTCTCGCCTGATGGATATGTCAGAGTGAACTGAATCCATACACAGATCTGTGGCCACCCAGTGGAAGAGAGGGCAGGCTGAGTGGTGAGCAACAGCCACCAAGTGGACATCCACAGTCCTAGGGTGGACAGTGAATACCAAGCATGGGCCTCTGGGAGAAGGGCAGCCCAGTCCCTGGACTGGAGAGTTTAGGGTAGGGGTGGGGTATACCAGCCAGGAGGGCCCTGTACCAGATAGGGACAGATGCAGGGAGAATCTGGAGCCCAGGTCCACTTTGATTTGTTAATTCGGCATCTCAGCCCCAGGTTCGAAACCTAATGACATCGAATCCACAATCAGGAAGCAGAGAGAGGAACGCTGGTGCTCAGATCACTCTCTCCCTTTTATTCAGTCCAGGACCCCAGCTCACGGAATGGTGCCCCCCACATTCAGGGTGGATCTTCCTTCCGCATGAACCCAATCTAGAAACTTCCTCATGGTCTCTTCAGCGATTCTGGATCCTGTCAGATAGACCTCCACGTTAACCACCACACACACACCAGATTTCAGAGACCCTGAATGTGCTGCCATGTACTGAGCAGGAAGAGGGGCGCCTTCATTCAAGCCACTGTGCTCCAAGGGAGCTACCAATGCAGGCTTTGGAGCCGCTACAATTCTTTGTGCCCCAGGCACTGACCTTGGCTTCAGGCGTGTTGGCAGATGACCCCTTAGCCCACAGTTCCACTGAGTCCATCCTAGGCTTGGGGTGGAGGAATGGGTGAGGGTGGAGACTTAACTCAAATCCTGTCCTATTTTGATTCTGCATAGGTGGTAGAGGGTCCCAGCACCCTCATTCCTGTCCTCGGGGCAGTATGGAGATGGTTTTATCTTGTCTCTTCTTCATATTTTATTTCAAGGGCAGAGTAGCATGCCAAGAAACAGGGTGAGATCTTTTCAAGGGGTGGACCACCGCATGATAGCAAGATGCTACTTAGAAATTAAGTAGTAAAGCTGGGTGTGGCAGCTCAGTGTTTACAATCCTCCTGCCGAGATAGGAGGACTGCTATGATTTGATAGCCAGAGTGGCTCACTAAGTGAAACCTTGTCTCAAAGAGCCAAAATAGAGGCCTGGTAGGATGGCTTACCAGTTAAGAGCATATATTACTCTTACAGAGGACCTGAGTTTGGTTCTCAGCACCCACATGAGGCAGCCCACAACTATCTGTAACTCCAGCTCCAGGGGATCTGATGCCCCTGGTCTCTGTAGGTACCTGCACATGGTGGAAGGAGAAAACCAACTCTTATGGGTTGTCCTCTCCCTGCCACAGGCTTGCTGTTACATGCTCATCCACACTTTATATAAATTAAATGCAATAAAATTTGATTTAAAAAAAAAACCCCAAATGCCAAAAAAAAAAAAGAAACACATGGGCCCATTGAACGGCAAGCATTAGGGTTCTCTCGTTTTATAAAAGTGCAGTTTGCTTTCTAAGCTGAAGGGCAGGAAGGCAGGGCGAGGTAGAGACTGCTATTTAACGCGAGCACCTGCGTGTCGGCAGTCTAGGAGAGATAAGGCGAAGGATTCAGATGCACACTGCTTACTTTTTTGCATCAAAGCTAAGCGAACAGTGAGAATGTCTCTCTGTAGAACTGATGCCTCCCCACCCACAGCCAACCCCTGGGAAACATGGATGCCCTGAACTCTTAAATAACTCTGGGAACAGCAGGCTGATTGTGCGGCAGGGCCCCTAGCTTCCCCAGGTAGCCGTGACTTCCTGTGCCCAAGTGGTGACTTGAGATTCCACCCTGAGATCCTGCAACCAGGAAATATCAGCTTACAGACCTGCAGTACCTTAAGGTAATCGTGAGAACTACATTAAAGTTCACGTCTTAATTAAGCCCAACACCAGCCTAGGAATCGCAGGCATCCGAGGGCTTAGCAGTCTTGAGGGATCTGGTTTCCCAGGGGCCAGGAGTGGGGGCTGCTGGGAACTCAGAAAGAGGTATCCATTGCAGCCAAGGGCACCGGGCTCACACTGCCCAAATCACTACTGCAAAGGCAGAATGCATTGTGCATGTGGCTGTCCTCTGCTTCTCTAGCTATGGTCCCGCTCTCTGCCTTTCTATGCTACCTGTCCCCTTGCTCCAGCCAGGGTGTGTGGATTGCAGCTTCCACCCAGCATGGTCCTCCCTCCTCAGCCCTCATTTGAGGGTGGGTGTTGATGCTCAGTCAGGACCTTACCCAGTGCTGCCAAAGGACTCGGGTGAGGGGTGGAAACAGCCCACCTCCTTCCCCATCTCCCAATTGCTAGGATCAAATGTATGAGCTAGATAGAGACTTTACTCTTCGTCATTTTATTTTATTTGACATTTATTTACTCTCGGTGAAGGACATGGACATGCCAGGGCATGGGTGGAGGTCAGGAACAGCTTATGAGAACGGGTTCTCTCTTTCCACCATGTGGGTCTTGGGGATTGAACTCAGGTCATCCACCAGCTTTCCCTTGAACATAAATGATGGTTTTTGAGGCAGGGTTCCTTAGAGCCCAGGCTGCATTTCTCCAACTCCCTAAGCAGCTGAGGATGACCTTGAACTTCTGATCATCCTGTCTTTACCTCCAGAGTGCTGGGATCACAAGTGTGCACCACCACATTGTGTCTTTTTGAACTTGGGGATCCAACAAGATTCAGTCATATGTGTTCATGAGTGTGTGCCTGATGGCCTTACATGTTCCTAATCACCTCACATTTGTGGCATCCATACACAGCAGATATGTTCAGTTTCTGCCGTTAAATTCTTTATCGTGGAGATGACCTTCAGGGCACGCTTACCATATCCATACAAGGCAGGGGCTACAGTTGTTTACAGTAGATGTTCCCTCCCTTTGGATGCTCTGTTTGAGTCTGTTCCAGTCACTGTGGTTAATACCTCAGCATCACGTGTCCTGAGTCCCAAATCAAGATGCCACCTGCCAGACTCCTGCAGATGCTTCTGCTCACAGATGGCATCGTCTCCCTGTCCTCACATGACTGTGCTCTGTGTGATTGTGTCCTGAGCCACTGTCAGATTGACTCTTGGCCTTCCTAGTGAACTCATCTCTCATAATCTATTGAGAGACTGCCATCTCCAGAGACAGTTGCAGGCTAGGTTTGTGGGGGTCAGGACCTCAGCAAATGGGTTTGGAGGACAGAGTCCGACCCTCATGCGACCTTTGTGGGTGTCAATGAATGGGTTCCCTCAGATCACCCTGTCAGCCAGCCTAGCTTTAACATCCCAAAAGCCTTTCACCATTATAGGGCAATTCTATCATTTAACCCAAAACATCCTGTGGCAGGAGAGAAGTCTGATTTTTCTGTATAAGGAGGTGTTGGAAGGTAAAGCAGGGGAACACACCCTTCACAGGAGCAAGGAGGGGCAGAGGACAGCAGGGTGGTGTCTTCCTCATTGTTTCCTGAGATGTTCACAATGGTGCCATGTATTAGCTCAGGCTGCTGGAACAAAACACCTTAGGTTAGGCAGTAAGAACAGAAATGTATTGTGGCACTTTTTTTTTTAAATTGGTGGCAGGAAGTCTTGAATAGAATCCCAGTGGGGTTGGTGGCAGGTGAAGGTACTCTGATTGGCAGGTGGCACCTCTTTCAGGTGGTGGGGATAGGAGATGGGAGAGGGTGTATGGGAAAAGGGAGACTTCTGAGGTCTCTTGATAGAAAGACACAGGTCAGGACAAGGCTCTGACCTATGTTTGCCTTCTGCAGCTATAATAAAATACCTAAGAGAATTAACTTATAAAGGGAAGAAGTTTCTTTTGGCACACCCTCCTGGTGACTCAGTAGGTTAGCCCCTTGCTTTGGGCCTATGGCAAGGCAGAGCACTGGGGAAGAACCAGCTGAGTAGCAGCCTCAGGTATACCATGAACCAAGAAGCAAGGAGACGGGGCTGAGGTCCCATAATTCCTCAGTTATCTAAAGAGCTCCCACAAGGACCCATGTCCTAAAGGTTCCTCCAGCACCCAGGCACTCCACTGTGGTATGAAATTCTCCTGGGGAGATGCATCCACTCACCCCGACAGAGGGATGAGTGACGATTCCATCCAAGTGCAGCTTGTGGAACCAACGAGTGTTGTCCCCACTCCCAGGGTCGAGGACCCCAAAGAGCTGCATCACCACAAAGTCCCACCCCAGTTGGTGACCTCAAAGAGGCTGCATCACCTGAGACTGTGGAACCTCGTGCGGCTCGGGGGGAAGCTCTGGAGCAGGTGGCTGGAGTCTTGCGAGAAGGTCCCTGACCCTTCCCATCATCCTTCCGTGAGGGGGCATCAACAGGCTGGACCTTGAGGGTCTCCTGCCCTCCCAGCTGCTCTGATGAAGATTGTCACCGCTGTCACACTATGGGGACAGATATGCTTCAGTCGTCCTGCGGACTGAGCCTTTAAAGTTTGGGGAATGGGCAACACCCAAGCTTCAGTTTGCCCTGTGCTTGGGCTCCCCTTCTTGTCCCTGTGGCAAAACACTTGATCCCTGCAACTCAAGGGAGGGGGTTTATTTTCGCTCATGGCTTCAGAGGGTTCATCACACTGTGGTGTCAGGAAACATGTGCGTGGTGATGGGCACGTGTGGTAGAACTTTCTCCAGAGCAGCCAGGCCCAGGAAGACGTGACTGGAAGAAAGCTGCCCCATAACCCTCAGAGGCCAGCCTTCCTCTACCAGCCACACTCCCCAGAGAGGTTCCACAAGCTGCCCAAACAGTGCCATCAAGACCAAGTGTTCAAACACGCACGCTTTCAGATTGCATCCATAAGGCCCCACGAACACGGCTGACTTCACCCACCTCCTTAAAGACCTCGTCTCCAGCCCTAGCCACACAGAGGCAAGGTGTCCACAGTACATGCTTTGCAGGACCACAGACAGTCTGTCAGTCTGTCTTTACTTCTCTCGTTCCTCCTGCTCCTTAACAGCTGTGTCTTTACACTGTGAAAAATGTGACATTGACAGGCAAGGGAGACAGCGCAGTGGGTAAAGTGCTTACGGAGTGCAGGGAGCCATAGGCATAAACGCCATTACAAGATGGTGCTTGCATCCTCGCAGTTTGGAGGTAAACAATTCCATATTTGGCAATGCTTCCGGACTGAGCGTCCAGGCGCTTCCCGCATGCGCAATAACCTAGGTGTCCCTAACCAATCCCGAGGACTCTGGTGCCAGCGGGCACATAGCAGCCAATCAAGGTGTGAGTCGCGTCACATCTCCCTATATAAGCAGCCGCCATTCAGAACTTGCTCTCTCTCGCCTCCCGCTCTCCCTTCAACCAAGAGACTCTCCAATAAAGCTTGATCCGAGAAGAATCCTTGAGTGGTGGCTGTTCTTCCTCGCTGGTGGGGAGTTCGCCGCAACGGAGCAAGCTGGAAGACCTGAGTTCAAGTCCCAGGACCCACATTAAAAAAAGCTGTGTGGTGGTGGTGGAGGTGGTGGGGTACATGCCTGTGATCAGAACTGGAGAGATGGAGACAGGGGAATTCCAGGAGCTCACTGATCTAGCCAAACCCATGAGCTCCAGGTTCACTCAGAGAAACTGTTGAGAAATAAGGCAGAGAATTATCCAGGAAGTCACCTGATGGCAACCTCTGGCCTCCACAGGCACATGCACACAGGTACACGTGTGCATGCACAGAATAAAAAAAATGGACCCTTGTGCTCTTTTTACCCTTATTCCTAGTATTTTATCGTATTTGGAAATGAATTGTCAGGGTGCTTTTTCCAGTCTAGCATCTGACAGTGCACGTGTGCATGCACACACCTGTGCACAGGTGTGAAAACTGTCGGTTGTAATGCAGGCTCCTCAGTTGGTTTATCTTGCTGTTTTTAGTAGATTTCCCACAGGCTGCTAGGGTTGCCTGTCACATGTAGGCAATGGTTTCATACCCACCTCTCATCTTTCTCCCAACCTTTTATTTTATTTATTTATTTTTAGATAAATCTCCCTATGTCACCCTGTCTAGCCTGAAACTCGCTCTGTAGATCAGGCTGGCCTCAAACTCACAGAGGTCCACCAGCCTCTGCCTCTCAAGTGCTGGCCTTACAGGCGTGTGCCACCACCGCAGGCCCTTGGGTGAGCCACACACGCAGAGGTCTGCAGACAGCTTGCTGGAGTCAGTTCTTCCTCTTTGCCATGTGATCCCAGAGATTGTACTCAGGTCGTCAGACTTAGTGGCAGAAGCCTTTGCCCTCTGAGCCATCTCACCAGCCCTAATGTTTTAAGTTTTTAAATTGTGTGTCTGGGTTGGGGGGCTTGTGCATGTGAGCTCAGTGCCTCAGTGGCCAGAAGAGTGCACCAGATCCCCTAGGACTGGAGTTACAGGCAGATGAAAGCCGCCATGTGGGTGCTGGCAACTGAACCTGGATCCTCCGTAAGAACAGTCAGTGCCCTTACAGGCCGAGGCTTCTCTTCAGCTTCCTCCCTCCGCACCCACCCAGATTTTATTTTATTGTTCCGTCTTGTCTGATTGCACTTGCTACCAACATGAACCTAAGTGGCAGATTGACAAGGCTTTGTTGCTGGTTCAGTGGTGACGCCTTTGAGACTCTGTTCACACACTAAGTACAAGGCTGTGTGGCTACCTCAAAGGCACCTCTCTCCCTTCATTGGACTGTCAGGGAATCCGTGTAATCCCATCTGCATTACAGACATTCTGACGTAACTTCCATCCCTAGATCAAACCCTTTGAAGGAGTCAGTCACATGTCCCTGGGTTGCTCTGAAGCGTTCTTAGTTTTCCTGGGCTTCTGAATTCAGTCAGATCGTATTTTATTTGAATTTCTTTCTTGAGAGTCATAAAAGATATTTATCCTGGGCTGTAGAGGTGGCTCAGCAGTGAAGAGCACTTGCCACTCTTCTAAAGGATGGAAGTTTGGTTCCCAGCACCCAATCCTGGCAGCTCATCTTTGCCTGTAATGCCAGCTCCTGGGGATCCTACACCTCAGGTCTTGGAGGGCACCTATGCTCACGTGCACACACCACCCCCCCCAGACGTGGAAACATTTAAAGAATGTTTCTCTAAAGCTTTCATTAAGTTTTGGGGTTAATGTCACACTTATTTTATAAACTAACTTTCTTTCCTTCTTGCTTTTGCCAGGACAGGCGCGATGGTTCGGCTGGTGCCACCAAGCTTAACCCCCTGTGTTCTGTCCCTGCAGCCCACACGGTGGTGGAGGGAGAGAACCCTCCACACACCATAGCACGCGTGCCAAACTCCCCTCTGAAAAGATAACAGAAAGACGCTTTTGATTCGTCTGTGCCTAAGAGAGCTTTGAACCTGAAATGGGAAATGCTCAGAGCAGTTTCTGTGGATTCCTCCAGGCTTGGCTCTCTTTGGAGGGCGAGGAAGGTGTTTCTAAACTCTCTGATATGTAGTTCAATCTTTGAACTCTATTTAGCCGAGGCTGGGTTTGAACTCCTGATCCTCCTTCCTCCACCTACCACGCACTGGGACTGCAGGTGTGTGGCACCACACCCAGCTTTAAACTTGGCTGTTAAAGAGAATGCCGGGATAAATCCCTCTCTGTCTACCTTTACACCCGTGTGATGAGTTTATCTCTCTTGGAGCAATTGTTATCACAGAGTGCCTGTGGTTAAGACTCAGATCAGCACCACCTGGTCCCCACCCCTCTGACTGAGCCCATAGCGTTTGCTAGCCATCAGTGACCCCATGGATTGTCAGCCTTTGATGTCTTTGCCAATCTGATAGACAAATCAAAACTAAAAGCAAAACCCCTTAGAACACTTCATTTTGTGTTTCCTCAATCAGTACTGAGGTTGGGTTCTCTCTCTCTCTCTCTCTCTCTCTCTCTCTCTCTCTCTCTCTCTATATATATATATATATATATATATATATACATATATACATATATATGTATATATAGTTTTTGCAATAAACTTTCCCACCTTTTGTCATTGCTTTTCAGGAGCTCTTTATATATTACAGCTCCTTAAACATACCACTGATCAGCCACAAATCTTCCCGGCATGTTACAAAAATTGCTTTTTTATTTGACAGTACCCAAGTTCACTGTACTGGGCAGAGGCCAAAGTGAGGGTGATTCAGCCTTGGGTCATGCAGAGAACCTGAACATGCCCATTGAATATATCCAGAGCTAACTTGAGAATTTGACTCAGCTCTTCTGTGTCCAGTTTCAACAAGCTCTTCACAGGAAATGAGGGGGAATAAAGAAGCCAAGAGTGTGAGAACTCCCATCAGATGGAAATTTACTAGAGACACATGGAACCCTGCAGGTCAAAATTCGTTTCCTGAACAGGGGCCAGGGAAGCCAGGGTCTCACCCGGGTTGGTCGAGTCTCTCCATGGTTGGTCACTCCAAGACAGGAAGGAGCTGCTTGTACAGTTTAAGTATCAGGGTCTCTTAGATCTTCCTATCAAGCTCAAGTTTCGCTGCTTTGAGGGTCCTGGGAGGAAACTGCCACCATGTCTTCTGGAGATCAAGCCTTTTCATGAGGCTCCTGTTGATTCCTACCCCTGGGTGAGGCCAGGGCTCGGAGGGCCTTGTGGCAGCTCAGCCCAATAGCCACAGGAAGGGGCAAGGCGGGTCCTCTACCATGGAATCACCCATGCATAGTCTGATGGAGTCTTGCAGGCAGCTTTTAAAACAGAGCAAACTGGCGAGCCAAGGGTTTCAGGCCCATCTTTCTGGAGGCTAGTGTCTCACCCCAGCTCCGACACCAGCCAAGGTCTCAGCAAAACAGAGCCTGAAGGTGTCTCAGGCGATGAGGGGAACGGGCAGGCTCTGCCTCTGAGTACTGCCGGTCTTCTCTGGGAAGTGTAGGGGCCATTAAAGTGGATCCTCCTTCTGTCCTGGGCTGAAGCCTGCTGGGAAGTGCTCTTCTGGGGCTGGAGAAGAACTAGATGGGGCCAAGTTGTAGAGACAAGCTGTGTCAGGAAGTCACAGGAGGGGAGTCTGGGAATTTTGAACCCCAAGCCCTGGTGCATACCATAGGGCCACTGCCTCGCCATGGTGGCCAGTGTGTGCTCCAAAGACCTGAAATAATTGTTTAGGGATCCATGAGGGTCAGTTACTGAGGGTGCAGAGGGCACATGGTCCAGCCTGCTGGGGGGCAGAGAAGTTGTTCTGGACCCCAGTGGGAAGCAGCAGGGTGTCCTAAGAGGATTGGAGTCCATGCTCCATGACATCCAGACTGGGTAGAGGGCTGCTGTCCAGGATGGGAGCCAAGGAACTCTCTATAGTGGGGAAGACTCTTTAGGCTGGTGAGGGGGCTCAGCATCCCTCAGCAAGAAAGCTCTTTGAACCTCAGCAGAGAGTGAGATTTGGAAAGTTCATAGTGATGGGCAGCAGGGATGCTGAGAACTCCCCTGACTCTTTCCCCAACCCCCACCCAGGTCATGCGCCAGGCTCCTCTCCTATAAGCCAGACTTATGTCGATCTACTCCTTGTGTTAAATGTGCTGGTTGGGCATCAGTGAAGATTGGTGGCAGTGTATGTCATATGAGTGGGTGATTGAGTGCCCACCCAGAGATGACAAGTGGTCACCGTGACTGGCACTATTCTTCTCCACCTCAGAGAAACACAGAACCCTGTTCCCACTCCATTCCGGAACCTCTCTCTCTCTCTCTCTCTCTCTCTCTCTCTCTCTCTCTCTCTCTCTCTCTCTCTCTCTGTGTGTGTAATCAAATCCAGTACCTGGAAAATGCCCATCTTTCCAATGGTATTGAACTGCAAGTTTGTGTACGTTATCTTATATGTATATTATGAGACAGGATCTCATATGCCCTGGGCTGGTCTCGGATTTTCTATGTATCCAAGGATGACTTTGAACTTCTGAGTCTTCTTGTTCCACCTTCCCTGTGCAGGTATTCACTGTTGTGTCTGCACAGGATTGACCTAACCAGGGTGGTGAAGGAATGGAGAGAGAACAAACCCAGGGATGCAGAAAAGCTGGGACCCATGGTCTGCAGGGGGAGAACTTGGAACACCTGGAGGATCAGCACATTTATTCTAGTCAGTTGAACAAGGAGGTGGGATTATTATATGTGTAATAAACAAAGGGGCAGGATTATTATATACAGTTGAACTAGGAGGTGGGATTATTACACATAGATAAACAAAGGGGCAGGATTATTATATACAGTTGATAAGGAGGTGGGATTATTATGTATAGATAAACGAAGGGGTAGGATTATTATATACAGCTGAACCAGGAGGCAGTTTTAGCTAATCTCGGTAGGAATAGCCTTCAGGCCATAAGCTTGGGGGCAGAGAGAAAACTGTAGTGGGCACTGTCAACATTTACAGTTGGACTACAGGAAGGCTTTGCTGTTTTCCTGAGTCTCTCCATGGAAGACCTTGCCATATGCACAGGGCTGAGCACTGGGATTTTCTCACATGCCATGCCCATGTCAAAAACACACTTTCACCTAGGACTTCAGTCCCCTACATTGCCCCACCATGCCTGGTTTGTGCTGAGTGCTGAACCCAGGGCCTCATGAGCTCTGGCTAAGAACTAACTGAGCTACACTCCCAAGCTTGCTATCGTCATTCTCATTGTGATGGCTGTTCTTGATTGCCAATTTGACTACGATGGGAATTAACTAGAACCCGAAACTGGAGGGCACATTTGTGAGGTATTTCTGCTTAATTTGAAGTGGGAAGGTCTACTTTTAATCTCAATTTTTGAGGTAGGAACACACACCTTTAATTCAGACCCTTAATCCACCCCTAATATCGGCCATGCCTTCTACTAGAAGCCTATATAAAGACATGGAAGAAGGAAGATTTTGCTCTTTGCCTGCTTGTTCTTGACTTTCTAGCAAGTCCATTCCTTCACTGGCATTAGAGTCTACTTCTTTGGATTCTAACATATACTGAAGGCCAGCTGAGACATCCAGCTGGATTAGCTGGACCACTGCTTGTAAGTCATTCTAGATTATATAAATGGAAAGAGAGAGAGAGAGATTGAGATTTATTCTAAAAGTTCTGTTACAGTCATCGTCACCACTACCACCAACACTGGGGTGCTGGCGATTGAACCCATGACTTTCTTTGAGCAAGTAAACTATCCCAGTTATGAGTCTTATTCTCAAGACTACAAATAATGCCCTGATGATGGGGCATTTGCTGGTTGGGTCACCCTGATATGCTGAAAAGCAGAAAATGAGACTTTTCTCTGTGAGGCTTCTCCTCCCACAGTATCCATAGGAGCTACACTCTCGGTCACCACCACCACCAGAGACCCAAATGCCCAAGGCCTCTGTTTACAGTGCTTGCAGTAAGCCATTTCTGGATAGCTTTTTGTTGTTGTTGTTTTGGTTCTTACATTGTAGCCCTGGCTGTCCTGGAACTCACTGTGTAGACCAGACTGGCCTTGTAGTCACAGAGATTCACTTGCCTCTGCCTCCCGTGTGCTGGGGTTAAAGGCATGCGCCACCATGCCAAGCAATTGCTATGACTCTATTGTGTCATTGCAGAATAAAGAAAAAGGTGGTTTCTGCAGCCAGCACAGTTGCTGGTTTTAGGTTTGAAGGTTTGAATTATTATTATTATTATTATTATTATTTTAGAAGACAAGACCTCATGTAGCAGGCTTCCCCTGACCTTTCTATGTAGCAGAGAATGCTCTAGAACTCCTGATTCTCCTTCTGTCTCCCAAGGGATGGGATTGCAGGTGTGAAACCCAGGGCTTTGAACATGCCAGGAAAGCACTTGACCCTCTGAGGCCCAACCTCAGCCCTACGTATAGATACTTCTGAGGCACATTCCTTGAATCTTGGAGGGAGCACCAGGTGTTGGGAGGCAGGCAGCAGACTTTAACATCTGTGTAAGGCCATGTACTTCATGTTAATGGATCCTTTCACCTCCTTCACCCTCATTAGCCCGTGCTTGTGCTGAAACTCGAAAGCACAGTGGGAAGAACTCAATGACCCAGGGTGATGTGGAGTGGCAGGGGTGTTGGTAGCTCTGTTGAGAACACACCTGAGTTCATGGCTCCTCAGCTTTCATAGAATGCCCACAGAGACACCAGAGCAGGAGAATATGGGGGGCCACACTGTACCAAGTGAGAGCTTCATGCCCACAGCAAGGAAGTACTCCTCTAAATTACTCAGAGTCCGTGAGATAAAGATGTGCTGAACAGATGGGACCAGCCAGGGTCTGCCCTGCATCTTATTTCTGTTCAGGGTCTGCGAAGGGGCCAGAGTAGGACAATTTATCCATTTGTTAAAATGGTGATGTCTCCTCTTTCAGGATCTTAAGAGACCAAAAAAAAAAAAAAAAAAAAAAAAAAAAAAAAAAAAAAAAAAAAAAAAAAAAAAAAAAAAAAAAAAGAAAAAAAAAAGCAAACAAATAAATTGAAACTAAGCAGAATGGACAAACCATCAATGTATAGTAAAACAGGAAAAAAAAAAGAATCCATATCCACAAAAAAGAGAAGCCTAGGGAGAAAAAAATTCTCTGTAGAACCTTCAGGAATGGTACAGTGAGATGGCAGAAGAGGTGGGATCTTGGGAAGGATCATTTTTATAAGTCTGAAATTACTGACTACAGTGAGTTCAAGGCCAGCCAGAGCTATGGAGCAAGACTTTATCTTAGTTTAAACCCCAATCAAACAGTTGAATGAAAGCAATTTCACAAAGTTCAACTTAATATATACTTAGCCAAAGACGGAAAACAAACCACACACACCATAGAATAAGGAGACAAAAACCAATATGTGAATCTCGGTTATGATAAGAAATGCAGCCAGGCATGGTGACACATAACTATAATCATAGCACTCAGAGGCTGAGGCTGGAGGATTACTGTAAGCTCCAGGCCAGTGTGGGCTCCATATTGCACTCCAGGCTATCCTGGACTACAAAGACAGTTCTTGTCTTAAAAACGAAACAAGGAGCTTAGTGGTTAAGAGCGCTTGCTGCTCTTGCAGGGGACCTGGGTTTGGTTCCCAGCTCTCATGTCAGCAGCGCACAACTCCTTGAAACTCCAGCTCCGGAAGATCTGGCGCCCTCCTTAGGCCTCTGTGGGTGCATGCACAATCCCTCCCCACCCCACATAATATATAAAAGTTATAAATAAATCCTTACAAACAGAACAATAATAAATGTAAATGAAACAGATTTGTAAACAGAGACTGTGCTTTTTTTCTGGCCACCCAGACCTGAATAATCACACAGAAACTATATTAATTACAACACTCTTTGGCCAATGGCTCAGGCATATTCCTAGCTAGCTCTTACATCTTAAATTAACCCATTTCTATTAGTCTGCGTATTTCCACGAGGCTGTGGCTTCCTGGTAATGTTCTGGCATCTTTCTCCTTCAGTGGCTACATGGCATCTCTTCAACTCCACCTATTCTCTCTCTCTATCTCTGGTCAGATTTCCCACCTGGCTTTACTGTGCTAAGCCATTGGCCAAAACAGCTTTATTCATCAACCAATAAAAGCAACACATAGACAGAAGGACCTCCCACATCACAGATTCTTTTATTAAGGAGGCTATAAGTTGGATTAAGCTGTACATGTGTACAGCATTTTCAACTGGAACTCCCAAAGCGCCTCTGCTCCATGGGTGGAAACATGTAGCCAATGCATACTAACTAAATGTAGCCGAAGGGAGGTGAGGACATAGTAGATACGGATCCATGTGAAACTCAACAGCAAGCACATGAACAGAATGAAGAGAGACATTCTGTATTTCATAGGGAAGACAGGCTGATGGGGGCTGCACCCCATTGTATGTCATGGGAAGATGTTGTAAATGTGAGCAGAAATAAAAACCCATGTTGTCCTGATGCCTCTTTTTTGTCCTTTGGTTCTCCCTAAACTTGAGAAGGAAAAGACCTTTTTTTTTTTCCTTCAAGAACTGGAGTCAGCAAGGTGGGCGTGTTGACCCAGTGTGCCTATGGAGCTCTGGCTGTCTTGCCTACGTGTGGGCTTTGTATATGTCACTAGGCAGCATCCCAGGGTCTGAGATGGGGCCCCAACTCTAACCTTTTATGTAAAGCACCCTACATTACCTTCTTCGAAACTGGAAACTGCTAACTACTGGCACAGTGTCTGCTGGGTGGGTGTGGGTAAGTGTTTATGAACCTGTCAGAAAGAAATGTTTGCCCAGCATGGCAGTGCATGTGTACAATCCAGCACCCTACAGGAGAGGCAGGGGGATTGCTGCAAGTGTAAGGTCAAACAGGGAAGAGAGAGTCCCAGGCCAGCCAGGAATAGAGTGAGATCCTGTCACAAAAAAGATTTAACGTATTTTTCTCAGTCTTTGATTTATAACATACAATCATAGCTATAACTAACATCTAAGTGGGCACGAGTGGATAAATGGGTGCATGTGAGAGAGAGTGAGTGTGTGTGTGTGAGAGAGTGTAGAATGTGTGTGGTCTATGTGTGTGTTGTATATATATGTATGTGGTGTGTGTGTGTGTGTGTGTATCTCCTATACACACACTGAGAACTGACATTTTTCTGGCTCTTACATTACACTTTTATGTTTCCATAAACCACACTCTGTAATTATAATGCAATAAAAACAAAAATTTATAACCTGAGCATGGGTGTCTAACAGGCCTCTTCTAAATTAGGTCAAAGCAGAAGAAAAGCCTGGAATCATAGCTTCAAATTTCTGGGTATGGTGAGGCTGCCTTCTGCCCTGAGTCTAATGAGTTCTGAAGGAATAAATGAATGAAGGAGAATAAAGATCAGGGAGCAGAGTGGCTCACTCAGCAGGAGGCCGTGGGGCTCAGAATCATGGGCGGCCCTGTGCATTGGGGGTGCACAGCACTCCTGAGAAGCCTAAGGAAACAGAACTGGTCTCCCAGGACAAGAAGGAGCCATCCACGAAAGCGACTGGCAGGGGCGCTGGGAGGGGCGCTCGAGTGGCAGCTGGACTGGAAAACGGCTTTGCACAAACCTGAGAACTGAGTCTGACATCAGCTCCCAGCCCCCAGCCCCCAGGTAAAAAGTTGAGCCTGGCGCTGGCAAGACGACTTGGTGAGTATTGCAGATAAACCTGGTAACCGGAGTTTGGTCTCTGGTATCACATGGTAGAGGGAGAGTGTTGTCTCCTGCAGGCTTCCCTCTGACCTCTACAGATGCCATAAAACAAAAGCTGTGTGGAAGAGATGGTTCTGTGGTTAGGAGGGTATACTTCTCTTACAGAGGACTTGAATTCAGTTCCCAGCACCATTTCAGGGGGCTCATAACCACCTGTCATCCCATCTCCTGGGGCTCACTGGTCAGGCGGCCTACCTTAATAAGTGTCCCAAGTCAGTGAGAGACTCAAAACACAAAAGACAGTCTCAAAACACAAACCAAACAAAGCTGAGGACAACTGAGGAATGACACCTGAAGGTGTCCTGTGACTTCCCCAGGCACACCCCCTCACGTGCACACTGACATCGAGCAACCCTGAGGAAACTGTGCTCCACAGGTGGTGTTCCATCCAGACTCATTTCTCGGTCCAGGAAGCTGAGATCAGGGCCAGATTGCAGGAGGTGGACTTCTCACTGCTCCCCCACACAGTATGAAGAAAGGGAGAGCTCTCAATGTGACAGGTCCCCTGACCCAACCACGATCACCTCCCAAAAGCCTTGCCTCCCAATGCCGCACTCAGGGGCTTTGGAGAGATACAGCATTTAATCCACATCAGACCTATCCTGTGGGAGACAGACACTTCTAAACAACTTCCAGAAGAAGCTTGCTAAAGCTTCCCTGCTCTCTCTGCCCATCATGGTGCCATTCTCCTGGGTACTTGAATAGGGGGACAGTCCCTCCCACAGCAGCTGTAGTGAGTTGTTCCCCAATTGATCTTCCTCACAGATCATAGGTGCTTAGCCATTGCACAGTCCAGAGGTTCCTGGAGCTTGCATTCAAGACACTCATGGGCCTTGCTTTCCTTTGAAGGGCCAGAATGGCCCTTATATGTGCCTGGTACACACAGAGTAAAACCACATGCAACACCACTCCACACTCTCCAGGATGGCTGTGATCTGCAGCACCGGCCCTAAGCATGTAGAGGTGGAAGCAGAAGTTAAGGTACCGAGAAAGAGGAAGCCAAGGGCAGAGGGGGTAGATGGAGGCTGGAGTGGTTCCTGGCACCTGCTCAGCCTGGCCACCCCCTTCCTGTCATCCCAGGCAGCTCTCTCGCTCCTCTCTGACTGCAGTAGGGGAGGTGATAGCCAGGATTCAATGCCCTACGGTGATGGAGGAGGAGCCAGGTTCCGGGTACCACGCTTCCACTAACATCCCAGCATGCTCCGGTCCACAATGAATGGCGACCCACCTACTCCTGTTCATCACCATTGAAAGGCATAGGCAGAGCACGCAGCAGGCATGCGACTACCTCAGCTGCTGCTGTCTGCCTGGAAAGGGAGGAAATGCTCCACTCCGTCAGGGCTTGCCTCTCTCATGCCCACGTCAAATCCTGGTCTGTGTGAGACCCACCCCTGACTCTGGGTGCCACAGGGGTGAGTCACCATTGGCTTTGCCTCCAGTTCTGTCAACAGAGTCGGACTGCTTGAGCTGCCCATGCAGCGTTAACACTGGAAATGTCCTGATACCCTGAGTTGGCCCTGCAGCCGACCTCCTGGGCCGCTATCTCCTGTCCATGAGACTCTGGCAAGACCTGGCACCTTGGAAGTAAGTACTGGGGCCAGAGGCCAGGTGTCAGAGGAAGCCTTAGAAAATTGGGGTGGGTGGAGCTACCTGGGGCGGGACTTTGTGAAGGCGGGGCTGTATGGGTTTGAGCTCTGGAGAAGCTGAGGGAGTGGCTGTGGGGGCGTGGCTTTACATCGGGAAATCCAAACCAAGTCGGGCTTTGGCCTAGCATTGAGGGGCCTGGCACAAGGTAAGACAGCTTACCTTACCAGAGGTAAGACAGCTGGGTGCTTCTTCCTGTCCCTGGAGGGTCCTGCCTGGGGCAGCTGGAATTGGCCAACTTCCAGATAGTTCTGGTTCTGATGCAGCCTCAGAACACTATAGAGTCAGCACCTTGCCCTACTCCAGAGAGGCTTCTCTACTGCCATCCCTTCTAGTTGCCACGCTCTCATTCATTCTGCAAACATCCATTGGTGGACATACACACTGGGAGCACAGCACTAAACAAGACGCGCTCAGTCCAGCTCTGCGTTCTTCCTCTCTGTGGGGAGAAATGGCCCCTTAGCCAGAGCCTCAGCTCTAGGAAGCAACATAGCAGAGAGGAGTGCCCAGATCATGGCCTCAGGCTGGGAGGTCAGGGGGGTTCCCTGAAACAGTCAGACAGATCAGGATCCAGTGACATTCGGGAGCCTGCAGGGTGTTGGACCCCAAGGTGCCTGCATGCACGTGGCTTACTGAGTACTGGTACCTCTAGCACTAGTGGTCCTCAACCCAGGAAGCGCCAGAGACTTCCTGCAGGGGTACAGGAGGAGAACTGACTGGTGGCCTCTTTAACCTGGACTGTCTGAGACCCAGTCCCCAAGAAAGGAGTTGCGGCTGCTCTGGCCATCCGAGGTGGCGCGGGGCTCTCAGCCTGCAAAGGTGCTAGCGCATCGGTTCAGACCCATTTGGCTGGGAACCTGGTCTGGCATCACAGCCAGGGCCTTCCATTCAGACATATATATATATATAGTGCAGTACCAGGGAACAATGGAGGCTTGATCCATGGTAGGGGATAAATGATGGAAGGACCCCACCATGGGCTCCAGGGAGAGAGAGGGATGACTGGGCTGTGGGGAAGACATCCCACAGAGACACTTGAGGTTTAGAAATGTGTTTTGGAAGAAATGAGTCTTATGTAAAGGCTCCAAGAAGTGTCAGGAGCTTCACAGGCGAGGAGGAGCGAAAGGCTAGAGAAAAGGAGTGTGAGAAAGACTTAGCAGCGTTGGAGCCCATTGTTGAGCCTTGTCTTGCATGCTCACAGAAGGAGGGGAGCGGGACAGGTGGGGACAGGCCATCAGGAGAGTCTCAGACTCTCTCTAAGGGGCTGTTGTATTCCGTGCAGCTCCTGCAGGGGACCTTGGGTGAACTAAGCCCTGCATGGGTTCACCTTCATATCTGCAAGGCCTAGGAACCTGAATGTTTACACACATGCTACAGATTTTTAAGTGCCAGCCAACAATTAAAAGTCAGGCCAAATAAAATATCACTTTGAGTAAAATTGAAAGTCTAGGTGGCTCTGCTGCCTCCTGGATCCTGTGTGTGATATCTGTAACTAGAGACTATATGCGATTTTCCCACTCAACACCTACTGAATATTTTCCGTGTTTGTGTAATCTGCTAAAAGCTATTTACAGCAATTACAGAACACTTGGGACGTGTTGAGATTTGCCTTTCATTTTACTCCCTGGTAGATGCCAAGTTTGTTGGGTGGAGTCTTGGATACACCCTGGCCTGGTTCATTGTTTCAGTGCCCACAGGACAAGCTGCACAGAAATAGCAAATGTGCCTCAGCCTTGAGGACCTCAGAGACCTCAGGATGCCAGTGCTGGGAAGACCATCATCGACCCAGCTTCCCTTCTTTCAGTATCAGCCAAGGAAGCTCATACCTTGTCTAAGATGGCAGTGCAAATGGAGGGTTACTTCGTTAGAGAAAACCGATAGAAATGAAGTATGAATTTATGTGCCTGTGTGTGTTTATGTCAATAACAGCTCCTTTTTTAAAAATAAAAAAATTATTTTTATGTATATGTTTTGTGTTTGCACAAGTGGCTACGGGGCCCAGAAATTCCAGAAAAGGGTGTCAGATCCCATGGAACTGGAGTTACAGATATTTGTGAGTTGTGAAGTGGGTGCTGGGGATCAAATCCAGTTCCTCTGCAAGAGCAACCAGTACTCATATCTGACAAGTCGCCTCTTCAGCCCCAGCTCTGTTTTTGATTGAAAAGATCTCCATTTGGTCCACTGTAGGATAGTCTGTCTGGGTATAAAATTCTGGCAGTACAGGATGCTGTGAACCCACATTGGAGAGATGATGACTCCAAGTCTGTTTCCAGCGTGTCTTGGTGCATAACTGTGCACACAGTTGCACTTTCACAGAAGCCTGAAACACTAGAGCAGTTCTATTCTCTACAAAACCCACCTCCACTGTCCTCAATGGCCATGCCACATTCTCCAAGTTTCCCCATCTCACTTGGTCATTTGTAGAATGTCCAGTAGATGATATCATACAGCATGGAACTTTCCAGGCTCCTTGCCTTTGCCCAGCACAATTAACTTTGAGTCATTTAAAACACTGAACTCTTCCTGTTTGCTGCTGACTGGTCTCTGATCAGGACTTGCTGCCATTTGTCCATTCACCCAGGGATAGGCCAGTTATTTGCATTTGTGTTCGTTACGTCTACATCACTGGGACCAAATACCTGGCATAATTAAAAAAAAAAGCCAGGTGTGTTAAGTGCACACCTGTCACCTTAGCACTCAGGAGGATCAGGAGTTCAAGTCCATCCTTAGTTGCATAGTGAGTTCAAGACCAGCGCATGTGTGAAATCCTTTCCTAGCCACTGTTCTATTCCTGTGAAGAGACACTATGACCACAGCAATTCTTATATAAGAAAGCATTTAATTGGAGCTTGCTTATACTTTCAGAGGTTTGGTCCATTATCATCATGGTGGGGAACATGGCAGGATGCAGGCAGACATGGTGCTTGCGAAGTAGCTGAGAGTTCTACATCCGGATCTGCAGGCAGCAGGAAATGAAAGCCACTGGCCCTGGGTTGGGTTTTTGAAACCCCAAAGCCCACCTCAATGACACACTTCTTCCACCAAGGCCATGCCCACTCTAACAAGGCCATATGTTCTAATCCCTCTCAAGTAGTGCCACTCCCTGACGACTAAGCATTCACAGTCTTGGAGGTCTCAATCCACAGGTTTTAGGCCCTGTTGCTTTGGAGCAGTGGAGAGGAAGCACACTGTCATGGGTAAGACATGGTAGAAGAGGCCGGCTTACCTCATGGCATCAAGAAGCAAAGAGGGGCATTGGATGGGGTGGGGTCCCAGTACTACTATCGAGGCCCTGCCTCCAATGACTTCACTCTCCCCATTAAGCTCCAACTCCCAATAGTATCACAGTCTAGGAACCACATTTTTAGTGCATGGAGGTTAAGGCACAGTCTAGACCCAAATTATAGCTCCAGTTTGAGGCATTATGTATAGATCTGAAGTATAAATTGGCAGGAAAGTTTGTGTATGTATATGTGTTCTGTTCTCTTCTCCTCCTCCTCTTCCTCCTCCTCCTCCTCTTCCTCCTCCTCTTCCTC